>JAQFVV010012455.1:1219945-1674945 GCA_028023455.1 Epiperipatus broadwayi | reverse complement strand
TACAGTGTAAAAATATAAACGTTAATTATATGTTAAAATTTTATTTTGAAATAAATATTTTTTGTACATTATGTGTATTATTAACAATAGCCAACTATATATTTACATTGAAAAAATAAATGGTGCCCACCACCTGGTTGGAAAAATAAATGGTGCCCGCCACCTGGCCGGTATTAATGAATGTGCTCTTAAGTGCAAAAAGGTTGGGGACCCCTATACTATGAGTTTTAAGAAGTATTTCTCTGAGAAAGAATTTATCTACTTCACTTTTAATTACGTATTGTTCTTTTATTTATTTATTTTTTTGCTTGCTTCTGGATTGGCGGATGAAGAGTTATTGATCATCGGGAAAATCCTCTTTTTTTATTCCTAGTAATGACTAAAAAGTTGCCCTCTTTCTTTACCAGGCAAGATCAATAATCCTTGTTTAATAATAATAGCAAACTCTCTGCACAGTAATGCCATCCTATGAATTCAGCCTTAGTAATTATTGGATGGAAGTAAGTTTGTGCATAAAATGCCTATCTAGTACCTATCCATTCAATATCCCCAGACTAGTTTCTAGCTTTTGCTTTCATCAGCGAGGAGCCTTGGATCTGAGAGCATTTCAGAAACCACATTTTATTTTTTTAGATAACTATAAAGCTAGAACTCCAAGATGAAAATGCAATAATGTTTTCAATCCAAGCTCATTCACTTGTATAGAATCGTATACTTCTGAATCCAGTTCAGCATTTAGAATTTTGATATTTTGGGTTTTTTCAAAAACCAGTCACCATTATCCCATAGCAATATTGGTATAAAACTATCAAAACATCACATGATCACCATTTTCTATGCTTATACAAGCTGTTAATAATAGTAGCAAACACTCCATGCAGTAATGCCAATGTTATTAAGAGTTTTTGTAAGAATAAGAAATGGTGATCATGTGATGATTTGGTGGTTTTATACCAATCCTGCCTGTGGGATAGTGATGAGTATGATTTTTAAAAAACAAAAGACACCAAAATGTATAGATGCTGAACAGGGTTCAAATCTATATGAATATGCAAGCAAATAAACATGGATTGAAAATATTATTGTATTTTCATCAAAGCCACAAGCTAGAAACTAGTATGAGAGTATTGAATGAGCAGGCACTAGATAGGGATTTTATGCATAAACCTATTTGCATCCATTGATTACTAAAGCTTGCACTGGGTTGCTACTGCTATTAATAGCTTCTGGTAAACATACAAAATAATGATCATGTAATGTTTTGGTGTTTTCAATCATTGTTTACTTAAAAAAATGACGCAGTATACATTTAACGAAAGTCAATATATATATATATAAGGAATACTTGTCATTTGCATTTAATAATTTTCAAAAAAAAAACATAATTGTAGCTGAATTAATAAAGGTGACAATTTCCATAGGGATAATGCTAATAACTTTTAATTTAAAAAAACTATCTAATATTACATATACACATATATAAAGTACATATCTAAACTCCTCTTAAACATTCTTCTTAAGATATAAAAATTACATATAATTTTAATGTAATACATATATATAAAATTAAAAAAAGAATAAATAAAATAAAGGCCCTTTAGATTTATAGTGTATAAATTTTCAATCATTGGCAATTATCTTTTAAATGCTTTCAATAGATATAAATGTGAACTGGTTTAATAAAATTAGGTAAAATAACACATTTTCAAAAAGAAAAAAACCGTATTTAAAAATTTTTTAAAAAATTATTTTACAAATTTGTTGGGAGTGATTTTAAAAAAACGTGGTTAATAAAATGCCTCATTTAAAAGAATATTTTCATTCTTAATTACATAATATGCCTTATGCAATTTTACTGGAATGGCATAATGGTGGACTCTGGCAATCCATGAATCATGGTTCCAGCATGGCCACTAATGGTGATTGAACTCCTTATGAACTATGAAGCAAAAAACTACTCAATTTTTTTAATTACACTATATTATTGAACTATATTATAGTATAATAAAATCAAAATCTACTTTTTATAGTCATTCTACAAAAACAGACATTGAATATTGTATTTTTAAATCATTCCATATGTTTATTTGATTTTGCTTTATTTTGTTTAACTTTTTTATGAGCTTGGACATTCATGGTCATATAAATAATTATCACAAATCCTACAATTTCTCAACTGTAAAAATGCTATCTCACAATTTGAAGTCATATAGGTGTCTGAAATTTTCAGATTTTCCACTTAAAAGTTAACTATCAGGTAAGTGCTGGCTTTGAATTGCCACTTTGGATCTAGTCTCGGAAATATCCTAGGTGCCTCACTGAGAAAAGCCCATAGTTAGAAACTGGTCTGGGGCTGGGGATAATTTCTAGATAGAGATTTTAAGGGCTTTCTCTTGTAGCATTTATAGATAAAGCTTGTTAGAGCTATTAGCACGCTCTTTATTTTAGTTTATAATTACAAGTTTATCAAATTAAGTCACATGATGAGTGACTTAATTTTATTACTATTAAGGATCGTAAATAGTAATTTAGAGTGAGAATCTTCTCAAGCTCTCTTCAGAAGTTCTTCAGATTTGCTCATATAAAAGAATTTGAGACGTAGGAATAAGAGGGATTCTTTTTATTCCTGCATAAATGCTATATCTCGGACTGAAAAAGAGAGTATTCATTTATTTAACACTCTCAAAGGCGCGTGCTCAATTAGCTTGAAAGGCTGATATTGGAATGAAATATAAAGATCTTCATAAAAAAATTACTGTATGGAATTAATATTTTTTTCTGAAATATAAATTTCCAATATTCATTTAATTTTAAAAAATGCTTGAAAAGTGTGAGGTTTTTTTTCATTTAAATTCCTAAATATTCATGTTCTACTGATTCTTCAGGCTAATGAATTAATAGTAATCTGAAAACTCTTAACAGAAAGACTTAGAATAGCTCTGATTTTAATTAAGAATGAATAGTAATTATGTCATTTCTTTTGACTGGCAATATTTCTCTTTATTTACTTTTACTAATCTTTCTTATTGCATTGTCAAATGTATATAATACAATATTAAATCATCTATCCACTTTATTACCATTTCCCAATGCTTTAATTTCCACTCTCTTTGACAGTTTTGATTGCCCCAGCAATCTTCTGCAGAACTTTCATTTATATCTCCAAACCTCAACTGCTAGATTCAAATTTTAAAAATTTACAGTTGTACTTTTGAATTTAGCAGTTAAGGTTTGGAAATATAAATGAAAGTTCTGAAGAAGATTGCTGGGCAATCGAAACTGTTAAAAAGGGTGGTAAATAAAGCAATGTGAAACAGTAATAAAGTGCATCGACGATTTAATATTATATTATTTACTTTTACATTTGAAATTAAAAACCTGAAGTATTAGCTGCAATCAATTAAACTATCACCTCATAGCATAACATTCAATTTGAAAAACATGACTCACTATTATCAAAAATTCCAGCAATGTGTGTTTTTCTTAATAGTTTAGTAGTTACTATTTTACATAAATGAAGATGGCTGAATGAATTACTTAAATAGACTTAAAAGTAGATGATAATTTTCAAATCCTCACTTTTTGCCCGTAATGTTGCAAGTTGCTTCATAAAATTTGTCCTCAAAAACAGTACAGCTTCTCAAGATTTGGGAAATAACAATACCATACAATTAATTATAATTTAATTATTTTAGGCCATTTTCAAAATAATGTAAGACCTTTGAATAATAATTTCCAAATCCAAAGTGAAATCAATGTAACTGCCATTAAATATATCTTAAATATATGTTTAACTAAAGGTTTGTGATAATGGCATGTTGAACCATTTCTGTCATGTAGTTCAAACAGAAAAATATTTTTGTAAAAATTCAAACTTTATTTTAAAAATTTCTAAATATATTCAACTACAGTATTATTAACAATACATAGATTAGTATGAAACACAATATTTTGCGTGGTATTAGCCTCCTCTCTGAGTTTTGCTGACATGACCAGTGGCAGTTAGTATAGAACATGATGTTTTGAGGAGTATTATTCACCTCTCCAGATTTTGCTGATGTGGTCAGTATCCGCATAGAAAATGATCTGGTGATCTTTAGATTTATGGATACTGAATTTAACAGAGAGAGGTTTTAACCAACTATGCTATTCTGTCAAAAGTAGCATTCAGTAGAAATTTTATAAATATATCTACAAGAGTCCCCCTGACTTTTGGAGGATTTATCATAGGAGCAGCTTTTTTAAATTTACTTATTACTTTTTTTTCCTTTGCTCAGTATTATTTTCAATCAAATATATTCATTGGTACAGGCATAATCTGCTACTTTAGTCATATCTGTCTTTTCTCTTTAATTATAATCATATTAGACTGTACTTAAAATATAAAAAGATAGATATGTCTAAAGTAGACAACCAAGTGTATATCGATGAACAAATATTTGACTGAGCAAACATAAAAATATTAGGCAGAGAGAGAAAAGTAAACAAAAAAAAATTTAAAGAAGCTGCTCATATGACAATGGCAAATAACCTCACAAGTCAATCTAACGTGATAATGAATATTTGGAAATTATTCATTAATCTCTTGCCCTTAAAAAAAATGAAGAAATAAGAAAGACTTTCAGATATAAATACAGTATATAAAATTTCTATTGGCCATTGTTTTAACAGAATAGTCTAGTTAGTTAAGGTCTTTATTAAATTCAGTATTCACAAATCTAAAGGCCACCAATTTAATTCCCGTGCTAAGGTGTCCTTGGTCAGACAAATAAATAAATAATTTTTTTCTAAAAACATTTAACAATGTCAACTAAATGTATAAAAATTGTTTGACTTATAATTATAGAATCACATTCATAGATAACCACGTGCATGCCTGGGTGATATTATGTAAAATAGATTTCATGATTCCATTAGAAGTTTTTTTGACAAGAAACCTTACAATCAAGTAAATGTTTATATATACATATATATATATAACTATATCCAGAATTTTATTTTTAGAATATGAGATACTAAAAACTTTTATGAAGATAAATCTTAGAAATATAATAAATCCATAACACTGCAACAAGATTAGATAACATAAGTAGTTGAATTAATAAAAAAATAAACCAGCTGCATGTGAAAAAAATAAGCAAATATGGGAACTTCTACATC
This sequence comes from Epiperipatus broadwayi, assembly GCA_028023455.1. NCBI lineage: Eukaryota > Metazoa > Onychophora > Udeonychophora > Euonychophora > Peripatidae > Epiperipatus > Epiperipatus broadwayi. Next base: position 1,669,785 of record JAQFVV010012455.1, on the reverse strand, counting down.
TAAGATGAGGTCTGCATCATACTATTAATATTTTTTCATTTATTTAGTTTAACATAGGCCCCTCATCTTCTAGTTAATTAATAGCTACATTCCCATTTACTAACTAATAATTGTTTGTCTAGCTGACTTTGCTATGGGTTGACTGGTTGAAAAAAAAAAGCCGGTTAGAACCTCAAGTTGTGGGCTATGTGGGCAGATGCCTTAACCTCTATGCTATGAGACCTTTTAGCTTAGCATATCTTGTCATTACTTAGCACAATAATTGTCTTTAGTTTTAGCCTGGTTTGATTTTTTTTTAAAAAAAAACTATCAAGACTAGAGATACTGAAGTAGAGATCCAAGAACATTGGAAATGTTCTGGACCTGGGCTCCTGGAACCTGCAATTCAAATTAGTTCTGATTAGTTAATTCTTTATAACAAAATTAAATGAATGCATACTAATGAATTTGAAATAGTAAAAACATATATTTTTATAATGTTATTTATCAATTTTGTGCTTTCTTTCTCGCTAAAACTGTGAGCAATAAATCATATAAACATGAAAAGAAAAAAGATGATGATATATATATAATGAAATGTATAGATAGATTTTAAAACAAATGCTAAAAATTCTTATATTTTTACATAAACTACACCTCTTCGTTAAACCTGGCAGTAACTACATCTGAATTATTTTTTAATTGGCAGAAAACATTTATAACTGTTTCAAGAATAAAATATTTATTATCAAAACAGCTGCGGTGTTTATAAAGGTTAAAGAATCTAATAAACAGAAAGAAAGCTTAAAATAACAGTACAGTGTTTACAAATTAATAATTAATTAATTTAATTCATAAACGCAGAAAAAATATCTGATTAGAAAGAATAATGAATAAAAAGTATGTGTGCATACTGAGTATAAATATATAGCAGATATATATTCTTATTCAATTAAGATTAATTACTAAAGCATGTCTCAGAAAAATAATTACTATAGTATTAATTTTTTTTTAAATAATAACATTGAAAAAAATTAAATAATATCATGAATATTTATTTTAAAAATTATTAATACCATAATCACCATTTTAAAATATGACAAATGAAAATATACTCAAAATGAGGATGTGTACATTTGAATTGTATAATAGGCTTTTTTGTTATTGTGATAACCGATAATAAATTTGAAAATCACTTAATCCTATTACATAACTTAATTTATCCCTATCGTGGGCTACAGTAAATAAATATTATATGTAAAACATTAATAAGATCTCTCTTATTTAACTAGAATTAAATAATTAAAAAAATTAGATAATATATAATTGTCAACTCCTGTTAAATAACACACAAGATAAAAAACTATTTTTTTTTTTCATATGTCAAAGCGTTGACCGGAAAGCGAACCCGGACCAGCTGCTTGGAAGGCAGGTATGTTAACCACTAGGTCACCAACGCTTTAATTAAATTTCTTCAACTAATTCACTTCTCAATGTCATCAATCATAAAATACCAAAATCTTATTTAGTTAAGATAGATTTTAATAGTCCTACTTAGAAGTATAAAAGATTGCACACATTTTTATTAAATGTACAATTCTTATTCACATGATCACCATCTCTTATACTAGCACATAATTGTTTATAAACAATGCAAAAGTCTCCATACAATAGTGCCACCCTGTGCCAACCAGAATAATCAATGCCAGAAGGCTTGTGCATAAAATCCCTATCTAATGCCTACTCATCCAATATCCCCTGACTAGTTTTTGGCTTGTGGCCTTCGTTAGTGAGGCGCTTTGGATCTGAGAGCACTGCACCAAGATCTAGATACAGTGCTCTCAGATTCAAAGCTCCTCACTGATGAAGGCCACAAGCCAGAAACTAGTCTGGGGATATTGGATGAGTAGGCATTAGATAGGGATTTTATGCACAAGCCTTCTGGCATTCATTGATTACTCTGGTTGGCATAGGGTGGCACTACTGTATGAAGAGTTTTGCCTTGTTTATATACAATTCTTATTATGAACAAGCACAACAAAGGCAGTGATTTTACTTATTTCCATTTTTTTATAAAAACTCTTGAGATATATATACAAAGCAGGTAGTAATATTTTATCTGTTATTATTAGTTACTTATTAAACACCTGAAATTTGATTACAATATGCTTTGACAAAAATATGCCTTGTCCAAAGCCTGACTCAGCACAGTAACAAATATTGTTTAGCACCAAAGATTTACTACCATAATAGTTGATAATTGGCTACATATTCTGGTAGAATATATTTTATTATATAGATATAAGCATATATACAGTGAAGACTCCTAAAACAAATTAATTGGTTTCAGATTGCCATTCATTCTTTCATTGCTTCATTGTAAGTTACACTGTGTGTAATCCGTTCCATGTCCATGGTCAAGACCAAAGTTACTATCCAAAACAAGCATTTAAGAAGTAAAAATCCTAAATATAAATGCAAAAATAAAATAATGCGCAATTATATTTAATGCAAAATGAAATTCATTTTTAAAAGCATAAAATTAAAACATAAACTTTCATCTTTCATATCTTAATAAAAATTCTCAGATCATTGATTTCAAAACATCTGCTTTCTTGTAACATAATGTTCAGCATTATCTACATTAGCACCCTTAGCAGTCTCTTAATGCTATGAAATCTAGTTTCTTTTCCCAAATGCAACAAACCAAGCTTTATTGGCAATAAACTCCTTTCACAGGAGCAGTACTTGTATTAGGAGTCAAAAATTCTTCAAATAATTAGTTAAACCTATTCATTGACAATATCATTGCCAATTACTTTTGACTAACCACATTAGCAAATGAGTTTCCATTAATTCTGTAATGTTACAACAAAAACAATTCAAGCTAAAAAAAAACCTTTTCACTATCTATAAACTTTTTAATTCATCATTTATTTAAAGTAGTGTCGATTGTTACTTTAATCATAGCACATTCAGAATTTAAATCACCAACCATTTTACAGCTTTCTCCTTTAGAAAGGACTGTTTTTTCACTTCAATACTGATCTACTTCTTGACCTCATTTTCTAATATGATTAAAATGAATATTTGTATGTGTACAAAAAGAATTTTTAAAAAACGAATAAAAATTAAGCAAACTGAATAAGAAAAACTAAACACAAATAAATTCACAAAATAGGATATCAGACGCTTTATTCAAAGTTGAAACACTATAAAAACTCTTATCCATGAGTCGCCGCTATATTAAACAGTAATGTTTGATGTAATATTTTTTTCTAACTTATTCATGCTTATTTTCGTTTTTGTTCCATGATTTGTTTACTTCAAAAATAGATGGTAATTTTGCAGCTTTAGACTGCTGTTTTGTCATTATCGTAATGGATATTAACATAGGGCTCTCTTAAAATGCAGTTTCTGTAAGCCTGCCTGTACTGATTTGTTAATTTTAAAAAAATCTGAAAAAGTCAATATGCTATGGATAGTCAGCAAAGCTTTATTCCATTATTAACCACAAGAAACCACTGATCCAAATGTTCTTTCATTATAGATTCATTTTCACACAAAAGTTTTGAAATAAAAAAAATGACTTGTTGTTTATTTAAAAATAATCAGAAATATTTAATAAACAAACAAATTGGTTGATAATTATTTAAACCAAAAATAATATATAAATGCACTTTGATTTTATTCATTTATGTTTTATTTTTAGAAATAGAAGTTAATAAACTTAACCATAATATTAACTAAGAAAATCACAGTATGAGTAATGAATGTCATTACATTTCAGACATATTAAAATCTTTTCAAATAATATAATATTATTAAGCAAGCATCAGGTTGTAAAGCAGAATTTGATAGATTTATTATAAATGCACATTAATTTGTTCACATTAAAAAAAGATTAAAATTAAAAAAAATTGTTTATTTTGTGAAGAGTGTTTACTTTCACATCATATATAATTTACATTCTTTGTTCTTATTTACAAGTCATTTTTTCAATGTCTGCAAAATTCAAATAGGAGTTTTTTTGAATATATATCATTTGTCAAATTAAATTAAAAAGAAATCAAGTCCAATTTATTGTATTTTAGTATAAAATAAAAATTTAGTAAGAAATGAAAGGTTGAGTATTTCCAAAAATTTCCACCAGGTGAACAATAGAAAATGTCTTGACACAAAAGGAATAATTCAGCCAATAGGATTCATTGATTTAATGAGTCTATTCCTAGCCCTTAGATTTCCACGGTGTTACTAGATTTTGAAATTTTTTTACTTCAATATTATTAAATTCCAAATTTATTATTTTTGACTCAAATCTAAAATTATCAGATATGTACCAAGGTAAATACTTTTAAATAAAAATATGTAAATTTTTACTATTATAGATAAAAAGAGATATGCAAATTGGATTGATCATTAGTTTTAACATACTTTTGCATTTCCTTTTTTGATACCAGCATTATCAAATTTCAAATTCAGCTTTTATGACTAGTCTTAAATTATTACAATACATCCATGTAGAAAAATACTTTTAAATAAAATTATGTATAGAGATATATTGATAACTAAGATTTAGCATTTATATATTCACTATTTTTCCAGATTTTCATTTTGAAAAAAAAAAAAAAAACATTTTTATGACAACATTAATCAGATATCCAATTCACCTTTTTATTGCCGTTTGTTAAAATTATTACAGTACATGTATTTAAAGTGAATACTTTTAAACAAAACGTACAATATTTTTATGGCTAAAAAAAAAGAAAAGTTTCACAAATTTACATAGTAAATATATCCGACATTCTAGTATTCATTGTTATGTTTTTGCATTTCTTCTGTAAATTTTAAATTAGTGAGAAATGGTGTTTATTCTTATATAATTGAAAGTATTTTACAAAAAGGTAAATCTATTACTTATAAAAAAGAGTGTGCCATAAGAATACAAAATATGTTTTTTCAAAAAATATATATATTTATTAACAATAATCTGTAGAGTGAATATTATATAAATATTCCCATATCAAAATTCCACATGGTGTATTGAATTTAATAATATATAGAAATACTGAAAACAAAGAGATGTTAACATATAGAAGAAATTATAGAAAATCGACACTATCTATAAAAGAACAAAATCAACATAGTTAAGACAGATTGAATAAAGCAAGCACAAAAAAAAGATTGTTCATTTACAAAACAGGGAGTTATGGATAAAAATTAATATATGAAGAATATATCAAGGTCACAAATCAAAGTAAAAGAACAAATTGTAATAGAGAGAAAATTTTGAGCTTATACTAAGTAAAATTTTTAAAAAAACTTTTATATTTTATTTGGGTCTATTGTCTTCAGTCTGGTAATACAAAAATTTAATTAAGCCGATTAATTTAAAAGATTAAAAACTTTAAAATTAAGTAAAAAACAAAAACACTTGACTATTAGAAAAATTAACTACCCTAACATGGTCTCAATGAATAATTGTTAAATGTTAAATAAAGAATTCTATAATTTGATTTCTATATTATAACATTCATCATTGATTATGATAGGTCTCACAATTTCTTTAGACTATTCATATTGTAAACATCATGTGATCACCATTTCTTATGCTTGCTTATAACTGACAAAGGCCACAAGCCAGATACTAGTCTGGGGTTATTGGATGAGTAGGCACTAGATGGGTATTTTATGCACAAGCCTCCTGGCATTCATTGATTATTCTAGCTTGCTGTGTGTGGTAATATGTATAGTGAGTTTTGCCTATTTTATTTATACTGTAGAAACAAATTCTGTGATAGTGATTTAGGGCAGAAAAATATTTTTTAATATTTTTTTATTTTATTTTATAATAGTGGGGAATTTTTACCTGCTCGAGAATGATTTTATTACATGCATTTCTAATTAGAACTCTGCCTAATATTGTAGCCAATAATAATCAGTTACAATTTAGCAGTCTAATAAAATGCAGAATAATATTCTTTTATAAATATACATATCTTAAATAAAGTCAATTCTGTGGTTCTAATACATGATAGAACAAAATATTAGAAAAAAAATGGATTACAAAAGTAAAATCAATTGTTGATGAAATGTGACTACAGAAAAAGTACTCAGAATCAACGAATAGTAAAGCAAGAGAATATTGCAAGTGATTGTGCTTTATTATAAATGCAGACAGACCATATTTTACATTTTATTATTATAAAATTGTAAAAATACCTTTCACTGCTTTAAAAAAAAAAACGGAGTCAAATCACAATAAAATAGAGAATTATAAATTAAAATGTATATATATAAAATCAAATGGCATTAACCACAATAAATATACTAAAAAACGTTCAATCCTCCGTCCACTTGAAATATATGGGTAAAGATGTGAAAAAAAGCAAATAATATTCAAATTACATTTTTTTTAGAACCCACCTATAGTCAGATGGCCTGATCCTTATCTTCACATGTTTTGATTCTCACAATTCAGTATATATCCATACCAAATTACTACAATTCAATTTTCAAGTGTGGCATCGTCGCCATGTTGGCCTTTGCAAAATAATAACTATTAATAAACTACGATAAAAAGTTTAGCAAAAACGAATATTATAAATAATCATTATAATTTTTAGAACGATATTTAACTAATCATTTCACCCTGAAACAAAGAAATGAACTAATCATTATAATTTGATAAAATTAGTAAATAAAATCAGCAATAGTTCAATGATCAAAATATAAAATAAGCAATCAAAAAATATTCAATTCTTACAATGGCGGATCTGATACTGTAAAAAAAAAAAACATGTCTCACTTGGTCAACCAAGCAGATAAAAGACAGATATTTACCCAGAATTCACCCAAGTATTTTAAAATCTCGAAGGTGACCACGAAAACACATTAACCGCTTCTATCAATTAGTCATGCCAATGTTTCAGTTGCCATGACATTGTTTTGGTTCTTCGTTTATATCTACCGGTGGGTTGTATAGTACGTCATAGCTTAGTTAATACTCAAATATCGTTTGTTTAATATAAATAAAATAATAATTAAAAAATAATTATTGCCAAGCGCTTTCAACTCTTACGAGTCCTTATCAAGGCAGTGTAAAAAATTATATTTTCTCCTAGGCGATGAATTCAACATTTCATTGTATCGGCCAAAAACAACTAATCGGAAAGCTGTTTAATTTTGAATTCATAGCACAAGATGAATTTTGTATACGATACGATTCTTTAATCTTGCATTTTTTATCATGTGTTTCATGCATTAATATTGTAAAATCCTTTGGACTACATATATGGCCTGTACTATTTTGGTGAACATAAAAAGCTGAATAAACTGTATCGTCTTCTCTTGCTTTATTATATGTATATTTATGTTGTTGAAGGCGATATTTAATATTTGTTTTGGTTTCTCCAACATATATTGCACTACAATTTATTTGTGGGCACCTAATAGAGTATACAACACTGCTTTTATCCTCCTTATTTATTACTTCCTTAGAATTATTTATTAATCTATTAAGGTTAGGCGGAGTTCTTCATGCTAATTGGAAATCTTGACTTAAAACTTTTATTATATTTTTATTAATATTGGGAATAAAAGCTAATGACATCCATGGTTTATTATTCATATTTATATGATCACTATTATAATGTTGTTTATGATGCTTCAATACAATAGATAATAGCATTTGTTTATTATAACCCACTTGTATCAAATCTTGCATATAACATTTTATATTATCTTTCTTACACATTTCATTTGAACACAGTAGTTGATTACATGTTTAAAAAGCTCTAAAATCAGCTAATTTGTGTACTAAAGGAACATTAGATGTTGGACGAATATAACCTCTATAATCTATATGTTTTACAACCATTTTATATACTAATTTATCATCCACCCTTGATATTTGCAAATCCAGGTATTTAATACTAGAATTGTCTTAATAATGAAGATATGATGAGGAAAGAATCTAAGGCAACTGATGATAGTAGATTCTGACAGAAATGCATCTTGGAGATCACTTACTTTTTTCATATATCTTCATCCAAATGTATTAAGTGAAATTTAAAGTTTTTTAGTATGAGGAAGGATTTAAATAATATTTATGCTGGAATTTATTAATTATCATATTAATCTTTAAAGTGTATTTAGCTAAAAAAAAAATTAAATAATTTTTGGCTTAGCAAAAATTATTATTTATAACATTAATATATGCATCTAAGATAATATCATCAAATGAGTGAGTTCAAAAAATGTCTCATACGAAAACTGAATTGTACTAAACAAAACATGTCAAGCAAGAGAAAATATATAACCATTTTTAAAAACAAATATTTTCTAAATAAGATAATCATTATAAACTATTTGTAATACTATGAATAAAAGTATTTGAAAGCCTTCTATTTATTGGCTTATTATTTAATTGAAATATAAGAGGATATATAGTAGCCAAATTCCAAATTGTGGACTATGGCAATACAAGGCTCATTGATTCAGTTTCAGGATAGCTACTTCTAATTATTTCAAGCCATAAATTACTCTCATTCCTTCTAATGGTCATCATCAAAAATTGTATACAATCAATATATATATATGTTGAATTAAATATTTGTCATGAACTGTTGTTATTCTAATAAAAAACAGATATAAGGAAATTTTATATATGTATACCAGGAAACTATCAATTACTACGATTTGACAATCTTCCCTAGGTTAAATAAGGTTTCTCCATTACCTATAATAGCTCTCTTGTTGGGTATATATATATTATGAAAAGACTATACAATTGATAAAATATATTAAAAACCAGATGTACCCAGCCTATAAAGGCCATAGTTATTTTTAATTGGTTGCTTTAACATTTTTTTTTAACTTGATGTAAATTAAGCAAAAGATTTTAATATTACATAAATAAGTGTTAAATATTCACAAATGAAAAAAAAATGTTTGGAACAACATGGCCTATTGGGTACACTTTAGAAATGTACCCAGCAAGATATTAATACATTTATTTTTATTAATAGATTTATATATCTGGCAAAAGTTAAATTTAAATTTAATTTTTTAAATATACCTGTTATATTTGATATGTGAATTTGACAGCATTATGGACAACTGCTTCAAAATACAGTTGTTAATGGTGAAAATATTTCCTTTGCAGAAAATAATAAAAATTACAGATTATTAAATATAAAGATTGAAATTAGATCCTTTGCATAAAATGCTCGTAATATAAATTACAATTTAGTTAGGTCTAGTTATTTATTTATAAAAAAAATTTTTTTTTTTTTTCAATTGTGAATTTGACAGGGTTGAGCAAATAATGTAATACTTTTTTTAATTGCTTGTGTATTTGCCATGTGACAGCCATGTGGACAAACATTCACATGGAAACATGTGACAGCCTTACAGACAAAAATATATTTACCATTCAGACAACAGAGAAAATATGAATTTATATATATATATAAATTATAATTTTAAAAATGTAATAAAACTTTATATAGAAAAATATGTACAAATGCATCAATATAATTAAAGAATTAATGCAACTAGATGTAAAATGGCCGTTTTTACATAAATTGAAACATTAAACAAATTTAAAAATATTCTTTACTTAGATATATTTAATTATATAAATACTAAGGTTGAAGAATAAAATATACTAAGGTTGTTTTTAGAGTATTTTGAGCTCAGACTTTCACCTCAACTCTCCATACTACCTCATACCACTGATACACTTGACCACATATATGTCCAAAAAATAAATAATCACCAATATATGTATTTTGTGCTAAACCAGCACTTGACAGTTAGTCCAGATTATTATCTCCACACATATATACAATAAGTGCTCAGATTTATATTAAGATAGCCAATCTTCATACTATCTTAATATAAATCTGAGCATTATTGTATATATGTGTGGAGATGATAATCTGAACTAACTGGTTTAGCATGAAATATGTCTATTGGTGATTATTTATCTTTTGGACATATATGTGGTCAAGTGTATCAATGGTATGAGATAGTGTGGAAAGTACAGAGAGGCGTGTGAAAGTCTGAGCTCAAAATACCATATTACATTGTTTGTACAGGTATATATTGTGCCCTTGTCTGTAGATCATAGGTAGGGTAGAAAGGTCAATTATGAAAAAAATTTTAAATTTTAAGTTATATTTAAGTGATATAAAAGTAATAATAGATTTGTAATACAATTTTAAGCTAAAATACCTAACAGATAACAGTATAATAAAGTATTTTAAAAAGTAAACAGTTAAATAAAGTTTTAATATCATTGCATATGGTTGTGAAAGCTGGCCATACAAAATAACACAGCTATAGACAGTTAAAATTATAGTAACAATTGGAATATAATATTTAGAATTAACAGATTAAATAAATGAAATATAATCTTATAATTAGTCAAAATTAATAAGGTATATTTTTTATTAATAAACTTTGGGATGGTGAGAATTGTATTTAGTACTATAAGTTTCAATTTATTTTTCAAAATTTAGAAAGTACATTAGTTTTGGTAATTTAAACCGAGACATAAATAAAAGATCATTTTTGCAAAGTTAATAGACACGTGATCGTATATTACATGCTTTCACGCACACACACACACTTGGTAAATAATAATAAAGTTTGTGAATTTAAAACTAGATATAATTGTCATCTATCATAAAAATTAAAGTTTAAAATATTATAGATTGTCTTAATAATTATTTTAAAGATCAAATAATAATTTTATCAAACTATGATTAAATTTAATAATATTAAGTTAAAGTAATATTCCAGACATTACGTCATAAATATTTATTTAAAAAGTACAATTTATCATCCAAAATAGAATGACTAATATTGTTCGCGCTAAAAACAAATATTGACCAATCAACGGATTTAAATGGGCAAGAAAAAAATCTAAGATAGACAGAAGCGGGAGATGGAATGTGAAAGTTGAAGAGGAAGGTAACCTTTTTGAATTGCTTGTAACATCGAAGCTGAAAAAAGTAATATAAATTTATAAATTAATAATTATTCTAAAGTTAGTCTTGAACAGATAATATAATTTTGTATCCAGAAAGATGATTTGCTAATTTCTACGTGATCTTACCAGTGGATTTAATCAAATTTGACCATTCAGCCTACAATAAAATGGAAATACCAAGAATAATAATTGAAATAATTATTGAAAGAAAAATGAGTGAAAATTGTATAAGTTTTGTATTATTTGTGCTCAACCAGAAATTAAATCCTATAACTAGGAAAAATACAAAGGAAAAGCTGTGTGAAAATATAAGAAAGCAACTATTTGCTATCGAGAGAATCTTATGACGAACATTTGTTTTATAAGTATTTAAAACTAAGTCATATTTCTCTATGAGAAAAATCATAATAAGCGTTCAAGTATATAGAAAAAGAATGAGGAAGAAAAGTATGTTATATTAAAGGAAAAACATTATTTAAAATATAGTTTCTAAATTAAAAATAGAAGAAAAGCCATAGTCCTGTATAAAGTGCTATATGAACTTACTAAGAGGAACCTAACATTTTTATCTTATCATAGAAAAAAGGAAAGATATTAAATGGAAAGAATATTATTTTAAACAGATATAATTAATCACTAAAATGAGGAAAATGGATCCATGGAAATAAAGAAAAATTTATTGAATTTTTAAAATAAAGTACAAGATGCATCGAGGGAAAACCAAGCGCGCGGGGGAAAAAGCTAGCAGACTATGTAAAGGAGATCTCAAGAATAAGTGGAAAAAGATGAAGAAAATTAAGGATCATCGTCCAAGAAGAATTAATAAACAGAATTAAAAGTTTAAATTAGAACATTAAGTGACTGAAGAAAATAAAATATAATTTTTTTTAGCTTTGCAATGAACGATTTTCCAAGCGAGTCCAACAAAGCTGTATCGTAAATATAGTTTTAATTTTTTTTTTTTTATTGTATTTAAAGTATAAAATTTGAATTAGCTTAGGGAAACATATAAACATAAATTTTATAATAATTATATTTAAATATACGAGCTAATGGAATGAGAGAAATATTAGTATAAATAAAAATGTGTGTATGGAAAATTTTAAATACCTACTAGAAGTCCTGGAATGGAGAAGTCTACAAATACGATCCAGAGGATAGAGATCGTTGGTAATTTTAATATTATTGGTAATATGTAATATATTTTTTTTATAGGTCATCTATTAATGAATGAAGTATGAAAGATGTTAAAAGTTATAAGTACACATTTATCCAACATCAAACATATATTTAAGAGAGTAGTAAAATTTTAAAATGTGCATGCAATAAATAATCTAAAAATGATTAATAATAAGTAGCATATTAATTATGTGATTCTTTTGAGTTTTATATTGAAAGTATTCAAATAGTTTAGAACAGTAGAGATAGAAATATACGAGAAGTATAGTAAAGAATTTTCTTAAGAATAGCTGTATAGTTAAATAAAAATGAATTTTATTATTATTAGCAAGGTAGACAGAGAATTTGTCGATGTAATGAAGAGATGAATCTGAAGAAATCAATCAGATAGTGACTTGGGAGTACTGATGTCAAAGGAAACCAAGAGGATGTTTTATTAAACTATAAGGAATGAAATATGTGGATCATAATTATTTGTGTGACTTCAGTGTAGATAACTTCGCCCTACAACTGAGCACATATATTCTGGACAGTGTTTTTACATATCTTTGAAACTTTCTGATGTGATGAAGCTGAAGAAATAGCTTTAGCATCCTTCCAATACTAGAGGCAGATAGACAGATAAAAGTCACTCCTCTATGGCGTCCTTAAATTCACTGTGCCATGATTGTCAAAGTTTTATAAAGGATAATATCTTGTTTATTTTGATCCAACGCATCTATATCTTCGCTATCTTGATTTCATGAAAATACATCGTCAGGGAGATAATTTTATAGAAATGATACATAAGATAGAAAGTAAGTTAGATAGTAGTTATGTAAGAATAGTTATTTACTAGAGTAAAGTAGAATTGTATAAGTCCAAAGTGAAAGTATAAGTATTATAAAAGATGAAGAATCATATGATATAATTTTAAAGCCAATTGCTAAACTGATATAATTTTAAAAAAAAAAAAAAAAACCTTAGAATTAAGTTTTAAAACAATAATAAGATTTTAAAATATTGTACGTGAGATTTAGTAAAAGAGATTGCATGTTTATTTGGAAAATGAGTTAAAGAAATGTATAACAAAATGTGTATTTGTACATAGTGTGTTGATAATGGTAATTGCTATATAAAGTTAAGGATGGGATCAAAATTTTATCAGTAATTATATTATGATTGATAATAAAAGGAACATGAAAATATCATAAGGATTAAATTCTGTAGGATTCCATACTAACAAGAATAAGTATAATTTTGTAATTTTTGTATAATTTTACATAAAAGTAAAGATCTTATAGAAATATAATTTTGAAGTTATAAGGACATAATGTCAATAGAAAAGTTTAATGGATAGAAATTTTGTGTATTCAGCTAAGCTCAAAACATGTATCCAATAATAATAATATTGTGAAATACTTTTGTAATTATTAATGGTAAAAGGGTACAATAAAATTAGATAATAATAATGTTAAGACATCAACGGGTATAAATAAAAGTTTGTGATAAGTAAATAGGGATATCCGCTGTAAATAATGTACAAAGTGTTATTTGTTATAATGTTAATAAAATGTTATAAAATTTTATTAGTAAGCTTGGTGTCTTGGTTGTTGTTTTTCCTACACATGAAATGCATGAAATCACAACGCACGTTTATAATTAAACATATTTATGATTTAGCACAAGATAAATAAACATTGGAAATTTTAATAATTTGTTTTGTTTTATTTACATAATAAAATGAAAGAAGTATAAGTAGAACAGGTATCGGTCATGGGTTAATTGCCACAATATTTAAGTAAAATATATGCGAACGTTACCACATAATTTTTGATTATCGGATTAATAAATGTTACCACGAAAGTATTTAATACATCTAGAAAGAAAAGAAGATTATATTATTCTATTATTGTCATTGTTCTTATTAATTAGTTATTCGTTACGTAGTGAATTATGACATAAAATTCCCTTATCATAATTTACTATGGCAATATGAAATCAGTTTTAATTACAATTTATGAACCTGAGATTTAATTATTTATTTACTTATTGATTTATCTATTTGATTTGATATGATTTGATTAATTTAACTCTATTTATTTAATTAATTTATTTTATGTGAGCTAGATTTTGTTTTAAAAATATTAAGATATGATAAAAGTTTTAAAAGTCGTAGGAATGCTATTAGTCAATTATTTAGGATAGTGTTCTTATGCCATTGGGATAGTATCTCAATGATCTCTCGTCTTGTTCCTTTGTCATTGCTCCAGGTCTCATGGGAATAATAAAAGATGTTTATGTTGATTCATTTCACAGACACGACTAGATTTTATAAAATACTGAGCTAGTGATTGTTTTATTTAAATCATAATAATATAGTTGATAGACTGAGTTAGAGAACCCGGAATTATTATTAATGTTAATTATTATTGACCGGAAATAAATAAGTAAAGAAAATCCGGAATAGTTAGTATATTCTTAGCATGTTGTGGGTATTATTATATGGAGCGGGGAAGGTTACAATATATATAGCCTATATGTTAGATATTAAGGTTGTTTCTATTTATTTATTTTGTTTTTATTTTATTATATTTTTAATAATGAATTCTTGAAGAATTATTTGTCATATGATAGTAAGATATAGATATCTAAAAAAAAGTATCAATAAAAAACAAAAATTAATTTGCCAATATAATTAAATTTTATTTAAAATTAATAAACTAATGCAAATTTAATTTAATATTGATAGACATATTGTTTATAAAACTTCAGATTTTTTTTCTTCATTAATACCTAAGACCACAGTTTAGATTACTGAAAGAGATTTAGAAAATGTAACACATTATGACTTCATAACATCAAAATTGACAATATCCATGCAAAATATAATTCCATAAAGATACATACTCTCAGCTATGGAAATAACTTCAGATTCCAAAAGTTATTTTATTAAAGTTAAATTACAATTACAATGGAACCTGTAACATTGATGTTGCAGTATTGCATTTGATAAACAATTTTAACAACAGTCACTGTGACAATTCTCTCCTTTATCATAAAAGATTTCAGGTTGTTAATGGCTAAAGATGTAGTTAATTTCTTCTTCCAACCACTATAAAAGTAACTTACCCAAAATTATGAAATCTCAAAGAACATATGATTTCTATACCAAAAAATTCAGATCTTTCTCAGAGTAGACGAATAAAAAGAAATCATAATTTCATCAATAAATAACCAATCTGCCAAACAGGAGATGGCAAATCAATTATTTTTTAAGGAGTCACTTTTGCTCTATGTGATTTAGAGAAGTGGTAGATGGTTAGACATAGTATCACTATTCCTGTATCAAAACTCACTCTATAACTTTTGGTGATCAAAAATCAAATAGCATCTCAAGCAAATGATCATTCAATTGTTTTAATAAAGATTCTAAAAAGTTAACTCAAAGTCCATACAATCACTTTCAGAAGGTATTTGATAATCATCAAAAATTAAGAATTTCCAAATGTTTATGTGAGCAGAGATAACATTGCTTCATATATCATTTAATTAGCAGTACACTCAAAACTAGACTGAATTACTGCAAGCAACATCATCAAAGATTTGGTCATCCACTGATAAATGTAACCATAAAGTTTCTGGGAACATTATTCATTTTGTTACAAGAATAGATATATTTACACAAAAGAAATAAGAGAAGAAATATTCAATCACATGCAATTAATTATGAAATAGTTGAGGATATCTGATTTCAAACAACAATGATCGTAGGATCTGATTATGACCACTACGAAATAGCGAAAGATTGAAAATGCTTTCAGAAAATGCTTCCAGAAGTAAAATCTTTAAATATATATACACATATATCGTAAATAATGAGTAAAATTAAAGTTCATTTCTTTAATGCCAGTTATATAAATTCTTATTCATTTGAAACTTTACACTTCACAGTTTATACGTAAACATTCATTATTAAAAATAATAGTTTTTATCTTTGTCTCGTTTTTTGTTTTGTTTTTTACTAAAAGAAAGTAAATAAATAAGAATTACATTTTAAATTTATTACATTTGCATATTTATTTAACTTAATTTGAGTTTAAAGGTTTTCTCTCAATCATAAAACTACACGAGATAATAATAAATGTTTTTATAATTTTTCATGTATTACGGCAATTAATGTAAAATCAATTACGACGTATTTATAAACTACTTATGCTGTAATTAAAAGTAAACAGTGAAATACATATTATTTCATATTTTGATGTATATATACAGCCATCGTTATTATTACCAATCATTCATGAATTCCAGAAAAAAAGATAGAGAAAAAACAAAAAGTTAAAGATGAATTTTTATATACTACATACAGTATAAAAATAACTAAAGATGGCAGCACTATACAAAAATTAAAATGGGTACTAATAAAATTGCTTTTAAATATAGTCTCTTTTAAATGCATACATAATCTAGCAAATACAGAAACTTTAAAAAAAGAGTAGTGCCTATTTCGCATAAAACAAGATATTTGCTGGGGTCTGGTAATTCAAAGATATTCAATTTTGTAATATTTACTTTTATAACATTAGAACTCGGAAAATATTTTTTGTTTAAGGTCCACTCCATTTTAAAATAAGCCAGTGAAAGTAGAGGGGGGATGGGAATATAAGAAGGAAGATACACGAAATGAGGAAATTTAATCGAAAATATTAAAAGTTTTTCAAGAGGAATAATAATAAGTTAAAACAATCTTAGAAGAAGAAAAAAGCAATAGTTTTATTTGAATGTGAATTAATATTAATAACAAATTTAAAAACTGGAAGTAAAAAAAAAGATTGAAGAAGTGCCGAACAAGATACATATAATAATAATAATAACGAAGAACAGGAAAAAGAAATTCTAAGAAAATGGATAAAAAGGTAATTAACAAATTAAAAATAATATTGCAACAATAATAAATTAAATAAAAAATGAAATCAAATATAGAAATATCCACGTCATATTGATAAATATGAATTATAACAACAATAGTGCAGATATGATAAAATTACAAATTGAAAATATATATATGAGAACTGAACCGAGGGGAGTGGGATATATAACATTGAAAAATTAACAAGAATTTCAAAAATTACTTTTGTGACACAGAATCTAAACAGGGCTGGATATAAGCCAAATGGACCGATTGCACCCAATCGAGCACCGTCCTTGACAGTATCCCATGTTTGTCAAAATTTATGCAAATAAAAAATATTTATAGAGTATCTCTTTATTTCAGTATTTGCATAACATACATATAGTGCGATATAATAAAGGAACTTTCTTCTGGAGAAATGATGTTTGTAGATTGAAATTAATAAAAAATTATTTAAAGTCAACAGAGAATCAAGGTGGGCTAAATATTTTAGTGATTCCATTCCATTAAAAATCGAAAAGCACACCAGCTAGATTTTGATTGTATCTTAGAAAACTTCTCCGAGTAAAAAGATAGGAAAAGTAATTGTTAAATATTATTTCTATATAGATTACATATTTTATTTTAACTATTGTAATACCCAATAATTTTTTTAATTAAAAAATGCGTATTTATTTATAAATGTTACTTATTTTATGTATATGTCGTATTTTGAAGGATCCCGGGAAAACATCCAATCGGCCCCGCACTAATTTAACCCGATCCCGGACTTAAATATCTGAGAGAAAAAGAGTTTGCAAATCAGATAATTGAAAGAAAAAAATCAGTTTTTGACATTTTGACATATGTAAATCTCGAAAAACTAAACATACTACTAAGTGCGTATAAAATTAAAAAAAAATAAACTTAAATAGTGAAATAACCAATCATAGCATTAGATCTGTCAATCAATCACTTCGGCCCATTATATTTTAAATATATCCATAATTTCAAAAGAGAAAGCTAAATTGTTTTTATCAAGTGGAACATAGCAAAATCTCTATACTGATATTCTTACAATCAAATTTAATACTTGCTTTTGAGAATATTATCTTCCTTTGCAACAATCTATAATATTATTTATTAAATGCAACAATAAGTAAGAAGTCGAAAGTTTCCAACTTGATATAATGCACAATAGAAAAGATATCTATCATGTTCAGACCAATGAATATATTCTTGCAATAAAAACAAAGAAAATTAATGTTCATTCTTTAGAAACATTTACTAACTTTTTTTTTTTTTTGTAAGATTAGACGTCATTAATTCAATTTTACATCTCAATCTTGTCTATATAACATAAAGGAATGAATCTCAAAAATTAAAAGTTTTGATTAAAAAAATGTAATGGTAAAAAAGTTTGTAAATAAAAACAGAATAGCTCAGTTGGTAGAGCGTTTGCCTTAAATTCGATATTCAAGAATCTAAAGGTGCGAGTTCAACTTCTAAGCGAATATTGTCACTATGCATATAGGCCAGTAACACCTGAAGAAGAGTGGAGAATACTACTACTCGAAACATTGTGTAATTACTAACCTGTATTGTCTATCTGTGTGTTAATAAGTTATTTGTATTTGGAAAGTTTAAATAAAGTTTAAAGTTTTCTATACATTCAACATTCACTCACAAATGATGAAAATAGTCCAACATATCACATCTTAGAAATAATAAATTGCAAAATATTAATAACTATTCCCATTTAACAGCTTAAAGTAATTGATCTAGACTTATTTATAAAATGCATAAAATGAAAATTCAATTGTTTTATTCTGTGTGTGACTAATATCTATATATATATACATACGAAAAGGTACATGTTCCAGCGGTCAACAACACATTTGTCTTTCATGATCCTAATATGAGGTTTGAATCTGAGATAAAATTGGAAAGGTTTTCAGGTTTGAAGCATAGCCATGCAATGACTGATTAATAAGTATCCAGCTATACTTAGTTAGAGATAAATAAATTTTAAAAAACATAACCCTTCCCTCCTCACATTACTATTAATGTGATTAATATTGTTTAGGCCATTATACTGAAATAGGCTATTTCATTATATTTTATGAAGTCTTATGCCATAATAAGCAGTTCAATCCATCAAACACAATCACAGTATGAGTTTGAATAGGACTGGTTATACTGGAATTTTTTACAGATTACACACAACATTAGGATTTTTTTCCAAGTAGTTAACCTCAATTTCATGCTAATTATATATTCTCACATAGGATGGTCTCGCCTTGGAAAAAAGCCACTTAAAAGCATTTACCCTTTTTAATTGTACATATTTCTGCTTAACATAAAATCATATTATATATTAAATACTAAATCAATATAATTAACATTAATGATTAAATTGATCCATCCATCATTATTTGACAAATGTTGATACTGCCCTAATTTTTTTGAATTGTATTACTTTTCATGTAAAATAAACACCAAAACATTAAACAAAAAAATTATTAAGACTCTAACAGCATATAACAATAATATAGATTATATATTATGAATACATATAAACACAGAGGCTAAACTCTCCAAACAGTAGCGCCACTCAGTGCAAACCAGAGTAATCAATGGATGCAAGAAGGTTTGTGCATAAAATCCCCATCTAGTGCACAAACCTTCTTGTATCCATTGATTACTCTGGCTTGCACTGAGTGGTGCTAGTGTATGGAGAGTTTAACCTCTGTGTAAACAGCTTGTATAAGCATAAAGAATGGTGATCATGTGATGTTTAATGGTTTAATATATATATATCGCTTGGAGAAAATAATGGAATATTTATTATTTAATTAATTAGTAATCTGTGGCATAATCTATTCATAATTTTAAAATTTTCCTGCATTGCAATGTTTATATAATACAGCAAGCACTATTATTTCTTAAAATGTACTATTAATATTATTATTTTTCCCCTATAATGCTAACTAAAATATCCCCATTGTGTTAGAGCTTGATTTATGGAAGTCAAAAAGCATAAAATACTTAGGAAACAGCCATTTAGATTATTTAAATATTCAGTGTGAACATAAAGGACAAGAAAAATAATGTGGAATGAATTTTCAAAAGAAAAGTGTTTATTTTCTTATTATTTCCCTTCTTCTCCTTTCACTTCTTTTCTTTCTTCTTTCTTTTTTTCTTCTCTTTTTTTTTTTTTAAAAAAAATTTTTTTTTTTCTTTTTTTTTTTTTTGTGGGTTAGAATTGTAATCAGCTAAAGATTAACTGTGGTAGATTATGCATAGAATAGATCTTTTTTTTTTTATTAAGGAAAATACACGTACAATTACAATATAAATCTTGTTGGTATTCATTTGTTTGGATTTGTTACACTTATTATAAAAATCATTAGTAAATAATTTTCCAAATTAGAAAATATACCCGTTTGATACATTAGTTATTATTATGACAAATTAATTTCATGATCAGGCAAGAAGCGCATAGTTCAAACTTAGTCTATAATTATTATGTAACTAGTTTTATAACAGAACAACTGGCTCTTCATTTAATGACTTAGCCAGTGATCATTGTGCAGTCCATATTTTGATTGGCAGTGATCCTTTGTCATTCTCCATCTAACTGGACCATTTGAATTAATATTTAATTAGCATGCCTGAAGATATTCTCTTCATCCAGTGGCCTAAGTTGCCCCCAAGTGTCCCCGAAGAACTTTTCCAGCGTTATTAAGCGATCCCTGAACACAGTCCTTTGAATAAATTTTTTACACACCTCCCATGGTTCTTTACTTCCTTGCTTAAAAACAAAATAATTCCTAGTTAACCAAAATCTTTTCGTTTGAATTGCTTGAAATTTGAATCTTTGGATTAAAAATTATTGGTTGAAAATGAGAGAAATAATTTGGTGACTGTAAAGTATATGCTATAATAAGATGAAGCCACAACTACATACCAATATAATAAATAAAAAAAATTAATCGATGTTTCACGTTTTTCATAACAAAAAAAAATCAAAACTCAAAAAATAAAATGCATATAATATGTTTGAAAACATGAAAATATAATTTATTTAAAAAAATAAACCTAAAAATAATGCATTGAATGATTAAAAAATAAAAATTTCCAATATGAATGATCAAGGACCAAATAATTAAGTCACTTTATTGTACAGGAGTTCATAAAAAGTTTGAGCATTGAAAGAGCGAGAAAATAGATTCGATTCAAAGCTCTTATGTTCCAAAATCTGACACTTGGCCATTGCATTAAATTATGCAGGACAAGCATGATTAATGTAAACATACCATAAAAAATTATATTAGTGATGAGGGTAAACACAATTCTGTAAAAATTACACAATCAAGTTGCGGGTTGAATATAAATGAGAATTTATTTAAGTACAGCAATATAAAAAGTTAATCATGTATGTCCACAAAAGAATAATTGATGGCCATAATCCATAAATTGAAATCCAAAATGGTGGTTGTCTCAGAGAAAAAAGGAAAACCTTCACGCCATAAAATTTGTTACAGCATGATTGCATTCTTTTTTTTTTTAATCATTCTGCATTGATTTGATCGTTAAATACATCAGTTTCATGTTTTTAAACATATATTATTTTTCCTTATTTGTTTAAACTTTTTATTAAGAGTATAAAAGTAGTGATTAGTTTTTTCATTATCCCATTGGTATATGGATGGTAGCTTCATAAATAGACAGAGCTTACACCAAGAGTAGTCAAGTTTTTTTAATAATAGCAACATAACACTTTTCATAAGTTTTTGACTGTTCAAGAGCAATGAAAGACAATTGTTACTAATAAAAGCGTAAAAAGAATCATTTGAAAGAAAAAAAAATTAAGATTTATATTAGCAGTATATATTACAGAATAGATGAAAAATAAAACAAATCAAAAAAGAATTAAATATAATCACAATAAAAGAGAGAAACTTAAGATCATATAAAGATCAATCTTCTCTCTTCAGCCATAAAATATTGAAAGAAGTTTTATCAACTAAATATGATTGCAAAATCCATACTAACAATTCTTTTGAATGCCATTTATTACGAGCTAAAAATTTAAAATTTCAAAATACCTATTTTTTACTTATGTTCTATAATATTCTAATACTGGTGTATAACATTAAATCATTAATATAAAAGTTTAGGAAAAATAACAGTGAAACCCAACAGTTTCTTGGAAGTCACATAAAGTAGCTTTGGGTGCTGCATGTGGCATAAGAACCACAATTTTCCCATTGGTCTAACCTCTATTACCGTGTTCCCTGAAAATAAGACCCGGTCTTATATTAATTTTTGATCCAAAAGACACTGTAGGGCTTATTTTTAGGGGATGTCTTATTATTTCATGTACAAAAACCTACATTTAAGGTATAAAAATGTACATTTATCCAAATATTTCTTCTCTTTATAGAAACCTGTAAGATTCTTACACGGAAGCTCCACAATTTCTTTGTTGTATTTGCCATATTGGCACCTTTTTTTTTTGTACTCATCTTATCTGACGATCAGAATATTATTTCATTTAAATTTATCATTAAATGAAGTGTTAATTGAAGATTTGCGAGACAAGAGATTACAGTTAAAAATAGTTTGTCCACACAAAAGCAATTAAAAAAAGGCAAGCATAAAAATTTACAAAATGTTTTTTTTATTTCATATGTGCACATTAATCACGTCAATCAAAACATAAAGCAGGGACGTACTGAGTTATGATTCATGTATGACACAACCACATCCATCTATTATCAAATACGCTAATTGTAAATAGTTTCCAAATTATTCATAATAGCCCTACTTAGGTATTCTTTTTAATAACTTTTCTTTAGGGGAAAAAGAATCTCATTTGTCTTAAGCTAAACATTGATAAATAAATCACTTCCGCTATTTTAATAAAGTCTTTCAGTAGAAAAAAAAAATGTTTAAGAAATCAAACTAAGTTTCCTTTTACCTTGAATATTCTAAATCTAAGTATAAATAAAATAAGTACAAAAAATATATAAATGAAATTATAAATTTTCCGATATACTGACTTATGGCCGATAAATTGTTTCTCTATACGGGTTGTTGAAAATAGTCGACCGGAAAATATGAAACCATATAATTTACATTATCATTTATTTAAAGCATTAATGTCAATAATATTATTTATTTATACTTTCATTATAATTCAATACATCCATATGTTTCAAGAGTCAAACAAAAGCCGTCTATTGGGCTGCCCATCTTAATTAGGTCTTACATTCATGGAAACGCGGTAGCACCAATAGTTTGTTCCTATTGGCTGCCAAAGGCTTGGGAAGGAGGCCATTTTGGATTACTAAATGATTCAGATACTTCTTTGACTACTTGCAATGAATTATTTACTGAAATTAATGAAGAGATTTTAAGAATAATGGCAAAAGTGATTGTAACTTTTCTAAAACAGAAATTCAAACATTGTTTTAAATTGAACTTATAAATTGAATTATTTCCATCATCTAATATGAGTACTGAATGTCTTTTAGAAAAAGAAAAGAAAAATTAAGGAAAATCTACAATCAATATAACATCAGATCAGCTTCCCAGAGCCATACCATATGAGGAATTCAAACATCTACAAAGCCTAAACTTGAAATGCTGAAAAGAAAAAACTGCAGCTCTGAAATACCATGTGAATGTGGAAGCATGGATATTGGTGAGACAAGTCGTCCTATTGAAAAGCACTTGCAAGAACAAAAATTGATGATTAGAAAAAAAACAGATGTGTCTAAGGTAGCACACCATGTATGTACCAATGAACACATGTTCAATTGGGAAAACACAAAAATATTGAATAGAGAAGAAAAGGTACAAAGAAGAAAATTTAAAGAAGCTGCACACATGACAATGGCAAACATGTGAAGTCAACCTAATGTGACTATATATAATGTATGAAAATCACTAATCAACTTTGCTCTTGGAAAAAAGTGGAGAAATCAGGAGGAACCTCATAGACAAGTATATGAAATGTCTACTAACTGTTGCCTTTGGCAGGGTGGCTAAGTTGGTTAAGTGTAATTTTAAAATTCAATACCCAAGAATCTCCTTTTGGATCCAGGTTCAATTCCCACATTAGTACTGTCACTAGCAACATGTGAAAAAGAGGGAAGAATAATACCTCTCGAAACATTGTGCTTATACTAACCTGTGTGCTATTACTAACAGATGTTTGTAATTGGAATATTTAAATAAAATTAAATTTTTCTAAAGACATTCAATACTTAATATTAGATGATGGAAATAGTCCAATATATAAATACATCTAAAACATCATCATCACAATCCTTCAGGAAAACATTGTTCCAAATTCTTTTCATGAAACTAATAACATCCCTTTAGGACACATAATATTAGTAAACCAATGCTATAAACATCTTGATTGCAGTGAAAGTTGAAAGTCTAAATGCTGAAAATAAGTTTAAAAATTAGCATTTTGAATAGTAAGTAATGATATCATGTGATAATGCAGGGTCAGAATTCAACATACAGAATGAAAATTCAATAAGAATTGTTTCTAGCTTAGCAGTTAAACTCAATTTAATTACTCAAAATAATAGCTTAAAATTAAGTATTTTGAATAATAATGAGACTATTACATTTATTCCTCGGAGAATAATAAGCAATCATTGTTGTTTATAGATAATGCAGTTTCACAGATTAAAGCTATCAGGTCTTCCTTTCATGCTGTAATTAACCAAACCACTCATATAAAATATGATATTGAAGTTTACAAATATAATCTTTAAAAAGGCAAGTTTTCTACAAATAGCATAACAATAAGTAATCATTGCGATCTCTAGACAATGCATTTTCAGTTTCTCAAACTGCCATCCCACTCTTTCCTGTTAAAATGAACTCTATCCAAATGGATGTATAAAACATGATATAGAAATTAATAAATCTAATCTTTAAAAGATGATAAAATTGTTACTAAAGATAATGATAAAAATAAATTGACTGAATCAAGGAATGTTTTAAGATATATGAGTGGCTCTAGAATAATCTATAGGATTAAAAAAAGAAAGAAAGTGGTACAGTGATACAAAATGATATAGACTCATGTTATATGTTATGAGCAACAGGAAATACTAAACAGACTAAATATTGTAATGATAGGGTAAATGCTTTGTTACCAAATGAAACAACTTTCTAAAGATTCTGTGAAGCATAATAACTTTCAAATTAAACATAACTCCATGTATATGTAAAGAAAACAAATCATTTTCCCCCGAACTATGATAAAAGCACTAAAAATGTTGAGCAAAGGAATCAAGAATAGAATGAATCACCTATTCTTATTTGCTCTGATGTTTAATTATGAGTTTAATAACTCTTAAGTGACAAGTTCCATCTGTCTGATAAAATTAATTTCACTCTGAATTACCAACAATGTTGACAATGGTATGCTTATAAACATCAGAGTAATTAAGAATAGCTAATTCATTCTGTTCTTGATTCCTTTGTTCAACATTTAGAGTGCTTTTAAGTCATAGCCTGAGGAACAGTGATTTACTCCCTTTGTTTAAAGGATAACAAATAAAATCCTAATAAAAAGTAAATTGCTGTCCTAACTGAATGGCTAACTATTCAAAATAAAATATATAATTACCATAATAATGTTATTAATGATGACTCTGTCACACCACTAATTGAGCCAAAAGAGATTAATTATCATTTTAGATAAAGTATTTAAATCAGAATTTACATTAATTAATCCCATAAAGTGTTAGTAAATTACACAAAACATGAGACCTTGACTATTACTACTTTCACACAATGTCTTGGAGTGACAATAGAACATTAGAACTTGTGACAGTGCTTGCTCACATATTTGTTATATCTTCATCACTGTTAAAATTTATGATAAAATGTTGTTAAAAGAATTCTACTGCCAAGTGTGAATATGCTATATTATAAAATTTAAAAAAATCCAAGGAAGAATTTACATCCATTTTGTGTTATCCAATAAAAAGATGGTCAGATAAGTAGATACACATTTTGGATATTGTGTTTCTTTTTGTAATAGATAAATCTAGAGCTACGATCAATAAATGTCATGAAAAACTTTAAATATTTGTGTTTTCCTGAAGGTTTGTAATGATGATGTTCTAGTTGTATTTTTATACTGGACTATTTCCATCTCTAATATGAGTATTGAAGGTCTTTAAAAAAAATTAACTTTTATTTAAATATTCCAAATACATTCAACTCTTAGTAATAGCGCATCAAACAGGTTAGTATATACACAATGTTTCGAGAGGTATTATTCTCCCCTCTTCTTCAGGTGTTGCTGGCCTGACCAGTGACAATACTAGCATGGGATTTGAACATGGATCCTTAGATTCTTGAGTATTGAATTTTAAGGTAATGCTTTAACCAACTGAGCCATCCTGCCAAAGGCAACAGTCAGTAAAAATTATATATACTTATCTATGAGATTCTTCCGATTTCTCCACTTTTTCCTAAGAGCAAAGTTGATTTAGTGGTTTCTATACATTATGTATAGTCATACTAGGTTGGCTTGTGGGATTTTTTGCCATTGTCATGTGAGCAGCTTCTTTAAATTTTCTTCTTTGTACCTTTTCTTCTCTATCCAATATTTTTGTATTTTCCCAATTGTTCATTGGCACATACATGACCTGCTATCTTAGACACATCTGTTTTCTCTATTCTAATCATCAGTTTGTGTTCTTGACACTGCTTTGCAATGGGATGACTGGTCTCATCAATATATGTTCTACATTCACATGGTATTTCGTAGATACAATTTTTTCTTGTCAGCATTTCAAGTTTAGGCTTTGTAGATGTTAGAATTCCTCACAGTGTGGTATGGCTTTGGAAACTATTCTGATGTTATACTGATTGCAGATTTTTCTTAATTTGTCTGCTATTTTTGGAATGTATGAGTACACCACAGTACCAATAATTCTTTCTTCTCTTGATGGTTCTTTTTGTTGTCTATTTAATGTTTTATTAATAACAGCTGATGAATAACCATTTTTCATAAGAATTTGTTCTATATAAATCTTTTCTTTTTGCAAATTGCTGGTTTCTGAACAAACTTCTTTTGCTCTGTTCCATAGTGATAGTATAACTCCTTGTGTTTCTGGTATGATTGGGTGTATAGGCTAGGTATTTTCCTGTATGTGTAGATTTTGGGTAAACTGTATTTTGATTTTGCCATAAAGGAGTCATGTCACAAGAACATCTAAGAATGCCAATTTTTGTTCTTGTTCTGATTCTATTGTAAATTTAATTGAAGGGGATATGTTATTGACATGTTTCCAGAAAGTTTGTAGCAGTACTTCACCATGTGGCCATTCAACAAATGTATCATCCACATACCAAAACCAAACTTTAGGTGGATATGGAGTAGTTTTTATGGCTAAAGTCAAAAAGTGGCATTCTTAGATATTTTTGTGACAAGACTACCTCATGGCAAAATCAAAACTGCAGCTTACCGAAAGCCTACACATACAGGAAAATACTTAGCCTATACATTCAATTACACCAAACACACAAAACATGGAGTGATACTATCACTATGGAACAGAGAAAAAAAAAGTTTGTTCAGAAACCAGCGATTTGGAAAAAAAAAATATTTATATAGAACTCTTATGAAAAATGGTTATCCATCAACTGTTATTAAAAAAACATTAAAAAGACAATTATACATTCCAAAAATAGCAGAAAATTAAAGAAAAACTGCAATCAGTATAACATAAGAACAGCCTTCCAGAGCCATATCACACTATGAGGAATTCTAACATCTACAAAGCCTAAGATTGAAATGTGAAAATAAAAAACCGCATCTACAAAATACCATGTGAATGTGGAAGAACATACATTGGTGAGACCAGTCATCCCATTGAAAAGCACTTGCAAAAACACAAATTAATGATTAGAAGAGAGAAAACAGATGTGTTTAAAGTAGCAAACCATGTATGTGTCAATGAACATATGTTCAATTGGGAAAATCCAAAAATATTGGATAGAGAAGAAAAGATACAAAGAAGAAAATTTAAAGAAACTGTTCACCTGACAATGGCAAAAAATCCTGTAAGCCAACCTAGTGTAACTATACATAATGTATGGAAACCACTAATCAACTTTGTTCTTAGGAAAAAGTTGAGAAATCAGGAGATAAGTATATGAAATTTCTACTGATTGTTGCCTTTGGGAAGACGGCTCAGTTGGTTAGAGCATTACCTTAACACTCAATAAATGGGTATATGTGTAAGTGCAAATACATTTCATCTATGTTTATAGCATTAACATAGTGCATTGTAATAATATTAAAAATAATAATAAATTTAATGAAAAAAAGTTTAAAAATGAATAAAGAAAATCGTTTATATATAAATAATTATAAAATTATATGTATGAAATATTTTTACAGCATTGTACTGATTTTAATTAATATGGATTATTTGTGTAAAATTAATATGGTTATAAGAAAGGATAACAACATGTAGGCTAGTCTCACTAAATTTATGGAACAAAATATTTTCAACAGTTTGTAAAATAAATATAAAATATTGCCATTACACAGTCACCAACACACACACACTATCACTTTAAAAATATCACGATATATATATATTTTAGTAGTTTGATCAATTCAAAATGAGACTAAGCTTTCATTTTGTGAAAATGCAACCTATCTCTTTATTGTTTTATTTGTGGTTGTTTAATTACTTTTTTTTGGAAACATTATCTGTATCAAAACATCCAACAAATTATATCTCATATAAATATTCCAATGGATATTCTGTCCATTATTTACACTTGAATGTGTTATCTGAAGTTATAATGCTCTATAAATTCATAACTTTGCTTATTATATGTCTCTTACATTTTTGTTATAAAATAGGTGTAGACATATTTAGTGGCCATTTGTTATTCCGTGTGTGTTGCTTATTGAGAAGAAAATTACAAGCTCTATATATCAAATATTGATGGGATAAATCAACCTAACTACTAATATATGATTAGTGTAATGGAAGATATTTGGGGGAAGAAGAGGAACAAGTGGGAGCTGGCTAATAAAGTAATTATGTCATTGACTGTGTTTGCTGACATACAATTTTAGATAATTTTTATTAGTTAAGTTGAAGGACGTAATATAAAATATTTACACACATAGGCATAATTGCAAGCAATGTTATTCGATCTCCATCATGAGTTTTTTATTAACTAAATTTTGATTTTACCACATCATAATCCAATATGCTAGCTATTTAATTGCTGATTGGATATATTCCATTACAAGATTTTAAGTTGTTTCGATATTCTGTTGCAATATGTATGCATCTCTACAAGCTAAATAAAATAAAGCATAATTATACATGGCTTGAAAATGATTAGTGTGGATACCAAACTTGTTTATTTCATTGCTTTTATTAATTTTATCAATAGACATATAGACTTATCCTATGAAGCCTATAAGTACAAATAAATGAAATTAAAATACCATTTCTTCTTCAATGTTCTTATTTGACATGAAGATACCAGTATTCTAAATTTTTCATTAGAAAAAGCAATTCTTCTTCGGAGCACGTTGGTAAAACATTTATGGTAAGTATTAACCATGAAATAAAACAACCACACACTATCAATTTAATACTTTACTCATGAAAACAAGTTTTTGTAATTTAAAAATGAGTTTACACCATTAATACAGATTGATGGAAAACAGTGTTGAATCACCGCTGAAAAATAATTTTTCTTAAAAAAAAAAAAATTAATCCAATGCCCTCTTAAAATAAACTTTTTATTAATAAAAAAATATAGTTCCCTGACCCCCAAAATCACTTAGCAAACTCAAATATTAACATATATGTCTTGAAAATTGTAATAAAACTATCATTTGTATATTTTAACCCATTTTTATACATTATGGAAGAAGTAGATGTCTTGCTAATAATAATGAACCATTAATGAAAAAGTTCTTAATTAACATTTAATTGTTTCTAAGTGTAAGATATACTTGTCTCTTATTTGAAATGATTAGAATATAAGTTCTGTTAAGTA
Source organism: Epiperipatus broadwayi (assembly GCA_028023455.1). Taxonomy (NCBI): domain Eukaryota; kingdom Metazoa; phylum Onychophora; class Udeonychophora; order Euonychophora; family Peripatidae; genus Epiperipatus; species Epiperipatus broadwayi. The sequence continues at coordinate 1,639,666 of JAQFVV010012455.1, read as the reverse complement.
TTTCTTCAATATTTCGAGTCAACCGGAAAAGCAGTTTGTTTTTGGTTTTTTAATGAAGATGTCACTAGCTGAAGTGTTTTCCATTCAATTAATTGATTAAATTACTAAATAGTTTTTTTTTTTTTAAAATAAAAAATTAATGTCTAATTTTCTTATACAATTTTTCCAAGTTAACAATTAATAACTTCCATTAATTAATTAATGCACAAGTCTTTTTAAGCATCATTATTTCATATAGGAAAAGAATTTTTAAAACTGAAAACTTTGTTAAGTTTACTAATTCATAAATCAACTTAAAAATATTAACTTTACTATTATTTAATGCTGATTCTTTTTCAATCGTACTTTTTCGATCTGTGGCTGATGAGGGTGTGTGAATTTGCAGATTTATTCACAAAAAGTAACTATAAAATAGAAATCTGCGTTGGTGGCCAAATGGTTAGCACGGCTGCCTTACAAGCAGTTGTCCCGGAGTTCGCTTCCCGGCCGACGCTTTGATACATAAAAAAAATAGAAATCTGTATTTATCATCACAGAAATGAAAACCTACGACCAAGAGTTATTAATTTGTCATAGTACTTTGAACGCTTAGATTCAAAACTTGAATGTATAAAGGGTTTGAACTCAGACTTTTCAAACTCTCCATAGCTATCCAATCCATCTTATACATCCAGTACACATAACCATATATATATGTGAAAAAGATCAATGATCTCCGATACATTAAGTTTAGTATAGACTATATATATATACTATTAGAAACCAGTCAACACTTAGATAATTCCAATACCGATAACAATCAACAATCTCAAAGTGTTGTCAAGGCAACCTCCTTTTAACAATAAAGATGGAATCCTACCTTTATTTATAGTCCCATATATTTATATACATATTAAAGATTAGTCTGAATGCAGACTAATAAATAGTTAATTATAACTTTACAAATTGCAATTATAATTTTCAAATTTCACCCAAAGTATTATTTAAATTATATATTTATATATAAATGACTATAATTATTCTCATTAAAAAATAAAAAATAAATATGAGTTTTGAAATTTCTGTACAAACCAATTCACAAACAACAACAAATATGTCCATATATGTTACACATATTTCTTTTGACATCTTCAAATGCTATCTTTTGATTTCTGTGATTTTTTTTTTTAAGGACTTCAATACTTGACTATTTGCAGTTCTTCATTGTATTCTATTCTCAGCCATATCCTCTCAGTGAAAGCAATCAACATTGCATTTTGGAGTACCTCTGAGAAAATATTTATAATATAAATGAAATCTGCTTCTCCCAGAAAAAACCAGGTGCATGTTTATTATAAATTACCCTACCATTCGTCACTTCATGTACCTGATTAAAAAAAAATGTGGTTTTACAATAGTAGAATCTATGGCAATAACTCCCTTTATGATCTTTTCCCTCATTATATTCTCAGAATATTAGGAAACATCCTCAAATTACATTTTTCTAGCACCTTTTTTCTAAACAATAAATTTTGCTGAAAAATCATTTTAATAATTATTTTTTCTGTAGTAATAATTGCAGCAATAATATAGGAGGGTTACATTTCATGTCACCAACCAAGATCCTTATTTTACTCTAAAAAACTACCAATATATTCAATTTCTCTACATTCTCCATTGAAAAACCATCTAATGCAAAATGAACACTTTTTTCTTCCATTGTTTATTTTTGAAGTATCTGACTTTCCTGAACACTAATAGCTAAACCAAATTCTATGTGGACTGCACCTTCAAAGCATTATCACATTTTATAGATCATTTGCTGAATTAGTTATCATCAAAATCTTGCAAATCTAGATATTTTCAAATCTACTTCATAAATCTACTATAAATTATTCTACGTATAATTGTCATAAAACATTGAAAACAAAGTTGTAGTTAATCCATATCCTTATTTAACATCAGTTTGCAGTTTAAGTGCTCAGAATTTCTCCCAACAGTAATAAAGTTTCCTCTGTTACCATCATATAGAAATTGAATTTGAATAAACTTCTATTGACAACCACAAAATTTCAAATATTATTACAAATATTTCCAAGTGACTGAATCACATGCCTTGATCAAATCAATAATAACAATATATAAATTGGTGCCGTCATTCTTTGTTATAATTTTCGTACATTTACCATGTGACAAAAATCAGATCTATCGTGCTTCTTTATTCAACAAACCTCTGACAATCATTCATTTATTAGTGGAATAAATATATTTGACAAAATCCTTGAATATAATTTCATTGTAGTTGATAACAATGACATTCCAAGATAATTACTGCAACCTTTTCTATCACTTTCATTTTTATAAATTAGAACTATGGTAAGCATCCTTAAGTGCATTTGATGTAACTTCATGAGTCCACATATTCCAAATAAATTACAATACTTTTAAAATTAACATATCAATATCATATTTTAAAACTTCATAAATTATTCCATTATATCCCACCGCACCTTTTTAGAATTACAAAGAACCATTGTAACTTCATAAAATTGGATACCTTTGTCCAAATTTAATGAATACATCATGAAAAAATGGCATCCAATTTCAAAATGATCAAAATATTTCCTCAATCCATTTAAATTACTATAATTACCCTATAAAGGTCTGTTACCTATTGATTATAAGAATTATGATATCATTTTTCAACTATTATTTTACTTTTAATATAATAGCTCTGAAGAAGACTGGAGGACAGTCGAAACATAGGTGTATGTATATATGTACAAATAAAGAGTTTTGCTAAGAAGTGTTCGAAGTGGTTTGGAAAAATTGTAACATTTAAAGTAATTATAATCACTAATGATTAGATTTTTTTTTTTTTTAAAGTGTCATAGCATTGGCCGGGCATGAACCCGCAACCCGGGCAACTGCCTGCTAGTGCAAGGCAGTTGCACTGACCTCTCGACCACCAACGCAAGACATGATTAGATTATTTGCAGTTTTAATTCACTGATTATTCTTAAGCACTGTCCATTTTTCAAGTTTTGTTTTTAAATCCCTATACGATTCTGAAATTGCATATTTATTCTTTGTGCCAATCAGGGAATATTACAAATGTCTTTTAATCAAATCACTATAAATACAATTACTGTCAGGCATTAAATCAGCTTTTTTTTTTTTTTAGATAATCTAAAAATTGATCTATTTATATTACAACACACTTCTTAAGGAAATTTTGGGCCTTAGTAACAGGATAATTTTGAAAATCCAATTGGCAATTTTAATACTACCAGAGAAATCCGACAGCATACTTGAAAGAACTGCCACAATGTTTTCCTTAAATAATTTTGTTTGATAGGCCCCATTTACAAATCCTTCTTTTAATATTGAATATCTTAAATTATATTTAATTTACGTTCTTACTTCTTAATCTAAAACTGTGGAGCTAATTAATCATTTGAGCATTCCCATAAGTAATGTTTATCAACAACTATATTTTGTGTTCAAAATAGTTATAAATTAAGAAAGATTCATGTCTGAGCAATAGTCCATAGCAGATAGAAATCCACTTTCTCTTAGCCTCCATTTGACTTAAGTGATTTCTGAGAATATTCTAGTCATATAATTATTTTGCCCATTTTCTTTTAATTAAATCACCTAGAAAAGTCAGAATATAATTCAAACGATGAAAAAGAGGTTAATTTTATAAATTTTAATTACACTTGATATATAGGGTATACGAGCACAGACTTTCACACGCCCCACCACTATCCACACTATCTCATAACACTGATATACCCGAATACATATATGTTGAAAAGATAAATAATCACCAATACACGTATTTCATGCTAAACCAGCAATCATCAGTTGGTCCAGATTACCATCTCCACACATATATGCTATAAGTGCTCAGATATATATTAAGATAGCCAATCCTCATACTTTAATGGACAGGCTTCAATCCACTTCACACTCCAACTCTTCAACCGTCCATCCATTGAAAATCTGTGATAGTCTGTGCTCATATACCCTATATATTACATATATAGACACAGGTATATAATAAGCCTGTGTGTTTCACTTATTACATTTGATGTGACATATTTTTTAAATTAGATATATATTTGATAAAGAGGGGAATAACTAGTTACAAAATTGAAATGGATATGAATTAGAAAATATTAGAATTATGATGCTTGTTTTGTTCAAGAATGTATGCTCAATTGGATAGGGATTTATTATGTATACCGAGACAATTAGAATTATAAAAAGATTTACAGGACTGATGCATTAATTTTCTATAATTTATATTCTTCTTTGTTCCACTAAAAACATGTGTCTGGCTGATTTTTATTAATTACGACCGAAAAATTCTAATATGTCTGTTCTGTGTTGAAACATGTTCAATATCAAATTAAAATGTATTGTGGATTTAACATCTATATGTAATAAATATGTTGACATCAGATCAGAATATGGTAGTACTTAGTTGATTAAACGAAAACTTACATTACAATGAATGAGGTGATACTATTCAAAGTTTGGTAAGTTTTACGTGAATTTGACTGCTAATAAAATCTAATTATTATTTATTTTGTAATACATCTGTTTTCCATTATTATAATTCATTGCTGATTTGATGAAATCTCAAGTTTCTTGAGAAATGTCCAAAATGAATTTATCTTTCCAATAGAAATACTCAGAGTTGTAAGAAAATATGGATGGATATAGTAGATTTTGCAGCATAATAAAAATATACCAAAATAAATAGATTAAAACTTCCAAAGCTTGGTTATAAAAATTGTTTAATTTTAGATTGAATTACTTTTTGCTAAAATGCTAAGAATGTTAGTTGCACAGCGAACAGAAAAATAGTTCAAAATCAACAATATCAGATTTCACAAATGTCATTAAATCTACTATTTCCTTTTTTTTACTGTAGTATTTAATAAATCAATTATTTTATATAGCGCGATTATTATAAACTGTAATATTTAAACAGCATTAAACTGTTGCACATGTGCTTTGCAGATTTTAACTATAAATGACTGAATACTAACACTTCAAACACATGATAAAGTCTTTGAAAAAGATAGAGTGGCCACCCTATCTTTTCCAAAGACTTTATCATGTGTTTGAAGTGTTAGTATTCAGTCATTTATTGTAGTATTTAATATAAATACAATTTCTATATTTGACTTAAACACTGTTTACCTAAAAAAAAAAATTGTATATATATATACAATCTGACATTTCGACTGTCCTGCAGTCTTCCTCAGAGCAATGATATAATGACAAATAAAATAAATAACTATATAAATAACACAATAAAAATGTAATTAATATATATTATATAGTTATTTATTTTATTTGTCATTATATCATAGCTCTGAGAAAAACTGCAGAACAGTTAAAATGTCAGATTGTGTGTGTGTGTGTGCATGTGTATATATACACAATAAAAAAAAAATTTTGCTAAATAAATGTTTGAAGTAAGGTGTAGAAATTGTATTTATTATGACATTTTATTTGTTAAAAGTACATAATTTGAATGGATAATTTCAAACTAGTTTTAATTAAATTTTAATTTTCCATATTTTGCAAAATTGATATTTTCTGTTACTAGAAATGTTTAAAGCTGAAGATTGTTTTAGCAAATTTCATTGCATTTTATATTTATAGCGAAACTTATATTTCGTCATATTTCATAACTCCACATATTTTGTCATGGGTTATTAGCCCTGGAATTAGCATTATATAAATAAAATTATTGTTTTTTCCCTAAATCTATCAAACCTTAAATTGTCCATTTAGCCCATAAATCATTGTCAAATCTAAGTACTAACGTAATATTTTAAAAAATGAATATTTTTATTGCAATTGAAAATGACTATTATCTTACTTTACTTTCTTTGGATTAAATAAAAATTAGGTTAACAGTCAAGGGTCATGCTGAATCATGAGACAATTATGAGCTTTTTTTCAATGCAAGCAGATCTGCTGACATCTGTGTGCATCATAAAACAAGATAACTCATATAAAGGCAAGCAAGAATAATAAAATTCTTGCATCACATAGCAAGAACGACACAATATAAATATACTATGATTAATATTTAAAAATAATTCATATTCTATATCAATATTTAAAATAATCTTACAATTTTCCATACACATTTTTTATAATTTCATTGCTAATAAATTCCTTTCAAATTTTTTTCTCCACTATGAATGTAAAAATAGATTAAAAAAATTCCGATAAATAACATTAACATCAAACTATATTCATGTTTTCTAAGAGGCGTTTTGAAAATATTTTGAATTGGTGTAGGCTCATATGTAAATTTCTTTTAAAAAATTTATTATTTTATTTAATTCAAAATTATAATAACTCAGGCCATCTATATTTCATGAACTTAAATTGAATTCTGACCTGTAGTAAATAAATATATCTTGTACAATGTTTCTTTACTTTGCAATTTAGAAGTGGTTACAACTCATAAAAGTGAACGTTATGTGATCTCTTGAATTTCTTTGGTTTTAAACACCTTCATACTTATTTCAGCATGCATGCCTAAGAATTGATATTTCAGATTGCATGTAGTGATGAAACATTACTAAAATAGAATATACATATCATTCACAGAATCAAAACAAAAACTACCCCACCCTAATCACTGCCTAATTTAATCAGCTACTGTTAATATTTAAACGAATGAAAAGAAGTAGAGAATAGGTGTGGAGAAACATGTGTCAACATTGTAAAATTGGATAGGCTCCAAACATAATAAACTCCATATTTTGAATTCAGACAAAGAAAATGTCAATAGAAAATTGGATTTAAAATTGATTTTTATTTGTAAAACTACATTAAGTTTGTTACTTTTTTAAACAAAATCAGCATAAATTCTATATTGTGTTTAATTACTATAATTAATATTAGCTTTAATTTTTTAAATTTATTACTATGACATTAAGATTATACACACATGCACATTTGTAAATAATAGGAATGGGATATTTTGAGTTGTGATTAAAGCTAAATGTTAAGTTGTACTTCATGTGCATTTAAACGGTGAATAACTATCATTAAATTATTCTTAACTATAAATTTTAATGGTTTTCTGATAATATCATGTCTCATATTTAATGTTTATATCCTCCATTCTGCTCATAAATAATGAGATAAAAATTCACTGAATTTGTTCTATTTAAAAGTTGTTGTTTTTTTACTTTATTGTATAATCTTAGGTTTTTCTAAGTTGTGTTTTGCTTTTTTTTTTTTTTGTATTTGTCTTACTTGTACAAAATTGTCAACGTCTTTTTAATATGACCCTGATTTTAGATAGCTATATATTTTCATAGTTTTATATACTTTTATAAATTATTTAATACTTTACTAAGGTAGACATATATTAAAAATTATAATGTATAATCAAAATAAAATTAATAAATTTTATAAATACCCCTAACTTTTATTGAATTTATTTATGTATGAATGTAGAATGTTTTTTCCAACAAACATTAAAATTTATCCAAAAATAACTAATTTTTTTTTTTTATAAAAATATAGAAAATTTATTCTGAAATTTGGATACAACTCATACAATAAAATTATTGATGGGATACATTAAATGGTATTTAAGAAAAGGAAAAGTTCAATGATGGAAACATCCTGTGCTGCACAATCTAAAAAGATTAAAGGTTCATAGAGCTAAGGAAAGAGCCAGAATTTGATATCTTGGAGATTGGTGGCTAAGTTTGCATGACTCAAAATATATAAAAATAACCCCAAAGTTCTGCTCATGGAAAAAAAAACCACAGAATTACATAGGTAAATCAGATCCTTCAGAATGAATTCCAAGGTCGTAATTCCTAGGATCTGAAAGAGAGGTTTAAGCAGGGAGGCAAAAATTAATCAATCCAAAGGAATGCATGCACCCTAGCCAGTTAGTCATTGTTTCCAGAATAGGAGATTTCCATCTAGCTATACAAGGCACCCTAGGGAAGGGCACAACAATCAGCTTCCATGTGGCTTCAAAGATGTAGGGGGGGTCAAATTCTGGTCCCTCTTCCAAATTTTTTTAATTTTATGAATAAATAAATCAAGCAGACGATCCAGAACATGATTGAAGGTGAGCCAGCAATAGGTGAACCATAGCAAAAATAATAATGAACATTGATGAACGTATCTCCAGGATGGATCCACATAGCATGTTGTCAATGATACAAGGTAGGCCTTTTGTCTTTTAACATGGAGGCTATAATGTCTCTGAGGTTGAAGGGAAAGGCAGTGGCAGAGGAGATATAGAGAAGTTTCTTCCTATCTGGGGCATAGGGAACAAGTGGAATCAATGCTTGAGAAATCTCAGCGATGTGCAAGGAAATGTTTAGTAGGCAATGCATTCAGGTTAATTTTCAACAGGAAATCAAAGAATTTGGGCTCAAGCAACCATCACTTATAATTTCTGTATTAGCAGATGGTTGTTGAGCCAAAGAAGGTTTGAGCCTGCAGAAACATGAGGGAATAAGATGTAATAAGCTTCTCAGAAATTAATTTTCTTGGAAGATAGCTTATTAAGAATAGAAGTGAATTTAGAGATATAGAATATGAGAGTTGCCAAGTTGCCAACCAACCGGTGCTAACAGGGGGATGCTTGTCTGTGGGAGATATATCTTTAAAGAGTGAGAAATTGGGATACTACAGGATCAGTCTATAGACAGGGTTGTAGAAGCATTGAAATATAAAAGTATCTATGGAGTGTAGGGACAACTCATTGAGCTTTGTGTGTTTCTGTAGGCCTCTCAAGCTAATAGTTGCACTTTTGCCCCCTCTAATCAGATCTATGCACATCTTATGTACCTTCCTGATAAAGGCTTTAGTGAAGTTGATCACTGGAATAAAATAGGATATTTTAGGGAATATTAGTATATTGATGAGGGAGGACTTGGCAAACATGGACATATATACTTTGGAAAGGGAGAATGTAATTTTCTGTCCAGGTTGAAGTAACTTCTCTTGGGTAGATCTCCTCATAGCCAAAGTGGATTCAAATATAAGGAAGCCTAAGAAATTGTGAGGCTTTGCTGCAAATGGGCCAGGAATGTTCTTACCAGAATAGAAATACCAGGCAGATGACTTGGCCATATTAAACTAGAGACTGAATTGATCAGAGAACTTATAAACACAGATAGGAGCCTGGGAATTAGTTTCTTTGACAGCAGAAAAATGGCCAATCGTCAATATAGGTGATATGGTGAACTGATATATTTAATGCTGGGATATGTATGCAAGGAAAAGATCTCTTGATTTGAAGGAGCAATGGATTGAGGTAGGTGATAAAAAAACAGGGTGCTGAGAGGGGAGCCCAGGGATATGGAGGATGTGGTAGAGAAGGGCAGAGAAAGCTTCCCATTCAGTGATATACACCTTTCACAATTGTAAAGTAGATTCTTAATATCCCAAGCAAGGTTAAAAGAGTATTGATTTGGATAGAATCAAAGGCAGCAGAGATGTCAAGCTGAACTACCACCGGCCTAGATTGACTGGAGAATCTGATATGATAAATAATGATTTTAAATAGATTTACAGCATCTGAAGTTGAATTCTCCTTTTTTTGCAAATTAGTATTGCAAAATATGGAGAAGAATTTTGTCCTTGATAGTCGACTCAATAACTTTGACCGTCAGAAGGGTCATAGAGATGGACCGGAGATTCTTACAGAGATGGAATTATATTGTACTTGAGGAATGGGACTGTCACTAGGGAATAAAGCCTACTGATGACTTGGATATTGGAAGAAAGATAATTAAGTTATATATGATTGGTATAGAAAATTTTGATAAAGGTAACAGAAGATATCAGAGGATTGCATGAAGCTCCGAATGGGTTCTTTCCGGCATCAAGGTTAAATTGGCCAGAATATCTCCCTCCTTAATGCCATGGTCTGTAGTTGATGGATTCATTGTTGAAACTTGTCTAAAATCAGACATGAGAGTGGAGAACTTTTCCCTTAAGTATGTAAAAATCTTGAGGAGCATATTTGATCCTGAGTAAAACTTATCTCCCACAATAGTCGTTCGTATTTGGAAAGTTTAAATAAAGTTTAAAATTTTCTCTACATTCAACATTCACTCATAAAATGGATGGGAATAGTCCAACATATCACATTTTATAATATACCATCATTACAAACCTTCAGACAAATACATCCTGAGTTATCTTAAACTCCAAAGATGGCTTCTTCCTCAACTCATTCCATTGATGATTCTTTAGAACTATTGTAAGTCTCTTTAATACTGAGTAAGTTATCCACCCTTAGCTGAGCAGCAGAGTAAGGGATTAAACTTTTATAAGAAAAGGTTTCCACTTGGAAAATTTCCAGAAAACCATAAAAAATACCAAAAAGTTTAAGAGCCTGAAATTAAATGAAATTAACTAGATGTGCCCTCTATAGTTTTTTCATAACTAATATTTTTTTTGTTGCTGTTATGTTAATAATGTACTTTACAGAAATAAAAATAACTGACAGATATCAAAATCAATATTTATGTATATTTATTTAATTTATTGTATTTTCATAGCAATAATATTTCTGCCAAAAAATCAAAACAGTTGTATTGCAACTCTTAAAAAAAAAAAATTTACAGAATAAACTAAATAAAAAAATAGCAAGTCATAATAAACTATAACAGAATCAAAACTCTCCATACAGTAGTGTCACCCTGTGCCAAACAGAGTAATCAATGGATGCCAGAAGGCTTGTGCATAAAATCCCTATCTAGTGTACTCATTCAACATCCCCAGACTATTTTCTAATTAGTGGTTCTTCATCAGTGACAAACCTTGTGTAAGCATAGGGAATGGTGATCATATGATGTTTATTAGTGGTTCAATAATAAACTACTGTGACCTATGATTAAATGCTACCATAGACTTACAATGTCACATTACCTAGACCCTACATCTTTCTTGAGACAAAAAATGAAAGACTAAAGTAGTAATCAATGACATATATTAATCCAATTGATATTTTATAAAATTACTATGTGTTTTAGTATTATTTCACAACATCATTTAATTTTTACTGTTTAATCAATGTTTGTTTAACCAACAAGTGGTATATGTATATTTTGTCTTAAGTTTTCCTCAGGTTGATAACAAGATTTCAAAAAGCTCACTATACATTAATAATAAAATATAAACATTTACAATAGATTTTCCTGAAAGTTTATGATAATAGTGTTCTAGTTGTATTTTTATATTGGACTATTCCCATCATCTAATATATGTACTGAAGGTCTTTAGAAAAATTTAACTTTATTTAAATATTCCAAATACATTCAACTGTTAGTAATAGCACATCAAACAGGTTAGTACCGGTCGGTTTTGTCTGTTCATATAACAAGATCTAGCATCTAGGCAAAAGTACCTAGAGTCCAGTCATGCGCAAGATACATAAGTCAGGAACATTCATGAACTCTGCCCTATTTGCCTATTTTCCAGATCTACCAACTTATGAGCAACAATTCCAATGATACTGATCTAATTTATTTCTACCCCACCGGCATCACAAAGTCGTGACACAAAAAGACTCTTATTTGAACTTTATTCATGTACAGGATATTATGATTAGCGATTTTCGATCATCTAGTAAGTGGAACCTTTTTTATATAACATCAAATCCATTTCTATTCAATAAATGAAACAATGACTTAGATATTTAGAAAGATATAAGATTTATTAAATCAACTTGGAACATATATGATTGCAAACGTTATTGGTGTTACAGTGTAAATAAAATGGGTGTTTATCTCCCTTGGACGACATTAACCTCCCTTACAATGCTATAAAATGAACGTATTTAATCATCAATAACAAATAATTCATGGCTTTATTCTAATGCGGCTATTTATATGTCAATAATTTATCGATTGAATGGGATACATAAGATTTTTAATAATAGCGCGAGACTACAGTTACATAAAGTTCTTTGAATCCACCATTAATAAAACAATAGCACTCGTACCAATACTTAAGTTTATTGAGTTGGATGATAAGGATAATTATATTTAATTAATATTTGCATTTGCTATATAAGAACATGTGTGGGAAGCTAATTTGGGAAATAATAATAATGGCAGAAATATCGTATCTGAAAGTGAGAATGAAACATATAACAAAAATGGCAATCCATTTAGCATAATCATAACAGTACGGTTTAGGAGAATTAATAGGCTTTTAACGAGAACAAAATATGGGAGAGCGGTACATGTATGATGGCAATGGAGAGATCTATTCTAAGATCCAAGAAGATGCTTCAATTCATAGTTAAAGAAGGCGACTCTCTGCAAACGTCGGCAGGGTCGGGTCATAAACAACGAAGAATGCGCTTTATTGAATTGCCATAGGCTGGACTTTTGCCAGAGCGAACCCTATGCAATAATATCTTGCGCTGAAGAAATCCAAGAGGTTTGCCAAACCTCGTCCTTGGTATTGGAAGTAAAAATGAACGAAGCACAAAGATATATATAACGAAAGGCCAGTATACACATAACGCTTACATTAATATAAATATATATATTTAACTAAGGAATAAAGAATTATTGCCTATCTTTATTAATAAAAACCCAGCGTACCGGTATGATTTGATTACTACATGGATATGGAAGAATTACATTTAATGCTAATATAATATAGCTCATAGAACTAAAGGATCCCCCTCCCCTTTATGTATTACTTTAAACTACACATAAATTTTCCACAACGTATAAATAATATAAATCTTTGGTTTTGAATGCTTTAATAAATAAATACTTTTCATATTATTAAATATATATAAAGTCGGTGGTGGCTATAGTTAGCGCTATTATTTAATTAACCAAAAAAACACATTTCTAAGAAAAGAGATTTTTACTTAGTTTTTGAAAATAACACTGTACAATAATTATCAAATTCTGATTTTATTTCCCCAGACTGGCAGGCACCCGCTATATTAAGAATAACAAATTTGTTTTTAAAAAATACTAGATTAATTACCCTCTGAAAAGTAAGGAGGGTTTTCTTTTATTAAAAGAGATAGCGTAAGCATTTTGCGATTCTGGGGGAAATTATCGACATATAATTTAGTATCTGAAAGTATAAAATATAATAATGAAAATAAAGTATTGCCGCAAAGACGTAAAATTAAGAACTAATAATTATTCAGGAGAGGTTTAATGTAGGAGAGATTACAGCTAAGTTATATAGAGAGAGAACAAGGTACAATTAACAAAAAGGTAAGAATTTTACAAATTGATTCATAACTAATATTAAATTTTACAAATGAAAGCTTTACAAAATGTTTAAAGAAATAGATAGGTGAGAGTTAAAATTATTCACGGTAACTTTAAAGGTCTAGCAGCATTTGAAATGATTACCTCTGTAAAACGTGGTGGTTCTTTTGATGATTTCAATTCCCTCGGAGACTAGATCTAGTTTGTCAAGCATAGTTATTCAGGCAGGCAATAAGTTTATTATTTAACAAATAGGCATATAATTATAGTCTATGAGTATCGGGATCCATGGGCACAGATTCCAGGGAAGGCCATCTCGAATGGCGAGAAAGGCAACTTAGATTTACTCAGTACCCATTGAAATTAACGAACCCAAATTTTCTTGGTGACTGCTCTCATTGACTGTCTTAGTTACTCTCCCCAAATTAATTCGTAATTATTCCATGCCTTGGTATTTTTGGAATCCTTTTCTGATTGGTCATTGCTAATTGTTATCTAATTCAATTAATTTTTAAAAGAATTTGTACATACGATTTACCCATTGTGCTGGAAGATGTCATTGTGAGATAAGTTTTCAATTTGAAATTAAATTGAAAAAAAAATGTTTGTAACAAAAGTAAATCAATTAAGTTTAGTTTCTACTTTTGATTTTAGAGAAACTTTTAATTAAAGTTATGTTAGAATATTATACAAGATTACGCTTCTCACCTTTAATTAATTTTGACTAATTACAATCGCATCTTCCATATTGGATTTAAAAGAAAAGTGGAGTTTAATAGCAAAAATAATTTAAAAACACAATTTTATAAAATTACATATAACGAACTTTTCCAATAAATATTTGCTCAGCACGTTTGTCTCTACAATATCTATAGATATCTGAGCTGCAATTAATAAATACTTATTATATCTTTTATAGAATAACAAAATGCAGAAAATATAATATATTGATATTATAGCTTGTTATAATTAATCTTCCGTTCCCTATTGTGTATATGTATTCCCTCTTTAAATACTATATTTATTATTTTTATTTTGTGTGTTTAAATTCGGATATTTAGGCATATATCTTCGTTAATAAATATGTTAGTTAATAATACTCAAACAAGAGGATAAAAAAAAATGTGTTAGTGAGTGGAATATATATGCAAGAATAGGGTTTGAATTTAGGTTGGTAGCGGAAGATTTGAAGTGGGTTGTGAAGCGCAATCTGAATCTCAGATTCCGCTTCAATATGCACAATGTTTTGAGAGATATTACTCTCCCCTCTTCTTCAGGTGTTGCTGGCCTGATCAGTGGTAGTACTAGCATGGGATTTGAACCTGGATCCTTAGATTCTTTAGTTTTGAATTCTAAGGTGATGCTCTAACCAACTGGGCCATCCTGCCAAAGGCAATAATCAATAAAAATTTCATATACTTATCTATGAGGTTTCTCCTGATTTCTCCACTTTTTCCTAAGAGCAAAATTGATTAATGGTTTCCATACATTATGTATAGTCACACTAGGTTCGCTTATGGGATTGTTTGCCATTGTCATGTGAGCAGCTTCTTTAAATTTTTTTCTTTGTACCTTTTCTTCTCTATCCAATGTTTTTGTATTTTCCCAATTGAACATATATGTTCATTGACACATACATGTTCTGCTACCTTAGACACATCTGTTTTCTCTCTTCTAATCAGAGTTAATCCAGGAAAAAAAGAATACATTTGAACATAAAGTAATGTTTTTATATCTGCAATTTCTATATCCACAGTTTAAAAATTTACAAGTTAAAACAATCATAAAATTAAAAATTATTTTTAAAAAATTAATTTTATGAACTCTAATTTGTCAAATACAGACTTTTGCTAGAAGTAAGGATTTACTTCAAATGTTAACTGATTTCCGTTTTATACATCTGCAGAATAAACTGTTAAAAGTCTGGTTGTTTTATCACAGATTTAAGTCAACTTTCTTAAAAAAAAATTTAAAACAACACAAGCAAATAACAATAGATCTTTTCCTCTCTCATTATAAATCAGTTTTTTAAACACTCAAATTCGCTCACGTTTTATAAATAAACATTAATTTAGGCTATTGGCTTAGTATACACTTTACCACCAGATGGTGCTCCATCACATTTTCCAAGTGAAAGATTAATCAAGAAAAAAATGTTTTATTGGACTCAATAACCATATTTATCTGTACAATATAATTACAAAAAAATAATGCAATAATAAAGAATTAAATTATGATATATCTGTGAAGATATTATTTTGCAATAACAATTTTGCCTATGGTACACATTTCTTGCATCAAATAATTACCCTACAAAAATTGTGAACTATATTTGATGAAATAAGAAAGTGTGCAGGAGTGATGTGGAGAAGAGAAACTAAAGCATTGGTGGTCAAGAGGTCAGCGACGGCTGCTTTACAAGCGGTTGTCCCAGGTTTGCGGGTTCGCTTCCCGGCTGATGCTATGACACATGAGGAAAAAAAAAACAACCAAAGATCGGAGATGATTTGAACTTGGAGAGACCTTCATCCTACAGTGGATTAATAATGTTTGATGATGATGATGATGATTTGCATAAAATGAATAAATTAAATTAGAGAAATCATTTCTATTTAGAAGATTTATTATTACTTTTATACACTTAACAAAATTTATATACAGCAATAATTAAAACAATGATTTACTCATCAATACTTTTCCATTTTTAGTTCCTCCTTTAAAAGTTAGATTAGATTTTTTCTTTTCATTAAGCAATTCAATGTATCCTTTTAAAAAAAAAAATCTAAATAAATTTAAAAACTGTTTTCCCTACTTCAATGACTCCTTTCTCCAATAGTAGTTGACTTAATTACAACAATGATCATGTATTAATTAAATTAAGAGCTATTAGATTATAAAATAGAAAAAATAAAAGTATAATTAAGCTTCTTAATTTATTGATATTAAAAAAAAATTTTTTTTTTTTAAGTTTATTTTTAAATATAAGTAGTACTAATTTATTTACTAGTAGGTGTGGTTACATGTTACATCCTGCACGCATTAAAAACAGATATTAAATAAAATGTTATCATTCATGAATTTTTGTATCCATAATATAGTTGGAATCAAATGTCATAGCTACGGAGGATTAATAAATAAATATGTACTGTATATTGTGAATGTGAAATTAACAGATGGATGAAACTGATATTAATTTGGCTATAAATGTTTTATATATTTATGTTAGTATACAAATTTTAAGATATATATGTATCAAATTTTTTCTTATATTTGTGTGTGTGTGTGTGCATACATTTAAGACATTTTTCGAGGCACTTTTTTTTTTAATAGAAATATATTTAGATTAAATAAAATGTCAGAAAATAAATAAAATTTTATTTATGACAGATTAATTAAAGTTCTTTGCTGAGCAATATTGAAAATGGTTATTAATAAAAAATTTAAAAAATGGAATTTCTTTTTTTGAAATCTAGAAATGAAATTATAAATTTTACTTTATTCTTAATTAAATATTAATTGTTAAAATATAAAAGAATTAATAATTATAAATATTTTTGACAAAGTATTATTACAGATTGAAACATAGTAGATAACATTAACCACAGAATTAGACTTCATTAAACTGTTTTCCATAGTAATAACCTAAACAACTAAACATCACATGATCACCATTTCTAACACTTGCTCATAACTGTTATTAAAACAGGAAAACTCTCCGTAAAATTGTGCCACTCAGTGCAAGCAAGAGTAATCAATGAATGCCAGAAGGCTTGTGCATTAGATCCTAAGATCTAGGTGCAGTGCTGTCAGATCCAAGGCTCCTCACTGATGAAAGCCACAAGTTAATAACTAGTCTGGATGAGTAGGCACTAGATAGGAATTTATGAACAAGCCTTCTGGCATCCATTGATTAAATATGGCTTGCACTTAGTGGCACTACTGTATGGAGAGTTTTGCCTGTTTTAGTGATAACAGTATTAAAAAGATAACATGCCATCATGCATGAAAAAGAAAATTATTGACGTATTTTACCAGTATTCTCATATGGTTTTGAAACTTTACATTTAATAGAAAAGCAATGGACAATTTGCAACTCCCACAATAAAGATAAAATTCATGGATTATAGAATAAACATACATCAGGAATATCCTTGAAAAAAAGATCTAAGTAAAGAATTTATGTGAAATGAACAGGTGATCTACGAAAGTTTGATGAAATGATATGGAGAACAGAAGCTATAGATCAAAAAACTGGATTAAATTTGGAGATATCCTCTTTCTGCACTGTATCAAAAATGATTAAAAATGATAAATACAAATCACTTAGAAATCATAGTTAACTGTTTTAATCTTTGCTCTACTATCCAAATAAATTCTAATTTTTCATTTTAAACACAGACTGAATAATAAGTAGACATTTAAGACCGGAAGTTTTCAGTATTACACACTGATGAATGATAAAAAAAAAGATAACTGCCTCTAACTATCTTGTGTCGTGAACATCTTTGCATTTTGTTTTAAAGATATGGAAGTTTTAAAAAATTATAACCTTCATAAAAATACTTTTTCAAAAATAAAATTATATGTGCTAGCCAAATATAATTAACATAGTGAATAGGTCTTCAGTTTCATAAACTTTCTGTTATTATTTGTATATAATGCTAACTGAACTATTTCTTCTGTAAGTATATATTTTAAAAAAAAAATCCTTTATGAAAGTTGACAGAAACATTTAAGCAAGCAAAAAGTTAAAAAAAAATATTTTTCTAAACTCATGAAAAATACTAGTTACTTTTAAGTCTAATAAAACAACGTAGCACAAATTAATCATGAGTCAATTTAAATTTAATAGAAACGAGTTTCATCAATTTATTTAATGTAATCGACTAAGATATTAACTAGTGCAGTTTCAAACTGTAATTCTAAACAAACGGCAATCAGCCCTTACACATGTGCTGCACTGCTATATTAAACTCATATTGTTTTTGTTGATTGTGATGAAATTCTCTATCCAAGTCACATGATAGAGACTTTAAAAAGATAAAAGTGTCCGTCTTATCTTTGTACCTAAATGCAATGAATATAAAATATTCACGCTCTCAAGGCAAGATACTTATGATTGGCCTATATAATTGCATCTAGGTACAAAGATAAGATGGCCACTTTTATCTTTTCAAAGTATCTATCATATAGCTTGGATCAAGAGTTTATTTAATAATTAGCACATAACAATTTTATCTTAACCAATTAAATATAGTAATACTGTATACAGAGAACTCGCAATTTACTAAAGTAATTATATGATAACAAAGCATATCTATTTTCATACATGTAAAACAAAAACTTTAAGAATATAAGTACTTTTAAATAGAACTTACCAATGCCTGTATTAGCACCAGTAACAATAACAAATTTGCCATTCAAATCTCGACCATGAAGGATCTGCAAAGCAGTACTACTGCCATCAAATCGTTGGCGAATATCATCAACAGTGTCTTTGTCCTCCATGGCAAAGGCTAAACGAGGATCTGTGTATGTAGTCTTCTTGTTAATATGACTATTAAAAAAAAGCAAAATGTGTATGACTATTTTATAAATACAAAACTATAAATGATTAACCAAAAATAAAACTTTTAAATACCTATTTATATTACCATTGCATAAATGGAAAAAAGAAGATATTCATACAATATAAGGGTATCCAAAAAAAAATGGAATTTTGAAATAAAAAATTATGTATTTATTTTTAGGTATTACAAATTAAATCTCCCTTAGTACTGTTTATTTGATGCAATAGATCAGTCTAAACATGTTTGCTGTTTTTCAAAGCAATCCTGAAACCCTCGCAATGTGATTCCTTTTAATGCTGTTGTTATTTTTTTCCTTCCCCCTTCTTCAAGTTCACAAAACATTTTCCTTTGAGGACTTTTTCATTCAGAAAAACAAAGGCAAAACTCCCCATACAGTAGTGCCACCCTGTGCCAAACAGAGTAATCAATGGTGATCATGTGATGTTTGATCATTCAGAAAAATAAAAAGAAGTTGCACAGAATAAGATCAGGGGAATAAGCGATCCCTTGCTGTTTTTAGTTTAAAAAATTTTCATACTCAAGGCTTTGTGTGCTAGCATGTTATTGTGGTGAAATCACTATTTCCCACTTTGCCGCAACTCAAGATGTTTTCATATCATCACATCATACAACACTTCACAACTTATAGAAAAAATGCCTGACCATTCTGAGTGAACAATATTGATCATCAAAAAATCAAAAAAAAAAACAGCAGCCATCATGATACTGGATTTCACTCGCCGTGCTTTTCTGGGACGTGGTAAATTTGAAATCTTCCATTAAACCACTCAGAAACTTTTATTTTCCCCAGAGCAGTTTGCTTATAAGCTGTTTCAAGCATTATAATTGTTTTCCTTGCCATTTTCTTTAATAGAATTTCATGTTGTTCCAACTTGTCAGCCATTACAAAAATCAAAGTGAGACGCACTTAACAAAAAATTTATTATGTCGCATCACAATTTAATTTGATGACACCATTGGAAAATTGATGAAGAAGGGTCTCAATACGAGACATCTAGCAGTAGAAGCATGTTCTACAATGGTCCTACTCACCAGAGAATGATTTCGGATTTTTTTGGGGTATCCCCTTATACATGTAAGTAAAAAAAAAAAAAATATCTTAAAAAAAAAATATTTTAAATTTTAGAAGCTGTTACCAAAATAATAATAAAGATAAAGATGGCTTTCATGTTTGATATATATTTTCAACTTGAAAAAAAAAAAGTTACGTTTCAAACTGGTCAAAATAAAATATCAATTAACCTTTCTAGGCAAATGTAAATCTGAAAGAATTGTTCCTAAGTCTTACAACTGAAGCCTCCAATTCACTCCCAAAAAAGTGAGAAATTTACTCAGGGAGCAAGTAGGGCTCTGTTAAAAGAAAGAATAACTGCTCAGAGGTTTTTATCAAACCTTATTTTCCATACAGAATGTTTACTAAAAACAGGATTAGTAATGAAGATTTCATAAAAGTTTTTTATTCAGTAAAACAATTATATTTTGAATTGTACAAAAATAAAATAAATACCAAAAGAACCAACTTATAAATCTATACAAGTATACCAAATCTCATATTGTACCAAATCTCATATTGCACCAAATAAACTAGATGATGCATCGATTGAAAATTTTAGTTTGGAATATTTAATTGATCATGAAACTTCTGTTCTGAGAAAAGGATATAACTTTGCCAACCCAATATTTAATAATCCATTATTAAATGTAATGGCAACAACTGAGGAAGTCCCTGAATAATTGTTTCTAGAAGGTACCTCGGAGTTACATTTGAGAATTAAAAAAGCATTTGAGAGATATCTCAACTCAAGTTCAACCATTATTTATGCTGAAAGTAAAGCTATTAAATCTCTCAAACTAAAAAAATCTAAAAGCCCTCTTCCTATTTATAAAGACAAAGCTACAGTAATAATGATTACTACTGATTATGATAATAAAATAAAAAAGCTCCTCTTAGCAGGCCAGAATATGCCAAGCTACAAGAACAAAGCTACAAACATAACTCAAAAAGTCATTGCAAGTAATTCCTTGATTCTGAGAAGAATAAATTACCAACATACTTCAGAAAAATTCCACATCTGGCTATTTAAAATTCAAAGGATCATTTTCCATTAAAAGTTATTTCTAGAAATAAACTTGTCAAAATTTGTCAATATATCTTTCAAGATTCTTAGATAGTCCTTTGACATGGTTTTCAAGCTATTTGTGTATTACATCAAAAACATGTAAACAAAAAAAAAAAGATATCTTAATAAGCTTTAATGAGTCCAATAATGAAGAAATGTTTATTGTAAGAAAAAGATTAAATGAAGTCACCAGCCTACAAACCAGAATAACTTTTCCTATTGATAATAAATGGAACCGTTAACATTCTGAAAAATAATATCATACTTCCTATATAATACAAAATTCTTTCAATAAAATCAAGGTATGGTTATGGCTTCACCAATCACCTCTGATTAGCAATTTATGTGAAATCACAGCTGTACCATGTCATACATTGTTGGATGAAAATGTGGTAAAGTGCTATTATAAATATTATGGATACAGGACAACAACATATCTACTTTAATTTGAATAGAAAACAAAATTAGATAACAAAAATTGGCATTCTCAGATGTTCTTGCAACAAGATTCTCATGGCAATATTAAAAATTATTGTTTATGGAATATCCACACATAGACAGAAAAATAATTAGTATACACATTCAATCATGACAAAATGGACAATAATATTATCAGTATTCATCCTTTAGACATGTGCACTACTTGATGGCATTATTTATGTATAAAATCATATAAAAATGCCATTTAAGTGGCCGCAGATATCTTATCATCAATAAAGAATAGAACAGAATTTTGTTCAGAAGCTAATAACTTGAAAAGTCCAAAATAAAACAAACCCTCATGAGGAATGGTTATCCATAAGCTATTATTAAAAACCCTTTGAATAGACAACAAAAAGAAATACCAAAAGAAAAAACAATAATAGATACTGTACTATACATACTAAAATGGCAAACAAGTTCAAAAAAATCTGCAATAAATATATCAAAATAGCTTTGCAAAGGAATCCTAATATCTACAAAACTAAACATGGACATATATCAATGAAACTAGACACCACATTAAAAAATTATTATTAAAACAATGATTAAAGAAGAAAAAATAAATATGTTTAAAGCAATAGTCATGCATGCCTATACAAATGTTTGATTTAGTAAAATACAAGAATACTGGGTAGAAATAGAAAATCAAAATTTATAGAAACTGGTCACATGATAATGTCAAATAATGTCATAATCCAAACAAAAAATAAAATATAAAGAATCTTGTCACATGATAATGACAAATAATGTTGTATGTCAATCTAATGGGTTAAATCATATGTTTAGAAACTACCCACTAACCTTGTCTTTAGAAAACAAAAGATAAAAAAATCAAGATCATAGAAAATTCTATAAAACAGCTACTGACTGTTGTCTTTGACAGAATAATTTCGTTCAGGGGTCGGCAATCTTTTAATGATGTCATGCTAAACCTGTGTTACAGTGTTATTCCGCTGACTGACGTGATTCTACCAATCTTATTATATATAGTATCAAAATTGTTCTGGTTATAATGGGCTTCAAATTATATATTATAAACTTTTGAAGCCCATTGGTCATTCAAAATTTTTAAATGCATAGGATCATAGGTGAAAAATGTTTTAAAACAATTCAAAACAAAGCAAAACTCTCCATATAGTAGTGCCATCTTGTGATGTTTAGTGGTTTGAAAAATGTTTTGTTAAATTATATTGCATTTGAAATGCATGCTTAAAATTTCCTTTGGCACGGAGAAAATTCATCTCATTGGACTTTTAAAAAATGTGTAGTTTACAAAATTTCCAATTAATATACAGTGATTCAGAATAGGTAAAGCGCATTTAACTTTCAATGGTTTAATTTTAAAAACTGATTAATGAACTTCTAGCATCCATCATTTTGTAATATAAAAAGTCAACTCGAAATTGGAAGTTTTTCATATATTTTTATTTTCTTTAAAACTGTGGACATATCAAATTTCTTTCTAGAACTTTGTTTTAATTACATAATAGACATTTAAAAGAAAAAACAATGATTTTTAACATCTTCAATATCCGAATATTTTCAACTCTCACGTTGCGACTGTCACTAATTATAATTTTTTTTTTTTCATGTAAATACATCAAAACTTAAAATGTATTATTATATAATAATGAATAGAAGTTTTTCAAATGAATTAATCGATATAATATTCAGTCTAAATATAAATTTACTCTAATTATGCAGTTGCTACAAAAGCATCAAAGGTCAATTGACCGTAAAAAAAAAAAAATCCAAGCAAAATTAATCCTTCCTGGGTAAAAAAAAATATTTCCATCCCACTTCGCTCTTATCAATTGAAAATAGCAAAGATCGAATGTATGTTTATTGTACAAATAATAAGTAAATTAAACAGAATCATGGTTTTCATTTACATGTGAGTCGCATATGCAAAATGTACGTGATTGCGCAAACGCATGCGCTGTAATTAAAATATTTTTTTATTATTTCAATTCAGAGTGCTATTGATAAATATTTTGCATGCCACGCTTGGCAGGCGTACCCCAAGTTGCCAACCCCTGATCTAATTAATTAGAACTTTATCTTAAATTCAGTATTCATGAATCTAATTTTCATATTAACTATTATTCATTAAGCCAGCAACAGATGGAAAAGAGAATAACACCAGTCAAAACATCATGTTCCATATTAATCTGTGGTATTACTACCATTTTAATGTATTTCAAAAGCATAAATATGATTTTTTCTAAAACATTTAACAATTCAACTAGATGATGAAATAGTCCAACAACTACAAATCAAATGACATCATCACAAACTTTTGCATAATCGTTAATAAAATTGAATGCATGGAAAAGAAACATAATTACAAGTGATAAAAGATTTTCATGGCTTTTTGATTTATAAAAATATAAGTACAGTATTAATGTCTGATTTATGATTCATATAAAATCTTGAGTAATAAATTTTAAGCCGATTCACTTTTGGTTTGAAATAGTTCAGACAAATATTACTAGATGGCATAATTTTGGATAGCAATGTCCGTTTCTAATTAATATTTTGCTTAAATTATATTGCTAACTGAAATTCTCTATAAAATACATAGAAGAAATTCTGTTAAAAGATTGATACTTAAATGCATATTTATATATGACTGGCCACTTTTGACTTACTTATATATTATAATGTTTTTAAAACTAAAAAAAAAAGTTCAAATACATTTTTTTTAAGACTGCATTAATAAAAAAAATACAATAATAAAAATAATTATGCAAATAAAAAAAGAATACAATTTCAAAATATTTAAAAGGAATAGATATACTATTTTTAATAAGATAAATGAGTTTACTTCTTCACAAATTTGCTTTTTTTGTTAATATGTTTTAATGACAATCATAGAAAACAAAATCGCAAAGCTATTTAAAAGCTATTTCAGCAAATTCGGAAGGTTCTTTTTTTTCTGATAAAGAAGCTCAGTGAATTCTGTTTGCAGTCTGACAATAAAGACCTTATATATTGTAACGAGCACAGACGTTCGTTACATTGGGTTTTTTTTTATTTATTAAACATGAAAGTAAATTAAAAAGTTCGCGTTTAAAAATTTTCTTTAAGAATTAAAAATTGAAATTAAATATCATCGTAAACTCGTATATATTAAATCGCACAGATAAAAAAAAAAATTATTAAAATAAAACTGTATTAAAAATAGAAAAGGTATTTTAAAAACAAAAACTTAAAAAGATTTAGAGATAAAAATATATCTTTGATTTGGAAAACAGGTTAACTAATCAGAAATGGAAATGATAAATTTAATTAGTCAAATGTAAACCAGCCTTGGGCATCTAAATGTAAAAACATCGGTCAGATAGGAAAACAATAGAAACAAATAGCCAATGAAAGAAATCCATCGGGAAATCGGACCTCAGCGAAAGGATCATCATAATGCCAAGTCAATCCTTCGAATACGTATAAAAGGAAAATTTGGAAATTATTAATTAGTGATTATGATTATTACGATGTGACAGATAGGTGTTAGTGCGGAAGTGCGGGAGAAGGAATTGAAAAGACGCACGATTCAATCCCTTCAGTTTTGCCAAAGCAAGAAAGAGAAATGAACTATTGTTTTCTACATTGAGGACCAACTAAACTAAAAAACCTCCGAATAAATAAATGAATAACGGCTAAATGGATACCAATCTTTTGAGGACGGCGTGGGAATTCACGTTCATGGCAAGTAACGGATAAAGATGAACTGTTGTAAACCGTAAGAACTTTATAAATAATGAACATTAAATTAAAACTTTCCATATTTAAATGATTGCAATATTATCCTATCTGACCAACGTTATTTATTAATTAGTTATAATTTTATTTAATGTAATTATTTTGTAAAATCATTTCCATTTATTTATTTTTTGTTCTTTAAGTTTTATTATGGTTTCTGTTTTCCGTTAAGTTAAATGATATAAATGTTAAACTTAAGTCGGGCGTGAATGGCTGTATAGATTTGTAAAGTTATATTAGGGGAGGGTAATCTTAGGTTATTTGTGTCGTTGTTAGATTGGGTCAATGGATTGGATATATTAATGTAGTTAGTAGATGTAGTCGGAGATTCGCTACTGGCAGAATCGCTTCATACGCCGCACTCTCCCGTTTTGCCTAGGGAAGGAATTATAAGACGCAGAGCGCAGTTCCTTTCTATGGAGTTTTTTTTATTGTTCTTCTCGTTGGATAGAAGTAATATTCCTATCTAATGAAAGTCAATATCTTCTCTTAATCTTTTTGGTGCTGCCGTATTCCGTATTACATTGAATACATCGATGTATCAGATGAATTGATGCCAGTTTGACTGCGAATTTTAGCCTAAGGTTAAATAGGGATAGAATATTTTATTTTCAAATGCAAATCTATGTGGTCTATTCATACTTGACCATAAATAAAAATGCATTAAATTTAAGTTGTTTATAGATGCTTGCATGGATTGGTTATCGGTTAAGTATGTTTTGGGTTTTCATATTTGATCAAAATATATAGACATTCGATAAATAATGATACCTTACGGTGAGTATCTAAAATGTATTTATTAGGATGTGTTTTAAGTCATTGGTGACAATGCAAGTATCTTATGGTGAATACTACTGGGTTACTTATAAATTTCCCTCTGCAATTGCCAGTATCAATGATTTTATGTTTTGATCATTTATGTTTACTTTGAAATGTTTTTAACCACGTAATCTATGTAACCGATCTATAGCAACATATTAAAACAAGCTTTTATAATCCCATCTGTGTGAACTTAATTAAAATGTAAACTTATAATATAATAGAAATTAAATGTAAATTAAAGTAAAGTTAAAAATAATGTTAAATGTTAAAATGTAAACTGATACTAAAACAATTTTAAATCTTATATATATATGTGCGTAAATAAATTTTTGTATGTTAATTACTGGGAGTGGCTTATTTTATTCTTTTTTTTATATATACTCTTAGATTATCTTATTAAATCTCTGCTATTCCACTGAGCTAGTGACATGGGCTAACGACCGGAATCAAAATTAAAAAAAAAAAAAAAAATTTTTTTTTGACTTACGTATCTGCCTACTTTATAAATTTTTCTAGGTTCAAATGCCTAGATGGCGCCCTGTAGTGCAGTTTACGTGAAGTCGCTTTCTCCGGATCATTACAACTGGCGCCCAACATGGGCACTATTTTTTTTTTACTTACGTAAGTCTCCTCCTCCGGATCGTTACAACTGGCTTTCCCAATCTGGGGCCGATCTTTAATAAACCACATATACCCTGAGCAAATTTTATCAAAATGAAATATTTTTATCTGTTTACATATAGTCGTATACTTTAAATCTTATAAAAGCACTGCCAGAATGAAATAGCACATATATTAAACACGAGAAAGTATAAATAATTTTAAACTGTATTTCGTTAAAAAGAAAGTCAAAAGGTTGCGATTGATATGTTTTTTTTTGTTGTTGTTGTAATATAAATTATGCTTTAAGGTGTACAGGAGCGCACAGCTACGTAAGTTTATGATCGAAATGTGGTGCCTTACGATGAGTACCTTTGGGAATTACTTCAGTGTAACCCTATGTATGCATTTCAATCAGTCATAAATAAGTTGGTGGTATTTATAATTGTGCTGCAAATATACATGTTTAAACCCATTATTTCTTAAAACATATTTATCTCAATGCAACCTCCTAAATAAATAATTTATAAAATAACTTGCTTGTCATGCCGTGTGTAAAAATAAAATGTATAAAATAAAATAGAACTCTTGTGGGGAGGGGTGTAAACGTAAATGGTCCTTAGGTAAGCGATAGTCAACATTTTCTTTTTTTTTTGTATATAGTCTTTATACTAACCAAATGTTTTGTAAATTTTGTTAATCGTGTACCGTAATTACTAACCCTAAGTAAAATATTTTTTTTTGATCATTTTTTTTAAGCAACTTTACTGATATGTAACGAGCACAGACGTTCGTTACATTGTTTTTTTTTTTATTTATTAAACATGAAAGTAAATTAAAAAGTTCGCGTTTAAAAATTTTCTTTAAGAATAAAAAATTGAAATTAAATATCATCGTAAACTCGTATATATTAAATCGCACAGATAAAAAAAAAATTATTAAAATAAAACTGTATTAAAAATAGAAAAGGTATTTTAAAAACAAAAACTTAAAAAGATTTAGAGATAAAAATATATCTTTGATTTGGAAAACAGGTTAATTAATCAGAAATGGAAATGATAAATTTAATTAGTCAAATGTAAACCAGCCTTGGGCATCTAAATGTAAAAACATCGGTCAGATAGGAAAACAATAGAAACAAATAGCCAATGAAAGAAATCCATCGGGAAATCGGACCTCAGCGAAAGGATCATCATAATGCCAAGTCAATCCTTCGAATACGTATAAAAGGAAAATTTGGAAATTATTAATTAGTGATTATGATTATTACGATGTGACAGATAGGTGTTAGTGCGGAGGTGCGGGAGAAGGAATTGAAGAGACGCACGATTCAATCCCTTCAGTTTTGCCAAAGAAAGAAAGAGAAATGAACTATCGTTTTCTACATTGAGGACCAACTAAACTAAAAAACCTCCGAATAAATAAATGAATAACGGCTAAATGGATACCAATCTTTTGAGGACGGCGTGGAAATTCACATTCATGGCAAGTAACGGATAAAGATGAACTGTTGTAAACCGTAAGAACTTTATAAATAATGAACATTAAATTAAAACTTTTCATATTTAAATGATTGCAATATTGTCCTATCTGACCAACGTTATTTATTAATTAGTTATAATTTTATTTAATGTAATTATTTTGTAAAATCATTTCCATTTATTTATTTTTTGTTCTTTAAGTTTTATTATGGTTTCTGTTTTCCGTTAAGTTAAATGATATAAATGTCAAACTTAAGTCGGGCGTGAATGGCTGTATAGATTTGTAAAGTTATATTAGGGGAGGGTAATCTTAGGTTATTTGTGTCGTTGTTAGATTGGGTCAATGGATTGGATATATTGATGTAGTTAGTAGATGTAGTCGGAGATTCGCTACTGGCAGAATCGCTTCATACGCCGCACTCTCCTGTTTTGCCTAGGGAAGGAATTATAAGACGCAGAGCGCAGTTCCTTTCTATGGAGTTTTTTTTTTATTGTTCTTCTCGTTGGATAGAAGTAATATTCCTATCTAATGAAAGTCAATATCTTCTCTTAATCTTTTTGGTGCTACCGTATTCCGTATTACATTGAATACATCGATGTATCAGATGAATTGATGCCAGTTTGACTGCGAATTTTAGCCTAAGGTTAAATAGGGATAGAATATTTTATTTTCAAATGCAAATCTATGTGGTCTATTCATACTTGACCATAAATAAAAATGCATTAAATTTAAGTTGTTTATAGACGCTTGCATGGATTGGTTATCGGTTAAGTATGTTTTGGGTTTTCATATTTGATCAAAATATATAGACATTCGATAAATAATGATACCTTACGGTGAGTATCTAAAATGTATTTATTCGGATGTCTTTTAAGTCATTGGTGACAATGCAAGTATCTTATGGTGAATACTACTGGGTTACTTATAAATTTCCCTCTGCAATTGCCAGTATCAATGATTTTATGTTTTGATCGTTTATGTTTACTTTGAAATGTTTTTAACCGCGTAATCTATGTAACCGATCTATAGCAACATATTAAAACAAGCTTTTATAATCCCATCTGTGCGAACTTAATTAAAATGTAAACTTATAATATAATAGAAATTAAATGTAAATTAAAGTAAAGTTAAAAATGATGTTAAATGTTAAAATGTAAACTGATACTAAAACAATTTTAAATCTTATATATATATGTGCATAAATAAATTTTTGTATGTTAATTACTGGGAGTGGCTTATTTTATTCTTTTTTATATATATACTCTTAGATTATCTTATTAAATCTCTGCTATTCCAATGAGCTAGTGACATGGGCTAACGACCGGAATCAAAATTTAAAAAAAAAAAAAATTTTTTTTTGACTTACGTATCTGCCTACTTTATAAATTTTTCTAGGTTCAAATGCCTAGATGGCGCCCTGTAGTGCAGTTTACGTGAAATCGCTTTCTCCGGATCATTACAATATAAAATCTGTATTTCCTCTGTTGCCTGATTAGTAAATGTTTGTCTGATGATGTCACAATCACTACATTTATGTGAAGTGGTTCCGCCATTATATAAAAAATTCTGGGGAAAAAATCAATACAAGTGCTCTTAATTGATATTAAAATGTTTTCTTTCATTTATATTAAATCTTAAAAAAAAAACTTGTTAAAGCAATCAATTAAAAAAAACCATGGATCTTTACAAGCCAAGGTTCTGACATTAATAAATGGTATAACTATTAATAAAGCTAAAAAAAACTTATGATTCCCTAACTAATTGAAAAAAAAAAATTTTTTTATTCAGAGCGCGTTCCAGTAAATATATATTTGAAATCATAAAACTAGCAAATATAACAGATATATATTGTACCAAGATTGTATTGGCACATAATAATTTTTGCCTAAAATTATTGAAATAAAAATTATTCATTAAAAGAAATAATATGTAAAAGTTTGAGTTTTGTGTTTTTGGAAAAGTAAAATTAAAAAGTCAGAGTTTTTGAAATAAAAGTTACAATTAATTAATTAGAAGGGGAGAGGGGTTTTCTTTAGAAACGTCAAACTAAAAGTTTTTAAGTTTAAAGAGTTTTTTTATTATTATTATTAGTTGAAATATAACTTAAAGTTTAAAAACATAAATCTCTTTTTGTTTAAGTTAAAGAAAAAAGGTCATCTTAAAACTAAATAGTGAATGGATCTCAAATTATATATGTGCGTGCGACTGTAAATATAATGTATGCGTATTAAATATTAAAAATAAATGAAAGTTAAAAAATTAAAAAACACGCAGCTGTGGCTACTAATTAAAAATATAAAAACCAACACATTTGCATGGCTACTAATTAAACGATCTTCAAAAACACGTAATTAAAAGATTATCAAAGGAATTTTGACAACAGATATTGCTGGAGGATATCAAAATGACAACATGCCTCATGTATAAATAGACAAACTTTTTTAGCGGATGATTAGTTGCATTAGAGTTGCATTTGAGTTGTGTTTGAGATAACAGTTCAGTACAATCTATCAGTGAGTTATATCAGTCAGCTTATTATATATCCAGAATCAAGAATGCAGTGTTAAAACCTTGGAAAACATACGACTTTCTCCAGTCTGAAGTCCGATGAAAACAGTCAACCTACCCGATAAAAGTGATGCCTGCATAACAACCTGAAGCTGCTCAATATCTAATTGTCTTAAAGAAAATGCCTCGGAATAATTAACATCAAATCTCCACAAGAAAACTTCAAATCTGCCCGGTTAGAAATATTTCATTAGAAGCAGCAAGCAGCAAGCCGTATCAATGTTCCAAAATCCTAGATAATAACATTTTTCTTATTCTTATTTCTAAAGTAGCCATCGCATTCGTAAAGCCTCCAGAGTTGAGTTATATGAACTTTATAGAATACATAGACGAACTATAGTGTGTGTGTTTTAAATTTCAAATATTATTAAATGCTTTATTATATATGCTAGTATGTGAATTAAGAATATGCTTGATCATTAGATGAAATACCAGTGTTGTGTTATTAAAATTTACAAGAGTATTTAAAATTTAGTATAATAAATGTAAATTAAAATAAATTGTCTTTTTAAACTAAAGCTTTATTTTGTCAGTCAATTCTTTACCATTAATAATTGAAATAATTTGTTATTGAATTAAAAATAGACTGAGCTCATTAAGGGATTTTTCGAGCGTTCGATTATGGGCCTACTGTCCGAACATGTTAGTTTTAAACTAGCTCGCACCCGGGGTTTACTCCAAAACAAATAAAGTGTTTGGATAGTAAGGGTTTGAATCTAGCAGTCGAGGTGGGCCACAATCTGGAAATGGGATCGAGTTATGCATTGCATAGCTTGGTCTGACTGTGGGTATTGTTGATGGCCCTGCCATCAATAGTATTCTCCCCTCTACTCGAATGTGCCAGTTCGTTCACGTAATATTTATAATATAAGATTATACATTTATTATAAATAAGGTTGTAAACCAGCTAAACCAAGCTTGCAGAGTAAGTGTGATCCTCAACGGATCGAACCCGATACAATATAAAATGTTTATTTTAATTTACCTTTATTAAAATTCTGAAATTTATTTACATAATATTAAAATGTTTTGCTTAATTTACATTAAATCTACAAAAAAAATTTGATAGAGCAAACAATTCCGCAGTAATGATGGTCTCCGCCATTAAAAAAAATGCTCGGAAAAACACATGCTTTTGATTACAGAGAAATAGTATTTAAATCATGAAGAAAATGTGATTGCAGTACATAAATTCATGTTTGAAATGTGATATTTAGTGGGGGAGAAAAAATGGATGCCATAATAACGGATGTACATTTAATTTTGATTAGCATATTATTATGTTTATGCAAAGAATAAAAAATGCTCAGAAAAAAATCAGCACAAGTTTTAAACTACACAGGTATAGCATTTAAATTGCAAAGAAAATGTGATTTCAGTACATAAATTCGTGTTTGAAATGTGATCTATAGTAAAGGAGTAAAAAAATGTTTTAGTACTGTATTTACAATTAGTTTTCATTAGCATATAATTGAAGTCGGAATGGCGGGCTTTCAGAGTGGCTATATTTCTCACGTTTAATATATAATATTAAAATCTTTTAATTTACATTAAATCTTAAAAAGTTTTGACTAGCATATAATTTAAGATGAAACAATGGCATTCTGGTGACTACATTTCTCACATTTAATATATAATATTAAAATCTTTTGTTTAATTTACATTAAATCCAAAAAAAAATTTGTTAAAGCAACCAATTAAAAAAAAAACACTGGGCTTTACTTGGTTAAAAAATAAAAGTTAAAAAGAATAGATGAAAATAATTACTATAATAAGCAGATACATCTTTTATTCTGATTTTGAGACAAATTCATATAGGAAGTGAATGCTCCAATGTAATATTCAGTTCAAGAAACATTAAAAGATTGATTAATTAAATAATAAAGAAAAATGAAAATAAGTTTTAAAAGACCTTTTAGGCTATTTTAAATCATTTATTTACATAACATACGTAATAAAAATTGAAATGAAGTGTCTTATGGACCACAGCTCAAATGATTGAACTGTATATCAACGATTGCCACTTTCAGGTATGCATGTTGTTTGGGGACAAAAACACTTCACCCATAGAGTATATATGAAAATATTTAGATTTCTAAATCACTCCATTGTTAGAAACATTATCGGATTGCCAATATTTTTTATTTAAATATAAAAGGATTACTTTTTTACTTAGTTTGAAATTCTTGACTGTTATTAATATTGGGATTGTCTAAGTGTTGACTTGTTTTTAAAATATATTAAATATTATGTATTTATCATGGCATGGCATTATAGTGAACAGATGAGCATCATTTTTCTACAATAAGTAATAAAATATATATATGTAAATAAAAATGTTTGGATTTGTGAATCATTTTTATTTAAACATCCTAATTTATATAAAAATATAAATGACACATTACTATTAGTAATTTATTTAAAAATAAACTTATTTAAAAAAATATTGCCTCATAATAATTACAGCAACAATCATATAGTAAGTAATTGGATTTATCAGTGATATTTTATAAGTTCCTTCATTGTATGTTCAATATAGTATAATATTTAGAATGTAAACTAGATTTGGGATCGATTCAGATGTAGCCTCAAGATTTTTTTTTAATACCAATATTATTGTTTTATGATTTAATAATCTGCATTTCCTTAGACTTCGACTAGCATGAACTTTGTTATCTAGTTAAAAACTCATAATTGATCCATAATATTATTCAAATACATATGTCCAAATCCAAGAAAAACAGAATTAATAAAAAAAAACAGTTTTTTTAAAATATATTATTGTGAGCATTTCATTACAATGATATTATGATATTGTCATTTAATGTCAATATCGTGGCTGTAACATTCATACATCGCTTAAAACTGTTCTATTGGGAAAGTGCCTATAAAATTATTTATCTTTCTAGTGGAAGAAACCAATTATTTAATTTCCTTTTTTTGGTTATCATAAACAAAAGAAAGTGCAAGTCATAATAATGGCTTCCAAAAATGTATCGAATAAACAATGGAAGTATGAAAATGTCTTCCCTTAAGTAAACGTAATGTAAATACTTAACCCCTAAATTTCGGACTGTATGGGGTAACTAAGTTATTATACTGAAATAATAAATATTTAAATTATGAAGTGTAAATATTTTATTACAGAAAACATAAAGTTATGCATAAGCGATTCCCAATGAAAGACAATAACAAACAAGTTATTTTTTAACTAAATAATTAACACATTGGTTTGAATGGACCGAGTTAAAGCTAATCATTATTTATTACATGTAAAATTTCTCAAGTTATTTTGTTGCCACCAAAGTCAAAAGAGTTAACATGTAAATAAAAAGATAAAAGTATAAATAATTATAATTTTTTAAAATTCTATTCAGGGCTGAAGGAAGAGTCATCAACACTCGTATGCAAAACAGTAATTATTCCCCCTCACCCCCAAAAAAAAGTTTTATTAAAGATAACAGGAAAAAAATTACTATTACATAATTATAAATTGACTTTCTGAGATTTCATAGACTGAATTTAAATGCAATATCATCAACATTTAGAGTATTGCATATGGCATTCTCTGTAGCTATCATTGACAAATTTGCCAACCGATATTGTGTCGTTGTCGAAGGTAAATATTTTTACGATTTTTAACTTTGAATAATAGATCTCTCTTCACTAGCTACACTTATAGGAAGAGTTAATAACATTCTTAATGATATGCTCAAATTTGGGAATTAAACTGTCAAATCATTTTAATGAATATAACTTAGAACATCAGTTGAGATAATTCACTTGAAAATAAGTTTTTAAATAGACATACTTCTTCTCACAATTCCTCTCCATTTATATCTTTATTATTATCACTGTCGCTTAAATGAATTTATAGATTGAAACATTCTTTTTTAAGTTTTTCTAAACCAGCTTCACCAAGTTTATTTATAGTTGACAAAAGTAATTAATTATATAAATATTCATCATATGGTCTTTAATGTACCTACATTAACATTTAATTAACAATCTCTCACCAAAACAAATTACACACATACTAGGTCATAAATATTGAAATTATAATATATATAATTCAAATTATATTAGCTATACAATATCTTTTTTTAATCCAACTTTCCTCTTCACAAATGTCACCATTTCCTCTTGTGAAAACTTTAATATGGCAACTATATTATATACTCTCTATATAATAAATAAAATTAATATCCTTTATAATCTAAAGTTCATTTAAAGTTTTTAAGAGTTCCAATTATTTTTATCTCAGTGAAATCTTTTAGAATGTTTTTTTTTTTAAAAAAAAATGATTGAAAACCTTAGGTGCTTTAATTGTAAAATCACAGATGCAAGAATAATAATTCCTGGTAGAACAATAAATGAGGACAAAATTTTATCATTTAAATCAATCATTAACATGGTAAACTTTAAAAAAATTGCAACAGGTTTTTTTTTTTCATTTTTAAAGATGTAAAGGGGATAATTAGTAATTTCATGAGAAGTGAAATTCTCTAGTTTTAGCCATTTCTTACTTAATTGTTTACAAAGAATAATTCCATTCATTTTAAAACTGGTGTTGAACAAATATCCAAATGCAGGTCTTTAGATATTTTTTTAATATTTGCTTCACTATCCAGAAAAGACAAATAATCACCAATATATGTATTTCATGCTAAACCAGCACTCTGTGTCTCAGCAATATGATAGTGTGGATAATAAAGTAGCTTGAAAGTCTGAGTTCAAATCCCCTATATTTACAATTAGGCTCCTATTTTAAGAGTGCCTGGTATTTCAAATCTTACATATTAAGCCTGCATTTTGTCCATCCCTCAATGTATTTAAATGGATATTGTTTTATATGTGAGAGGTCAGAGTGACTTCAGGTCAACATGGGTATGACAACAAAATTGGCATCCATATGGGATTTGGAAATTCTATCATCAGATTTTCAATGGTATGGATGGCCAAAGAGTTGGAGGTTGGAGTAGATTGAAGCCTGTAAATTAAACTGTAAGGATTTGCTATCTTAATATCAACTGAGCATTGATTATATATATATGTATGGGAGATGGTAATCTGGACCAACTGATGAATGCTGGTTTATCACAAAATACGTATATTGGTGATTATTTATCTTTTCTGCATGTGGGTGGTCATGTGTCTCAGTGGTATGAGATAGTGTGGATAGCGAAGTGGCTTAAAAGTCTGAGTTTAAATCCCCCTATATTTACAATTAGGCTCCAGGTCTAAGAGTGCCTGATATTTCAAATCTTATAATATATAAATAATTACTTACTTATTATAAATATGATTTTGTGCAATTTTATTGAATCAATATTTGGAAAATAAAATACATATAATGCAAAAAGCTATATTTTATCTTCTTCAATTTTTTATTTCAAATCCGTTAATAATTTTGCAAATTCTGATTCAGTAGATAAAAATGTTAAAGAAAAGAATCATTCTTTACCATTGATGATTTCACATTAACATAATTAGAACACTGTGAGACATTTAAGTATATGCATTATATATAACTGGAAAATCTGGATTACCACATCAATGCTTCTATAATTGCATTATTTTTCATATTCATTTTAGGGCCTACAAATTACAAAGTTTTGGTTTAAAAAAAGGAATGTAGTTTCACTTAGCAGATGGTAAAATGTTTTATTTTTTGACTTTCACAGAAGAAGTGAGGCTTTGTGCTGTTACACCCTTCAGGCTGTTTATGGAACTATGGGCACTGAAATTTAATTTACACAAAGATGCATCTTACCCACAATAGTGGTCCTATCTATATCAATTACTAATTAAATAAAATGGCTGAATAGGAGCTATGTACTAATATTATAACGTAAAGCTACATACCTGCTTATAGTGACTCTGCTAAATAAATGTAAAGAGAGTGCTACTATCGTTTATCTGGCCCAGACAGTACTGCCCAATAAGTGTATTAAAATAAATAGCAAGGAGAACTGTTTTCTCTCTCTTTTGTCCTGGCTACCTCATGCAGTTTGTCAAATGCCTTGGATAAAATATAATACTCCAAGAAGAAGCCATAATGGAAATGGTAAAGTGAAAACTATGTATAATAAACTTGTAAATAACTAGTGAATTTTTGCTAATATTAATTCATGATGGATTATAAGTGTTTATTCGTATATGTAAATATTTTTGTGATTTGTTATATTTATACGTTATTAAAATTATATATAAACTAAATTGTGTGCTTAAGTTATTTATGCTTTCTGACTGATTTCTAAAAGAGAGAAACCCTCAGACATAGCAGAATGGCGCAGTCATGACAGGATTGAACCATAAGCGAAGTGACACATAAAAAAATTTTGGAAAAAAAAAACATGGCTCAGGTTCTCCAATACGCGAGTTCGATGTGAATAACAGCGACTCCTGGAAAACGTATTTAACACAAGTGGAATATCATTTCTTCATAAATAAAATGGAAGATGACCGCTATAAAATTGCTATACTTTTATATTTCGCAGGACAAGACATGATATAACTATCAAACAGGCTTACCGATCCAAAACATCTGGAAGACCTTTTCATAGGAGGGTAAATGCATATTTCATCCCAAAGACTTCAAAATGGATATTGCGTCTTAGACTAAGGAAGAGAATACAATTACTGCAGGAAAAATACATAGATTTTGACCTTGCATTAAGAAAATTAGCTAAGGATTGTGAATTCAGGCAGGAAATAAATGACTCTTTATTAGAACAATTCCAATACTGCATGACAGATAACAAATTTAGGAAAGTGCTTTTAAGTGATCCAGATTTAAATTTCAAAACCGCCATGGATAAATGTGTTGCACAGGAGGCCATGTTAAATATGTCATCAGAGTATAATATAGAAAAAATCCCAGAAAAAATAGCATTTAGTAATGAAAGAAAAAAAAATATCGCAATCTCCAGTGGCCACAGTAAGCAACTAAAATGTAATTGCTGTGAAAAATTAGGACATTTTAAAAATGTTTGCAGATATAAGGACAAAGTGTGTAGGATTTGTAACACCAGAGAGCACTTAGCTGCTGTCTGTCATTCCAAAGAAGGTGAATCTCTGAGAAAGAAATTAGATTACAATTCACAGAGTGGGGTGGAACATAAAGTGTCTATCAACGCAACCATGAGTAACAGCAAAAAATTGGATAACATTAGTGTAGAACTGCAAGTTTGCAATAAACAGATATCAATGGAAATTGACAGCAGTGTTGGTTTGTCACTTATATCAAATAAAGACTGGATGGAGATTACAAAAGACTGGGATTATAAGCTAAAGCTACAGAAAGCAGGTGTGTTAGTCACATATAAACATGGAAATAGAGTGCATATTCGAGGAAAAGCTACCATGCCAGTGATGCTGAATACAAGATGTAAGTACCTAGAATTATATGTAGTTAATAATGATATTAGCCTGCTATTAGGCAGAAATTGGTTTGTGGCTTTGGGAATATGTATAGAAATATTAAAAAAGATCCATATAGAAACTACCATGAAAAAACGATACCCGGAATTGTTTATGCCTGGACTGTCAGAATTTAGAACTAGATCAGTGGATATTGAATTATTGAAAGATGCAAAGAGAATTATATGTAAACCATGAAAAGTGCCATTTGCAATAAGAGAAAAGGTAGAGAAAGAACTAAACGATCTTGTAGATAAAGAAGTTCTTACACCTATGGAAGAGTCATTGTGGGAGACCCCTATCATGACGATAATGAAACCAGGTGGTAGTATATGGCTATGCGGAGATTATCGCATTACGATAAATAAAAAAAATAAATAAGGGAGCTTACCCTGTTCCAAAGGTGCGAGAAGTATTGGCATTGTTACAGAAGGCAAACTACTTTGCAAAATTAGATTTGAAAGCAGCTTTTCACCAGATCCCAGTAACTAAGGAGACAGCAGAGCTACTCACATTGACAACAGCAAAGGGTTTGTACAAGTGCAATAAATTACCATACGGAATAAAGATTGCACCAAATGTTTCAGTCAAAAATGGATATGTTGTTTCGATCAATGGATGGAGTAATCCCGTATCTGGATGATATCATCATTGCTGAAACCAAAAAAAAAGCTTGAAAAGCATGTAGATATGGTTTGTGCGAAGCTAGCCCCAAGCTGAAGCAAAAATTAAATGTGAAAAAATGTATGTGGTCTTCAAAGGAAATTAAATTCCTCAGACACATAGTATCTGCAAGTGGATGCCGCCCAGACCCAGAAAAGGTAAAAGCCATAAAAAATGCCAGCAAACCCAGAAACGTGAAGAAACTTCAAGCTTTCTTAGGACTGTTAAATTTCTATGAGAGTTTTTTAGTTGGAAAATCACACGTGTTGTCACCGCTAACACGTGTTGTCACCGCTAACGTTGGATATGGAACACGGAACAAAACAAAGCTTTTGAAACAGCCAAGGACTTACTGACAGCAGAAAATCTATTAGTGCCTTATCAAAGTGACTGGAAATTATGTATTACTGTGGATGCATCAGAATATGGTGTGGGAGTTGTTCTCACTCATCCAGGTTATAAAGGTGAATGTCCTATTGCTTTTGCTTTGAGAGTGCTAACACCAACTGAAAAAACTATAGTCAGGTGGATAAAGAAGCTTTGGCAATGATTTTCGCAATGAAGAAGTTCCACTAATATGTGTATAGATGCAAATTTACAACCTATACTGATCATCACCCTCTAACGGGAATTTTCGATTGTGTAAAAAATCTATATGAATCGTCAAGCCCACATATGTTATGGTGGATAGATATTCTATCACATAATGATTTTACATTAATTTACAAACCTGGAAAAAGAATCAGGCATGCTGATACATTGTCAAGATTACCGGATGCTAAAGAAAATAGATATGAAATAAAGGAAATAAATTACATCGATGCTCTAAAATCAGATGTGATAAATAGCAGAGTCATAGCGGATTGGACTAAAAATGACAAAGGATACCAGAGGCTGATAAATTGGATAAAAATGAGTTGGCCAACTAGGAGCCCCAATGAATTAAATCGTGCCATTGGAATTGCCAGAGAAGCATTGTCTGTGTGTAATGGATGCATTTTAAATAACGATCATGTTCTAGTGCCTACTGAGTGCAGAGCAAAAATCTTAAAGTTATTGGATGAAGGACATCTAGGAATAGCATGTATGAAAGCTATGGTTAGATCATATATATGGTGGCCAAACTTGACAAAGGATATCAAGAACAAGATAAAATAATGCATAAACTGCCAACAGATAACTAAACTGCCTCTGAAACAACTTGAAACATGGGAAGCAGTCTGCTCCATGGTCACGAGTTCATATGGACCATGCTGGACCACTAAATTGATATATAATATTGTTATTAGTAGATGCATATTCATATTGGATAGAATACAGACTGGTTAAAGATACCAGTGCTGAGAGTACCATCCGTGTTCTAAGTGAAGTGTTTGCTACCCATGGTTACCCAGATAGTGTTGTGACTGATAACGGTTCTGGATTTATGTCAACAAAATTAAAGGATTTTCTGAGTGATAGAGGAATAAAGCATACTCTTACACCACTATATCACCCAGAAAGCAATGGTATAGCTGAACAAGGAGTGCAGCATTTAAAGAATACTCTAAAGAAATTAAAATTAGTGAACATGACAGATGCTTTAGTGCAAGCCATGTACTCATAGCATTTCATGCCAAGTACTGCAACGGGAAAAACCCCAGCAGAGTTATTAATGGGTCAGAAGTGCAGGACACACCTATCACAACCTTTGGCTGAAAAACATAAAACCAGAAAATTCTCGTCGGATAAATTGCTACCCGGTGAAAATGTTTCGATATATGATATGTTGAAATGTAGATGGATCCCAGGAATTGTAAAACAGCTACTGTCAAAGCAAATTCGCCTGGTGGAGTTACAAACGGAAAGTCATTTAGAAAACAACTAAATCACCTACGCTACCCTCAGGAGAACCCTACATCAGAGGACGAGTTTGAAACCTCATCTGATACCAAAATAGAAGAATGTGGAGAGGAAACTAATTTGGAAAATGTATTGAGTGAAAATACTTTGAAGGATAAAGAGCTGGAGGAAGTACCATGCGACCCGGTGCAAGAAGGGTTGAAAAAACCAAGAGTTTCCAGAGCACGCCGCCCACCTGTTAAATTTAAAGACTATGTTTGTAGTTAAAGCCCATTTATTTCCTGAGTAAAGGGAGGAGTGCTATGTACTAATATTATAACGTAAAGCTACATACCTGTTTATAGTGAGACTCTGCTAAATAAATATAAAGAGAGCGCTACTATCGTTTATCTAGCCCGGACAGTACTGACTGATAAGTGTTTTAAAATAAATAGAGAGAACCGTTTTCTCTCTTTTGTGTCCTGGTTCTGCCATGCAGTTTGTCAAATGCCTTGGATAAAATATAATACTCCAAGAAGAAGCCATAATGGAAATGGTAAAGTGAAAACTATGTATAATAAACTTGTAAATAACGAGTGAACTTTTGCTAACGTTAATTCACGATGGATTATATAAGTGTTTATACGTATGTGTAAATATTTTAGTGATTTGTTATATTTATACGTTATTAAAATTATATATAAACTAAATTGTGTGCTTAAGTTATTTATGCTTTCTGACTGGTTTCTAAAAGAGAGAAACCCTCAGATATAGCAGTAGGCATTTAAAGAATATTCATTTCCAACGAAATAGAATGTGTCTTATTGTCCTATGTCACTTACTGATAAAATAATAAGATCAATGTATTTATTAGTTTGTGCAGTGTGACACTACCAAAATTTTATGCATAAGCTCACAAGATATTCAATCCCTTCTCCCTTCTGCTAAAATGATTATACCAAACAAAACTAGACATTATGAAAATTGATTTCTTTATGCATAAAAATATATATAATAAAATTCATTTTATATAATATATAAAGATTATTTTACAAAGTTGTAAAATTTTATTTAAATCATAAATATAATAAATATACAATTTAAAACACACCAAAAAATTTATTTAAGTAATTGTTAAATAAAAACATCAAAGTAATTTAATTAAAATAAACTTCAGGTGTCAAGTATTATGTGCAATTATATTTTTTATACAACTTTCAAATTGATTTTTTTTTTTTCCACTCTTTAAATTAATATAAAGACAATTTCAAAAATGTAAATTAATTTATTTTTTGTTTTAATCTTAATTTAACTCTTCGGGAAATCTCATTTGAAGTTAAAATAGCAACTAACAATATTTATATATAAAATTTATAGAATCCACATTCATTTCTACTTTTAACATTTAAATTAATAAACTAGAAAATATCAAACAATACATTTAACATCTGTAGCAAAAAAATAAAAAAAGAAAGATACAAACAAGTTTCATACTCATGACATTTAAAATTAAATCATCGTATGTTGCTTTCTTATGGGTTTTATAGAGAAGTAGC
The DNA here is from genome assembly GCA_028023455.1 of Epiperipatus broadwayi. Taxonomy (NCBI): domain Eukaryota; kingdom Metazoa; phylum Onychophora; class Udeonychophora; order Euonychophora; family Peripatidae; genus Epiperipatus; species Epiperipatus broadwayi. The sequence goes on along the minus strand of JAQFVV010012455.1, from coordinate 1,597,520 downwards.
TTAAAACTGACCATTAGACCCCTCAAATAACCAGTGTGTGATATACGCAGCAGTATTTATGATTCACTAATTAATTTCTATTTTTTATTCTTATTTATCCTCTTTATTTTTCCGAAATCAAGATAACTATATTATTTATGAGTGAGTGTTAACGATAATGATATATACATACAACTACCTTTAAATAGGCAAAGCTCACTATACGTATTGCCACTCTCTGCAAGCTAGAGTAATCAATGGATACCAGAAGGCTTGTGCATGAGCTTCCTCACTGATGAAGGCCACAAGCCAGAAACTAGGTTGGGATATTGGATGAGTAGGCACTAGTAGGTGCAGTGCTCTCAGATCCAAGGCTCCTCAATGACAAAGGCCACAAGCCAGAAACTAGTCTGAGGATATCGGACGAGCAGGCACTAGATGGGGATTTTATGCACAAGCCTTCTGGCATCCATTGATTACTCTAGCAAGCAGAAAGTGGCAATACACATAGTGAGTTTTGCCTGTTTTAATAACTGTTATATGCAAGCATAAAAAATGGTGATCATGTGATGTTTTTTACCTTTAAATAGACTACTTCAATCTAAAAGCCTATTTAATAACCCTCCAAAAACAATCTAGTGAAAAAATCTTTAAAGTTTGCCTTATTACTTATCCTTTAGTTTAATTAATAATAATATACATTTATTGATCAATATTTAAAAAGAGATGATTGCTGTATAAAAATGTATACTGGAATACCATATCCATATTTGGTTACTAAGCTCCCCAAAAAATGGACAATAATAAACACTATATATCCAGTAATATATATAGCAAAAACGATTTTCAAGTTTATATATATATAGTAAAAATGTTTTAACATATATATATAATACAAATAAAATGTCCATTAATTGAAAACTATTGTCATATATAGAGAGAGAGATAATATTTTGTATAACATGCTTCTATCATATATTTTAATTTAAAACAAAAATAATTAGTAAAAATATAGAAAACCTTCCAATAAATAACCTCAGATTTCACATGATCACCATTTCTTATGCTTGTTCATAACTGTTATTAAAACAGGCAAAACTTTCCACCAGTGCCACTCAGTGCAAGCCAAAGTAATCAATGGATGCGAGAAAGCTTGTGCATAAAATCCCTATCTAGTGCCTACTCATCGAATACCCCCAGACTAGTTCTGGCTTGTGGGCAGCATCAGTGAGGAGCCTTGGATCTAAGATCACTGCACCTAGATCTTAGGATCTAATGCAACCCTCCAGCAGCCACCTTTTATCTCTACTTGCACTGCATGACACTACTGTATGAAGAGTTTTGCCTGTTTTAATAAGTTATGACCAAACATAAGAAATGGTGATCAGGTGATGTTTGGTGGTTTAATACCAATCCTGCCTAATAGGATAATGGTGGCTATGGTTATTAAAGAACCAAAGAAATCAAAATGTATGGATACATCACTGAGTTCAGACCTATATGACTATATAAGCTAACGAGCTTAGATTAAATATTGTATTTTCAATTTTATTCTCATAGTTTTATAGTTAAGTAGAGATAAAAGGTGGCTACTGGAGGGTTGCATTAGATCCTAAGATCTAGGTGCAGTGCTCAGATCCAAGGCTCCTCACTGCCGAAGGTCACAAGCCAGAAACCAGTCTGGGAATATTGGATGAGTAGGCTAGATAGGGATTTTATGCAGAAGCCTTCTAGCATCCATTGATTATTCTGATTTGCATTGAGTGGCACTACTGTATGGAGAGTTTTGCCTGTTTTAACCTGATTTGTTTAAAACATTCCTTAACATATCTATTTTCTTATTAAAGGTTCTAAATTTGAACACAGTTTATAAAAGAAATGTTTTAAATAGATTTTTATTTAATTTAAACATAAAAAATATAACACCTACAACCTCTCTTCAAAACCTTTGTCATTCATTCTTTGATACAACAAAAGAAATTTAAAAAAAACTTAAAAACTTTAAAGACTTTTAAATAAAAAATAAGATTTGGGCAAAAACTATGCTTGTATCTAATTATTATAAATATTAATCCCAACTTTTATATGTATAATTACTGTGATATTAAATTTAAGCAAATATTATACACACACATACACTTTTTGAAAATAAAAAGTGTGATGAAAACTGACGATGATAAAATGCAAATAATAGAATATCTAAGTGATAGTATAATAAACATTTTGTTTTTTACAAATAATTAATTTATAATTTTTTTAATCATGGTTAAATGAATTAGTGGATACTGAAATGATGTATAAACATATCACTAACATTTTTAGCAGTCAATCACCGTAAATGAGTAAATCTATTCTATTTCAGGAATCAAAAAGTAGAATGATAAAAAACAAAAAATTGAAGCTGAATTTTAGAATGAGTATACAAACTAATCCAATGTTCAATCCTTTACTTAACATCTTGCAATGTTATTAACTTTTTTATTCTAAAAGATTTTGTCAAGCGTTGGTGGCCGAGCGGTTAGCATAGCTGCCTTACAAACAGTTGTCCCGGGGTTTGCTTCCTGGCCGACACTTTGACACATAAAAAAAAAAGACTGCTCTCTGTATATTATCCTGTTATAACCTTCCATTGAAAGTAATCGATACTGCACCCCTTCATAGGATCTTGAGGTAATCTTTACAACACAAATAGGACCTACCTCTCCCAAGAAAATCATGCTCAAGTTAAATGCAAAATTGTATTTAAGGAAAGTATTACCATTCATATGCCCTATAATGCTTTTTAGAGAATTTGTAACTATTCGTTCATTTCACATACCCAATCCAATGAAAACATGCCTTTATAATAGAAGATTCAGAATCTGATATCCAGCAAGCTGAAAAATGTATCAATAAGTCTTACATCCAATTTTTTTAATATTATGGAGTATCTATAAAGAATTTTTCAATTGACTTTGTATTGCATTGATAGAAGATCTTATATGCAACTGCTTTAATTAAATTATTATATCATTATAGTAAAATATCTTACCTTTTAACTTATTAATTGTAAAACAATATATCAGAATATGTATTATACTCAACCTAAAAATTACCATATTTAAACATATTCATACTGTCAAGATGGATACTATATAAGTTACTATAGATTTTTCTTGCACCATCAGCTAATAAAAATCTGAATTTTTTGAACATTAAGTACTCAATCAAAGTCTTTATAGATTCAATAATAAATAATATTTCTGTAATGCAATTTTCACAGGTAGGGACTTGTTTCTATCTGCTTTTAACATCTTATTGAAGTAATAATAAACACATGACCAAAGATATGTGAAAAACATCTGCGATCCCCAAAATATGCATTTCATGTAGAACCATCAGTTGGCCCAGACCACAATCTCTTACACTTATTTTTATCATTGTTCAGTATATATATATATATATGTATAGAGATAGCAGATTATGTAATTAACCTATTCATTCAGTATACTGAATGTTTCTTACAGAAGCAAACAAAGGGATTTGAATATAAAAATTTTCTGAGTATATTCAAGTGGAGGATAACTATAGTCTGAAAAATCCTAAGTTCAAATCCTCTATTTACTTAGATAGCAATAAGTGTCAATTAAACATGCTGCCCTCAATACTTTGACACAAATCACTTAATGAAAGTATATTCATAATTTTTATTAGTCATTCATTAGACTAGAGATTATTTAATAATGAATAATATTTTTGTAATGTAATTTTCACTACACTATTTTCACGCAAGGTGGGAATTGGTTTCTATTCATTTTTAATAATTTATTTAGTGAAAATTATCTTATAAAAATATTATTCATTATTGAATAATCTCTAGTCTAATAAATAACTAATAATAATTATTAATATTCTTTATAAATTCATTTCAATACATTAACAATTAGCAGGAACAATACAATCATCAGCATACTGTAAATTAAAAAATCAAGGGGATGCCATTTTTTATTTTGTTTTTAACTGATTCAAATTAAAATAAACTTATGTTGCATTTTGATATTTGCTTCATTAAACTGCTTAGAAACTATTCCAAAGATCACTAATGTAAAGACAGAAAACAGAGTTAAGAATAAGTAAACGATCTTGTCTATCACCAATATTTATTTCAAATGCTACCTTTCCACCACCACCAATATATGTTTCTTCTCACACTATCATGGAGAATAAACAAGGCAAAAATCTCTATACAGTAGTGCCACCCTGTGCCAACCAGAGTAATCAATTGTGCTAGTATAAGAGATGGTGATCATGTGATGCTTAATGGTTTATCATGGAGAAGTTAAATAAACTTTGGTAGACACCCACATAATTTTAAACAGTATCAGAGATTTTTTTCGATTAACTTCGTTGTTAAATGTTCTTGACCAAATATAAATAATACTCTTACTATGGATAATTTTCAAATATTTGCTTCACAATAAAAACCAATATCTATTACTGTTTCCTAATTCTCTGAACCCCATTGAATCTTTGAAAATCACTCATCTGTGACTGGGATCCTAGAAGTAAATTAGCTGTAATAATAATTTCACAATCTTTTCTCATTCATGTTTTTAATCTGATACAATAGATACATCTTAGGTTGTATAATCCTAAAAAATTTTGTGTTTTGAAGCTAACAATATCATCATATTTTAAACCTTCTCCATGTATCCCAATAAAATCTTATTCTATGATTTTGAAAGCTGAATATTTCTGTTCAAAAACTAAATAAATTAGTAATAAAATGTATATAGAGCTGACAATTGGATTCTTAGATCATTATTCAAAAGATAACTAAAATATTCCCAACTTCTTTTAAAATATCATCAGTCAATATAAAAAAAAAAGTGATATTCACTTCCAAAGCGTAAGCTTGTGGTTAAGACCTGTAGAGGTCCCTACCTTCGCATTTTTCAGATGCATATTCTCGAGTCAAAGCCTTAGTAAATATTACTTAATATAATAATGTGTGTTTAAATAAATTTATAATTATAACTGTGATAATGTTTTTCAGATCCATATGGTACTTTTAATATAACAAAAATAAAATGACATGCAATGACTGAATGATCTTTATAGTTTTGATCCACAAAGTATTCTTGTGAATTTTTGAACTTCTCCTTTGAGATCCCTATATTAAGATATGAAGTTTTACAATCATTTACTGTTCTGCCAATCAAAAAAAATATCATCAGTTTTCTATGAATCAAGTTAATATAATACCATTGTTATCAGAAAAACAGAATTATTCTCTTTAATCATCTCAAAATCAAACTAAGTTATATACTTAACACATTCCCAATGAGAATTCCATGCCATAGTAACATGACAAACTGAAAAATATAAATTGGCAATTTTAGCATTTAAACAAATGCTAAAATTTAGAATATAACATTGCTTCAAAAGAATAAACATCAAATTTTCTAGGAATATATTTGGATCAGAATCTATTTTTTAACACAAATATCATTTTAACCTTGGAATATATCCTAATTTATGATCTATCTAATTACCCATCTTTGTAAGTGTTTATATGATTCTAACTTCTTTACACTCTGGTTACCATATGTAATAAAAACAATAATATATTATTTTTAAGTATGAATATCTCCAAATTTCATTATAACAGTTCTATGTCTAAACAAATCATTCACAATACTTAACTCTATGTTATGCAAAAATTCAATATCAGCATATCATTTGAATTAATAACATCTATATCATTATTTCTAATAATTTTAGACTAAAGTTTACCATTCCTCTCAATATATATGTTAGTTTTTAAGAAATAAAAGCTTTCTTTCTCTAATAAATTTTGTATACATGAATATAATACATTCATCCATGTGATCATAAATGTTATCATATGTATACATGCCCAGTATATATATTCACATATATAATGTGTCAATATATTGAATTTAATATTTTCTCATATAACAAAAGTTTTACATACTTATGGTCAACATTTATCTCTTACTGTTTGCATGAATTGAATGTTTTAGTATCTTCACATATATAAATAAGTACAAGTGTTTACATTTAATCTTCACAATGATAAATACACGTATATTTACCTCTACTTTTTATTATCATTATTGTACAACTCTTTGTTTATATTTTTATTTAAATTTAAAAACAAATTTAATTACATTTTTTTTTATATTTTATCAGCAAGCGTATTAATTTATAGCTTTTATTATGCTATTTATTACGATAGAATGACAGCCTGTTAAGCTAATTGCGCAGACGCTGTATAAAATAAATGCTTATTCATGTATATGCTATTTATTAAAAATTAAACCTTTGATATCTATTTTTTTTTTATTATTATTATTATTTTAATTATTATTATAAACTTCTTCAAATTTTTTAAAAAATTTTTATAATAATTTCTTAATACTGGCCTTCTTTCTTTTCTATTTGTCTGGATGACACTTATATTTTAAATGTGGGCTTCCTGACATTTTTTTTTTTTCAATGTATTTTTATAAATAAGCCACTTGATTTTAAAAATTAAATATTTTTTTTTATTATCTTATCTAAAATATATATATAAATAAATTTCTATTATAATAGACAAAATAAAAATTATCTTCACATTATCAGTTTTTACTTTTTTTATAATTTTTTTATATTCTTCATACTCACATATATACATATACATCATCATTACCACCAACATCAATCATTACTAATCCACTGCAGGATAATCTCTCGAAATTTAAACCAGTTTCTCCACCCCTTAGCCTCCCTTCTTAACAACACATCAGCAAACTTTCTTACGTCATCCACCCGTCTGCATATGGTCTTTTTTTTAGATCCATTATAATCTCTTGGGATCCAATTTAACACTTGAACCATCCATCTATTATCATCTCCTCTAGCAATATCTCCATCCTAACTTCATTTCAACTCCTTAATTCTTTCAATCTCTTAATTCTGTCAATGTCATCAGTAATATCTACATGTTCTGTAATCCATATATTTCATTTTCGATCTCTTCTGATTATTCTTAACATGCATCTTTTCATATTTCATTGGGTGATTTAAATTTCTGGATTGCAAGTCTTAAATGCATCATAAAAAATGGTGAATGAAACACATCTATTAAATGCCTTCTATCATAAACATAGATATATTTCCTTTTAATATTAAATGATTTCTATCAAAAGCACTCCACCCAATTTTAATTCTATGTTTAATTCCATCCATTATGTTTCAATATGTATTAATAAACTGATTAAGGTATTTGAAGTTCGCAACTTCTTTTAATTCATGATTACCGATCTTTTCTTTTTTTTCATATGTCAAAGCATCGGCAGGGAAGCAAATCCGAGACAAGGCAGCTGTGCTGACCACTCAGCCATCAATGCTTGATTTATTTTTCTTTTCCTGAGAAAATCCACTAAATATTACTTTAACCTTTTTGGCATTTAACTTTAGTTCTACTTACTTACTTTCATCTGATGACTCTTGCAACATTTCCTGATGTTTTGAAACACTATTTGCAAAAACAACCACATTATCTGCAAAATCTAAATGACTTAAATAATCTCCATTTACTTTTATTTCCTTAGTTTCCTATTTCAATCCAACAAATACTCCTTGATAAAAGTGTTGTAAAACATTTTGGAGTTATGGAATCATCCTATGTATGTCCTTCTCGGTATTGATCTTTTTAATATCATTCTGTAATTTAATCAATCATTTGTCATTGTTGCATTTTGATAAATATTCTTCAAAATATGACAATAACTTGGACTTACATCTTCATAAACCAATGCTTTAATCATTTAAAAATGCTTATAAAATTAAATCATCCCTCTTCATGATCTACAAAAACAATTAAACTACTTAATGATAATAAATAGGCTAACATTGAAAATAATGTATGAAAAGGGTGATTTCATATCTCCAAAACTTTTTTTTCATATGTCAAAGCATAGGCCAGGAAGCGAACCCGCAACAACTGTCTGCAAGCAACTGCTTGCAAGACAGATGTGCTGAATTCTCGGCTATAGCAGTTTTATCAAAAAACTGACAAACTAAGGAAGTAAAAATAAATGGAGTTATTTAAGTCATTTAGTTTTTGTAAATAATTTGGCTGATTTTGTAAATAATGCTTCAGAGATTCCTTTCATAATTATTCCTAATCCTTGGATGGCAATATACTGTTCTAAAACTGTATTTAAATCCAGCTTATTATTTTGGTCGGTTAAAATCCAAAGTTCACTACAGATGACTTGTAAATGTATAGAAGATTGAGAAGTCTGTAATTCTAAATATCTTCTTTATTATCTTTCTTAAATATTTATATTACTACAATATTCTTATAACTGTTCTGGTATGTCTTTATCATTTATACATATGGTATATAACTTTCCCAATAACATTTCTATTTCTTCATTTATTTATTTTTTACAATATCAATTCCATGACTTTGTGGCAGCTTTTCCTTCATCATAAATATAGTTGCATGTCTCACTGCATTTAAAATTATGGATACTTCAGAAGATGTAAAAATTCTAGGGAATATTTTGTTTCTTATTCTTTATTACTGTATAACTCCTTATTCTATCTTTGACATATTTCATGGAGTGATCTTTCTTTTTAATAAGTTTTTTTTTCCTTCTTATTTCAGAAAGTTTTCCATCCAATACCAAGATGTTGTTTTACAGTTTTGAGACTTTTATTCTCTTCCATAACTTTTCTTGCCAATTTTACAATTATATTGTTTTAGATTGTTATTAATCTATTTCATACTATTTATAAAACTTTAGATATTCAATTTTTCTTAATGATCATTTTTAAAAATGTTCATATTTCCTCTTTTCTTCACACATTGTTTTGCCTCGATAGAAATTTGTTGGTAAATTGATCCTTCTTTGTACCAACTAACTTTTAATTCTTAAAATTTTACCAGATATCTTTTATTGATTGCATTCAAGTCTAAATCATTTTCAAAATCAATTAATATTTAAAAATGATTTGGAAAAAAATTCTTTGAAATATTTCTGAATGCTAGGAATATCAATTGATATAATCTTCAATACTTTCTCTTCCTCTTTCCTTCTCTATTTTTGCTTTTTCTATATAGCAACATTTCACTCTTCTTACCCTTTAAAGTAAAATATATTTATTTATTCTTTACAGTTTTGACTGTTCTTAGCAGTCTTCATCAGATCTACAAAATTTAAACATTATATCAATACAGGCATATTTAAAATTCTAAGATTATAATAGATATGTGTACGAAATATGGTTGTATTGATATAATGTTTAAATTTTGTAGAACTGATGGAGACTGCTGGGAATAGTCGAAACTGTAAAGAATAAATAAATATATTTTGCTTTAAAGTGTAAGAAGAGTGAAATGTTATTATATGTAATATCAACTAATAATACTATTTTTCTTAATAATTTACATTCCTCTAATTTTATATTTAGTCATATTTTACATCTGCTTAATCGATCACTTCCTGTGTTGAATCTAGTCAAAATATAACCCAATTCTACTATATTTTTATATGCATGCATTCATGTCCATTTTCATTTAACATTTTTCTCAAAGAAGAAATTAATAATATACAGTTTTTCTTTTTGTGTGAACTCCTCAAGTCTGTATTCTCTCTTATTTTAATAACTAACCAAATTTACCTAAAGCACTTTCATCTTTCAATTGTTTATCAATTCTGGAATTAAATCTTCTACGACAATTTTAAAATGTTGTTTGATCTGATCTGAAGCATTCTTCACCTTCTTATAAAAATCTTCTACTTCCTCATCACAATGAAAACTTGTTGGGCATAAACTTAAACTTGGTATCTTCCAGTGATTCAAATAACAAATGTTTCTGCGCTATCTGATATATCTTCAATTTCCATTATATTATTCTTCAACATTTTATTTATAATAAATCTGATTCCACTTGTACTTCCAATAATTGTGCCTTAGTAGCAAAATGCATGTCTACTTTTTATATCAATTATTTCTTCATCTTTTATTAAATAGTAATTAATTTATAGAGCACACAGAAAGCATAAATTAATTACTACTCTTCAATACTTTGTAGAATTTCCAACATTAAGATCATAATATTAACTCGCTATAAATCGCAAGATTTCGTGTAAGTTAATTTGTAAAGAAAATAAATAGTGGATTTAAACAGTGAAGAAAACAACTACTTCACGCTTACAAATTAAAATGCTTCAGATTTGCCTCTATAAGTGGACAATTAGGTTAAAGATAAGACGTCCGCTCTTATCTTTATAAAAGCGACATCTTGTGTCGTGGTTTGGAAGATCCCTCTATCAGCAAAATATGCTTAATTATTGCAAATTTTAAAGTGCATTGAATACAGGTTAGTGCCTGTTCAGACTATTTATCTTTTATTCTAACTTCACAAAATCAAACAATATCCCATTTAATGTTAAATAATCTTTTTTTCAATTTGTGTAATCTTCCTTAACTTAAAAGTGATCTGCAGTTTGTACGTATCTAAATAAAAAGGGTTATTATTTAATGACAGCCTAAATCCACAATAAAGGGATTCTTAATATCCTCTGCTTTTGCCTGAAGTAGCAACTTTACAGCATATTTGGAAGCTTTGTCTATTATAATTGTAAATATTTATTTAAAAAAGGTTCATTCAACCATACATTCATCTTGCCTTCAAGAAAACTCGATATTTCAGTTAAGAACTATCAGACAATTGAGAAACAAGAACATGATATAAACAATGAGGATTGCCAATTTCTCAACAATCTTTGTGATAAATACTTAGCCAGAGCCAGCACTTAAAATATCTTTGTCAGGAAACCCCCCCCCCAAACCCCTGCTATGGCACTCCTCAGAAAGATGCCAGGGTAGGTTCAGACACTAGATCTAAAAATACCAATCCAAAGCCAAGCATTTATCTAAAAGTTATCTATTGAGTGGGTTTGAAGACATGTAGGTATCTGAAAATTTCAGATTTTCCACTCAACAGATAACTTTTAGATAAGGGGTTGGCCTTGGGTTGGTATTTTTAGATCTAGTATCTGAACCTACCCTGGCATCTCTCTGAGGAGTGCCATAGCATGAAACCATGGTCAGGGGTTGGGGGGTCCTGTTCCTGACAGAGATATTTTAAGTGCTGGCTCTGGCGAAGCATTTATCACAAAGCTTGTTGAAGAATTGGCAATCTTCATTGTTTATAACTTACAAGCTTAAAAGAATAGGGTCATGTGATCTGTGACTTATTTTGACTATTTAATAACATGATGTTTTTTAATTTTGAACTCAGAAATAAAAATGTAATAAACTCACCATTTGGCTGCTGGATGTTAATGTTTGTTTACTATATGAATAATCATATAGTAATAACAACTGCAATGACAAGAACATATGTAGTGGACATTATGAATTTGCCCTGCTTGGTTCCTTTAAGCTCTCAAAACAGAATCAAAGGCTCTTAATTCAATTAAGAGCAAACTCCTTTCTGAAGCCATGCATACATACACGTAAGTATTTGTACATTTAATTATTTATATACACATATTATTAATAACTACTAATAAACTGTCATTTTCAGGGTTAGTATTTAACCTTGTTTGTTCACAATATTCAAATTTAAAATCAAAATTTTGAAATATAAAACTAAAATACATCATAATTTCACAATTTAAATCCGTACATAAATGTATCAAATGAATCCAACACAATTCTAGAAAGTTTCAATAGTGTCACATGTATTTATAAGCACAAAATCTTAAACACGCACTTTGGGCGAGAGGAAATCCTCTTTACCTAATAGGTTACAAGTTCTTAAGTATAATGATTCCACGACTATTCTAAACCCAATTGCTAATTTAAATAAGCTTTGATCTAAAAATCTATTAAACAAATATATATTCCATATACAAAGTACAATTAACAAATAATCAATCACAAGTAATAAATATATCAATATTGAAACGGTATATTCCTAACTTCATATACGTTTCACTTATTTTTCCCCATATCTCTACCTGTATCTGCTTTAAACCCTTCATGCATGCATATATAAAGATGCTAACAGTCATATATGTGTCATCGCATATATATATATATGCAGATGTCTAATATTTTAGATATAGCTATATTACAGTAGATATTTTAATTTAAAATAATATATTTTGAAGCTTGAATTTTGTTTCTTTAAAAGAGTCAAATTATTTTAAACATTAGAATTGTATATATATATATCATCATCATCATCATCAACCATTATCAATCCACTGCAGGATGAAGGTCTCTCCAAATTTAATCCATCTTCTCCGATCTTTAGCTTCTCTTCTCCACAACACCCCTGCACATTTTCTTATTTCATTCATCCATCTCACATGTGGTCTCTTTCTGGGTCTTTTACAATCTCTTGGAATCCAGTTTAAAATTTCAATTGTCCATCTATTATCATCTCTTCTAGCAATATGTCCAGCCCAACTCCATTTCAATCTTTTAATTTTTTCAATAAGGTCAGTATCACTTGTTTGTTGTCTTACCCATACATTGCGTTTTCGATCTCTTCTTGTTACTCCCAACATACATCTCTCCATACTCCTTTGAGTGGTCTGAAGTCTCTGTATTGTTCTTCTATTAAGTGTCCAAGTCTCAGATCCATAAGTAAGAACTGGTAAAACACATTTGTTAAAAACCATCCTTTTCAAACACATAGGCATATTTCCTTTTAGTATCAAGTTATTTCTACCAAAAGCACTCCAACCAAGTTTAATTCTATGATTAATTTCCTCCATTATGTTTCCATCTGTATTAATAATCTGACCAAGGTATTTGTAACTGTTAACTTCTTCTAATTCTTCATAATCAATCTTTATTTTCATATTTTGAGCAAATCGATTAAACATTACTTTAGTCTTTTTAACATTTATCTTTAGTCCTACTTTTCTACTTTCATCTGCTAACTCCTGCAACATTTCCTGCAGCTCTGAAGCATTATTTGCAAAAACAACTACATCATCTGCGAAATCTAAATGACTTAAATACTCTCCATTTACTTTCACTCCTTTAGTTTCCCATTTTAATCCACAAAATACTTCTTGCAGCACTGCTGTAAAGAGTTTTGGAGATATGGAGTCACCTTGTCTTACACCTTTCTCAATGTTGATTTTTTCAGTATCATTATGTAATCTAATTGTTGCTGTTGCATATTTATAAATATTCTTTAAAATATGACAATATCCTGGATCTATACCTTGATGATCCAATGCTTTAATCACTGAAGAAATGTGTATAGAATCGAATGCCTTTTCATAATCTACAAATCCAAAACATAATGACAACTCATATTCGTTTGTCCTTTCTATGACTTCTCTCAATACCTGGATATGATCTATTGTACTAAAACCACTTTTAAATCCAGCTTGTTCTCTTGGTTGGTGGAAATCCAAAGTTCTCTGTAGACGAGTTGTAATTATCTTGGTAAAAATTTTATATAAAACTGATAAAAGGCTGATAGGTCTGTAATTTCTAATATCTTCTTTATCACCTTTTTTAAATATTAACATTATTACTGCATTCTTCCAATCTTCCGGTACATCTTTATCATTTAGACATTTGGTATATAACTTTGCTAAAATTGTTTCTATTTCTTCACCTGCTTCTTTTAATATATCAATTATAATTCCATCATTTCCTGGAGCCTTTCCTTTCTTCATACACTTAATTGCATGTCTCACTTCATTTAAAATTCTGGGCAATTCAGAAGATGTAATAGATAAAGGAGGTACTTGTTCTTTATTACTATATAATTCTTGATAAAAATCTTCTACCAATTTCATGATGTCATCTCTCTTTTTAGTAATAATTCCATCTTTTTTTCTTATTGCAGATATAAATTTCCTACCAATACCAAAATGTTGTTTAACATTTTTGAGACTTTTATTTTCTTCTACAGCTTTCCTTAATATTTCACAGTTATACTTTCTTATATCATTTTCAACTCTTTTCCGTTCCATTTTACAAAATTCGAGATATTCAATTCTTTTTAATACATCATTTTTGTATATCTTCATATTCCTTCTTTTCTTCATAAATTCTCTAGTCTCAGTAGAAATTTTATTAGTCAATTGCTGCTTTTTTTCTACCAGCTATGTTTGTTGCAGTTTTTAAAAGTGTATCAGTTATTTTCATATTAATTTCATTCAAATCTGTATCATATTCAAAATCTCCTAACACTTGAAACCTATTTGTAAGTTCTAATTTAAATTCATTAGAATGTTTCTGAAGATTAGGAATATCAACTGTAAATATTGTTTTTCTTAATAATTTTTGTCTTTCTAGTTTTACATTAACACGTAACTTACACCTTACTAATCGATGATCACTTTGTGTGTTAAATTTATTAAGAACATTACAATCTTGAAATATGTATTTTCTGTTAGTCAAAATATAATCCAATTCTGCTGTACCTTCATTTGGATGCTTCCATGTCCATTTCCTTTTAACATTTTTCTCAAAAAATGAATTCATAATATAAAGTTTTTCTTTTTCTGCAAACTCCACAAGTCTATGTCCTCTCTCATTTCTATTACCATAACCAAAATTACCTACAGCAATTTCATCTTTCATTTGTCTACCAATTCTAGCATTAAAGTCTCCCATAACAATTTTAAAATGTTGTTTCCTCTGATCAAATGCCTTTTGTACATGCATATAAAAATTTTCTACTACTTCATCACTATGAGAACTTGTTGGGGCATAAACCTGAATTATCTGCATTTGATATCTGCTATTAAGTTGTATAACTAACTAATCTTGCCACTCTGTCCGATACACCATCAATCTCCACAATATTGTTCTTCCACTTTTTATTTATAATGAATCCTACTCCACTTGTATTTCCAATATGTGTACCTTTATAATAGAGTATATGTCCACTTTTTAAATCAATTGTTTCTTCTCCTTTTCTTCTAACTTCACAAAGTCCAATAATGTCCCATTTAATATAAGACAATTCTTCTTCTAATTCTTGCAATCTTCCTTCACTTGAAAGTGATCTGCAGTTGTAAGTACCTAAATAAAAAGTCGTCATCAAATGGCAGCCTGGGTCCGCAATCAGGGGATTCTTAGCACCCTCCGCCTTCGGCCACCAACCGCTGCCTTGGTTGGTGACTTTACAGCCTCCTGGGAATAAGGGCCATGCTTTATTTTTGTCTGTCATAATTGTATATATGTATTGGAAAAATATTTATCATTTACACAAACATTCATTCTGCCTTATCAGGCACTGAGAAGAAAGACCATAGTGTTTCTTGAACTTAAACTCAGAGGTAAAAAGCCAATAAACTCACCACGCTGGCTAATGCATGTTGGTGAGCAGCCCATCCATGTTCGTATACTATATGAATAATCACATAGTAAATACAACCTGGAAACAAATGTCAAGGATTTGGTACAGCTAGGTATATATATTTGAAAATTTTCCAAGCTCATAATACTAACTTAAAGAATTTTATTACAAAATTGTATCTTATAAAACCACTAAAATAATTTGTCATTGTTAGCACTGTTAAAAATTGCTAGACATTTGAATGTAAAAAAAATTCTACGCATTGAAAAAAAAAATAAAGTTGATAATTCATTAATTAATATTTTTAAAAAAAGTTAATATATTGTATCTAAGGATAAACATAAAAATCCAGAATATCACTTCAGAATTACAACTCTTAGAAATCCAATTAGAAACACAATTTCTTCAACTTTTCAAAAATTTCCTATCCATCATAAACTCTCTTTTCAAAATAGAGTTTACAAAGAGCTAAACTTTCCATACAGTAGTGCCACTCAGTGCAAGACAGAATGATCAATGGATGCAAAAAGGTTTGTGCATAAAATCCCTATCTAGTGCCTACTTACCTAATATCCACAGAGTTTCTAGCTTATGGCTTTCATCAGTGAGCAGCCTTCGATCTGAGAACACTGCAACTAGATCTTAGGATCTAATGCAATCCTCCAGTCATAAACTAGAAAGTAGCCTGGAGATATTGGCTGAATAAACCTCTAGATCTTTTTGCATCCATAAATAACTCTAGCTTGCCCTGAATGGTGCTACTATATGGAGAGTTTAGCAGCTTGTGTAAGCATAAAGAATGGTGATCATGTGATGTTTAGTAGTTAAAATCGAGGTTATAAGATGAAATAAATAATTGTAAGCATCGATCAAAATGTTCATAAATTAAGGAATTCCTGATTTTTATTTTGTGGCATTCATATATAAAAATATTTATTCTATTCAATATGTTCTACTGAATTAAAATATGATTTAATAATATAATACTTTTGTCATAATGTGATTGAAGGGGGATTTTTTTCTCTACAATAATATTGAAATTTAAAGGTTGATTCCAATCATCTTATCAAATATCCTTGATGTAAGTAGATTAGGATAAATAGATTCCTCAAAATGTTCAAAAAATTTGCAGCTAATTACAAGAACCAATTAAGAGCTAAAGCTAAATAATACAATTATATGATTGGACAAATTATAGCTAGGAAATGGTAGTTTTAGATGATAGGCTTTTTTGACCAATCACAAAACAAATTCTATTAACAATTAGAAATAAAGTAAATAATGATTTGTCTAACCATATAACATTATGCATTTTATCCACTATCTAGTGAATTATTTTGGTAGACATTCTCAATATACGCTGATCTCTGCAATGATTTAAACTAGCATATTTAGGTGAGAGTTAGGATAATTAATATATTCTATAATGTCCATCAAGACTTCTTAGCTAACTTTAACAGGTTTCATTTTCCTCATATCTAAAGAAAGCAATTAACACCTTGAGAATATCATCAAGATTTTGTTTAGCAGTTCTGCATACTAATACTCCAAGCTGATCAGTCACCAACAATTTCATTTCTTTTAAATTCAGACAGGTTTGATATTTATTCTCATATAATGAAATTGTCATCAATTTTTTGACATACTTTTTACAATTTCCTTAGAATTTTATATATAAAAGAAATAAATACCACACTATTATGTGTGTCATTTCTGTACAACATTTTACATCAAAAATATAACGATAATTTTATTATTTTTGTGAAAATGATATAATAGTATGAATCATGTAATATATATATATATATCATACAACTATGGTAAACTATATAGCATTGTAAAAGCTATAGATTAGGTTTATTTGTAATATATATATATATATACATTTCAACTTCCAGTCTCAACAGTTTGGACATTAAATTAATCAGCACACAAAACAAACAGCCACTTGAACAAGATTCATTACCTACTTTAAGAAAATAAAAACAAAACAGAAAAATATTATTTACTCTATAAATTTATAAAGCTTAGTGTATGCAGCAAAGAAAAATAGACTATAGAATGCATAAAGGTTAAACAGTTTCCTAAAATTGAAACACTCGCAACATCACATGATCATCATTTCATATGCTTACACATGCTGTTAATAAGAGTACCCAACTCTCCATATAGTAGTGGTGTTCAGGTGATAGTTTGAGTGTTTTATACCTATCCTGCCCATAGGATAATGGTGACTGTGGTTTTTGACAAACTAAAGACACCAAAATATATAGATGCTGAACTGAGTTCAGATCTATATGACTATACAAGTCAATGAACTTGGATTGAAAACATTATGGTGTTTTCATCTTGGGATTCTAGCTTTATAGTTAACCAAATAGATAAAAGGTGGCTGCTGAGATCTAGGTGCAGTGCTCTCAATACAAGGCTCCTCACTGATGAAAGCCACAAGCTAGAAACTAGTTTGGGGATGTTAGATGAGTAGGCACTAGATAGGGTTTTTATGTACACATCTTCCAGCATCCATTGATTACAAAGGCTTGCACATGGTGGCACTACTGTTAGGAGAGTTTGTTACTTTCCTAAAATTAATAATTAAAAAATATTTATATATATATATAGCAAAAAATTTATAATAAATTCTTAATACTTCAAATTTTAATTGCCTTCCTTTTTTTTTCTAAAACTGACTATATAAAAATCAAGCAAAATGGATAAGAGAAGTAAAAAAAAAAAACGATTACAATTCTATTCTATTAAACAAAACTTACTCAACAAATACAACATTTCCTTCTGCATCAACATGTCTTTCCCATCCATAAGGTAATTCTAAAAATTATTTAAATAAAATAAATATATATAAATTTAAAACAAATTTTATTAAGTTAAAAATTAAAAGTGTATGTGTAAGAGTAAAAAAGTTTTACTAGATTAATTAAAATATAATAAAATTAAGATAATATTAAAAATAAATAACAAAATTATATTAATAAACAGAAGATAATGAACTGCTTGGCTAAAAAAGATAGATGAATTTAAAAAGTCAAAAAAGAATTAAAAAATAAATACTTTTGGATTGATTTTCAGCTGAGCAAAGGAAAAATTGTTTAATCAATGGAACTAATGTACTCAATCTGCCATTGCTGTATATAAATGTCATATGGTTTCCCACAGATTATTTCTTTACAGGTTCTGACATGGAATTTTAAAACAAACTGTAATTGAATCTAATTCTTTTCAATTTTATTACTTTCCAATTAAAACTTCAAATGTCTATCAAATATAAAAAGATTTAACTACTATAGAAAGTAATTCATATTTAAAGATCTCTTCAATGGACACAGAAATAATAAATTCCTCTTATGGGACTAACAATTTTCAGCATGTTTTGTGCATAACATCTTTAAAAGATAGCATACTCTAACCGTTTATATCATCAAACCAATTTTTATTTTTGGTCTTTTCTAGAATGTCATCACCTTAATCTTTAAAAAAAAAAATCTTCCTAATAAATGATCCAGGCATAATAATTTTATTTTGTTTAATTACGGCATTTACATATCTTCAGATTCCTGTTCGTCCAATACTTTATTCATCAAAAACTTATCAACTGGTAAAAGTTTTAAAGACTTAAATATTTATGTAGTTTCATGGAAAAGCATGGATAATAAAGGTGTTGGGGTTGAAACAAGGGAATGGCATATCAAAATGTTTTCACTGATAGAACCATTATCTAAAAATATTATTAAGCAATGACTCCAAAAACCAATTCTAATTTTAAATAATAAAAAAAATTATCTTGAGATATTCAGCGTTATGCAGTGGAAAATAAAGACTTATAATAATAACTAAGAATTCCAACTGTGATAATTATTTCTGCTTATAAGATACATTTTATTAATGGTGGATTATAATTTTTCATATGATATCCAAATTTCACTGAACAAGATGTCATCTTCACCATAAAAAGAAGGCTAAAACAAAAATACTATTTAACAACTTAATTCATATTAACATAATAGCAGCATCAGAATTATCAGCAATAAAAAGTCAATCGAAATAAATTTGGCGAATAGATTGGGTAAAATAGATTCTAATCACTGCAACAGTGCAAGTATATCCTTCGCAGAATACATTAAATAGCACTATTTTTTATGAATTTAAGCTATCAAAAGGTAATACATTGAGTCTTAAAGACTGCACAATCAGAAATGAAAGAATAAGTCATAATAATTTTTGAATTCAAACATATTTTAACTTCATCAGTAGTCAATTAATATTTAACAAACACTGCAGTGGGTCATATTTTACAAATCTGCAAATAGCTAATTCACATTCTAAAGCTTGGTCAGTTTTGATGGTAATTAATATTAATAACTAATACGTTACGTACACTCTCGAGATAAACATTTACATGGTTAAAATGTAATAGGAGCAATTAAGATACATTTATAATAATAGTAGATAAATAAAAAGACGAATTTCTGTTATTTTTCTAATATTAATAGTTTGCTTTCACTTTCAGAGCTTATATAATTATTAGTCTGAAATAGTACTTTTTCAAAATAAAAAAATATATATTTATTAATAAAAGAAAGATTTTCGTCACGTGAGTAATAGTCATTACATTGCAAAGTATGCTACTAGAGATTAAATTCCAAATATATATATATCAGAATAGCAAATATAAAAAAATGACAGCAATTTATGTAATTGTTATGGTATATACACATGCTATGTATGGAAACCATGTAATAAATTAAAACTATACTAAACCAAACCCAAATTTTGTAATAATGCAAGACATTTGCATCAAAACAAATTCATGTAAACAGACCAACTACGGTAATGTTCTACATCTAACGTATAGCTATTATTTGAAGCCAATATCTTATCACAAATTCTTTTACAATTCTTCCCTTGAAGAAGAAAAAAGCCCTGTGCATTTTGGTCATAGTTGGTAGAGCATCCGAATTGTGATTGGACGGTCTCATGATCGATTCTGACGCTCGCACTTCTAGTTTTCGAACTTCTTATGAACTCCTGAACAATAAAGCCATATGAGTTTTTTTGCTGTGCAGGGTTTGACGCAATAGGGGGAGCATTCCACTTGGGATTAGAAGGTCCCAAGATTGAATCGGATAGGCACAGGTCCGGCACTCAAATTTCTTACAAACTCCTGAACAAAAAAACCATATGCATTTGTTTTCTCCCCTGAAGAATAAAAGTTATCAAAATCTATAAATTTAATATCTACAGTTTGGAAAAAAACATTAAATAGAAAAGAACAAATTAGAAGTTCATAAATTTCACTTGTATTGTACTTGACGGAATAGCAGCAGTCACTTGTTTAAGCATTCACTCAAACGTGTCCTTACAATTTTAGCAAAAGCACTGCGCTTGCCATTTCTTTATAGTAAATTTGAAAATTAAATTCATTTAAAAATAATTCCCAAGCTCAAAATGTATAACTGATAATTTAAAAAAAAACATGTAATAAAGTGTAGAGTATGAAAAAAAATGCTCTGGTAAATAATAACATTAAAATGGTAACATGTACCAAAAGACCTTACATTTGCATGAAGACCTTAGAAAAGGATCCGCCACAAAGAATAACACCATGTCATCTACTTCAAGTAAAGAATGGTTGTGCAGATTCAAAAATCACTACAAATTTTAAAGCTTCAAATAACTAATGCATCTTCTCCATCACATCATCAATTTTTATGACCAAAAAAAATGAAGTTTTTGAAAGAGAGAAATGGTGAGAGAATGAAGGAACATATTTACAAATGAACTCATCTAGATTTGAATACAGCTCCATACAAATAAATACAAATGTGCTCTAAATTATATCATAGGTAACACTATAAATGTTTAAAATGTCTGTATTTTACATATATTAAAAATAAATATTATATAATGTGTGCTATTATCCATGGTTTTTGAAATCAGTGCAAAGATGTCTATTAGTCTGAGAATTGCTCAGAAATTTTTTTCATTCGGATTTTACCATGCATAAAAGACATAAAATGAACTATATATTTAAGCACATAAATATATACCAAAGAGATTGTTACAATTCCAATCAGATTTAAGATTTTTTTTTTTTCAATAGCTAACTCTTCTAACCATTAAAATATTAGTCAGTAAATGGATAATGAGTTATTTTGAACTTGAGAATAAAACAATGGAATCAGTAATGAGATTCCGTTGGTTAGCACCAGCTTGATAAAACTGTTTTCTAAACGTTTTGTAGTTTGGCAAACTAATTGTTAAAATGATACTTGTAACCATTTTACTTGGTTATTTCATAAAACTATCATTATAAGTTTGTTCACATGCTGATCCTAAATTATCATAAAATGTTAGGAGCATGTACATAGTTATTTTAGTTCTCGGACTTGGGTTGTGTGAATGCTAAAACAATTGTGTACATGCTCCTAAAAGGGTGCCATACTTTGAGAATACTATATGAACAAATTTTACATTCTTTACAAAATATATTAAGTTTTTATAAAAATTTTATGATATGGGAAAGCTCACGTGAAGTGTGATCATGTGAAATGATTATGTTTATTGATAGCAGACATAAAGAGAGTAGCATGCTGAACCAGTTGCTAAATTATTTGAATCCTACCACTGGATGGAATACTATCCAAATTCTCAGTATTCTACAATTAATAGCTGATTCTGTTTCACCGTTTATATGTGGCTACTGGAGATACTGCAATGGTATATTTAAAGAATCCTTCTCTCTAACCAGAAAGTTTAAACACTAACAATATAAAAATAAATCTTAAAATTTTTGAGAGGAATATATACAAGTTGTTCTCAGAATAAAAGTCAAATTCAATAATGAGATCAATAATAGTTTGCTATTGTTAAACAGAATTTAATCCATATTCAAATATTTAGAGCTAATTTAAAACAAGCTCAGATGAAAATTGCTTCATTATCAAATATTGTCTCATATCCTTACAATGCAACAGAAACAGACAAAACTCCCCATACAGTAGTGACATTCAGTGCAAGCCAGAGTAATCAATGGATGCCAGAAGGCTTGTGCATAAAATCCCTATCTACTCATCCAATATCTCCAGACTAGTTTCTAGCTTGTGGCTTTTGTCAGTGAAGAGCCTTGGATCTGAGAGCACTGCACCTAGATCTCAGGATTTAATGCAACCCTCCAGCAGCCACCTTTTATCTCTAGTTAACTAAAAAACTATGAGAATAAAATTGAAACAAAAATATTTTCAATCCAAGCTCATTAGCTTATATAGTCATACAGGTTTGAACTCAGTTCAGTACTCATACATTTTGGGGGCTTTGGACCTTTAATAACCATAGCCATCACTACCCTATTAGGCAGGATTGGTAGTAAACCACTAAACATCACATGATCACCATTTCTTATGCTCGCTCATAACTGCATCCATTGATTACTCTGGCTTGCACTGGGTGGCACTAATGTATGGAGAGTTTTGCTCGTTTTAATAAAAGTTATGAGCAAGCATAAGAAATGGTGATCATGTGATGTTTAGTGATTTAAGATGCAACAGAACAATTATTATAGTAATAGTAGAGTATTATAATTTATATTCAAATCGATGCAAATTTTTGGGGAATTAGGTTACGCAAGACTTATTGGTTATTCGCAATTAAATCTCCTCATAATGTTTGATCACCATACTTTTGATTAAGAAAGTTTTAGAGTCTTGTTTTTCAGCAAAGCATTTAACATATATATATATATCTTTTTAAAATATCTTTATATATATTTTCCTTACTTTCTTTTTAAAAATTCCAAAAACAATCTACACGAAAAACTTTTGTACTGTCAATAATTAATCACCCCTTTTCTCCAAGAAATAATATTTTAATAAAGAGTCACTGTTGTATGGTTTGATTACTGCAATTATTGATGAAGATTCTCAGTCAAATGGCCAGACAAACTCTCAGCTGTTCCGCATTAAATAATAATGATTTAAAGAACTTTCACGTAATTGTTCAAAAAAGAAAAAAAATCAATTTGTGATAATAAAATTTAATCATTTAGATTAAGAATTTTTAGTACGTAATAACTGTTTTGTTTTTGTTTTTTGTTCACTACTGAAAACAAAAATATCGTTTCTCATTAAGAAATTTTAAAATATTGTGTTTCATAGGAAGACTAAGAACTTTTTTTAAAAAAAAAAAAAAATCACCTATTTAAGAAAAAGCACTTTGTTAAAATCAAAGAAAGTAAAATATGAACACTATTTCCTTTAAAAGTTCTTCCCGATATCTTGACAAGTGGCTTCAAACTAACCAATCAATTTTCATTATAAACTATCACTAAAGATATGTAGACAATTTTGTTAACACTTTGTCTCCTTGAATTTAGACTTTTTTTTTTTTTTGCAATGCCCTTATTTATTAAAGATGTAAACGTAACTCATAGAAATAATAGAATAGTTTTCTTAAGTCAGTTCTATCAGAAACTAAATTTGAGAAGTTTAGAATTGTTTTAAAAAGATGGCAAGCAACAGCAATTTGCCAACACTTTTGATGATTAAATTTATCACTTGGTCGTGTATTTTTATCGGTTAGTTACTCCAATCACACCAATCAGTCTTCAAGCTTAGAACTTACGGTACACATCAACGGCTTCACATTGCCTACACTGACTTGCTACCCTATCATTATAATTGACAGGTTTTAATGTTGATAAGATGGCTTGATTTCAGGAAATTAAACAATGTCATAGATTTTCATTCAGAATTAATTATATTTTCAGGTCTTTTTATTTCAATTTTTAATGCCAATTTAATTCATCTTTAGAATGAAATATATCGTGAATATTTACTGTATTCTGATTCTAAAAACCTTCATAAGCAGTCCTGATGTTTATAAAATATTTCAAAATTACTGTTGCTTTCCCCTAGTTAATAAAAAAAAACAAATTAAGCAAATAAATTTGTTTTATCTATTAACATTGTTATTTTTCATTTCTGCCATTTCTTGTCACCTATCTTTTAATTTTAAAGATCATATACTTAATAGAAAAATTTAAACCAATTATTTATTAATTCTTCCCATTCTCACTTATGATTTTTGAACTTTCTTTTCATTCTCAATGCAAAACAGAGTGCTTCTGATATTTTAACACTCAATCTACTCAAATTATAAACTCTTTTACCATTCTTGTTTATTTATTATATTCAACTCTCTCAAATATGTACTCTTTTTAAAGTAAATACATTTCATTATGAGATATATTCTCATTTAATGATAGTTTAGAATCTTTTGTTTTAATATATAATGGGAATAAATTAATACTCATGTGTTTTGACAAAAAGACAATCAGTAATGTGGTCCTTCTAATTAAATAATTTGTTTTTTCTTAAAATATGCATTATTTATTAATATGAACTTCTCTTCTAAGGATGATTTTTTCCCCCAAAATCATTACCTTAGTGTTTGATCATTATGAAAATAATTTAATATTATCATTCATGTTTGTTTGCTAAATCGATTACATATATAAGTATATCATTTTACAGAGAGTTTAACTAGATGGGGATCATAATATATCAGACAGTTGATTATTATATCAAACAAAACTTAAGTCAGAAATTATACTTTCTTCCTCTCTTCAAAAAAGCATTTAAAGATATTTTAATTATTAGAGTTAACAATCTCTATTAATTTAGAATTTACCTATTTTAACACTATATACTGCGTAAATACTTCTCCCCCTAACGGGAAATAGAACTAATAGTTAATCAAGGAAAATCTTTGGGGGAGGGAGGGGGCTTTTGATTATTGTTAAAAATATATACATAAATTACTGTGACAACTTAAGACTACATTTACTAGTTTCAAATATCATTTGTCTTATTTTTACATGAAAGTAATATTTTAGTCATTAATCTGTTCTGCCTTTACTTTTATAACTATTAATATTCTAATATAATAATTATTTAGACATTTTGCTGTTGGTAATTTCTTTGTTCGTTTGTTTATATAGCATTTGACTTTGACAATTTTGTTTTAAAAAAATTCTAACACGCATGTAATTTTATATATATATGGGTGTGTGTAAGGCATACACATAAAATTTAGCATGATCAACTAAATCAAACGTCTTATTGTAAATTAGTAAAAGCCATTTTGATTTCTTTTTATATGGCAAATATTTATATTTCATACTGCAAACTGTAAGTTACCGATCACATCTCCCGTTATTACTTAGACTGCTAAAGTTACCAAAATATTAAGATGTTTATATAAATGCTTTTTTCTCCACCTTACCTGTAAACTTCCTTATTTCATTCATTTCTCTCACATATGTTCTTATTATAGGGTTCTTACAATCTGTATAAATCCAATTTAAAAATGCATTTGCCTGCTTAGTGTCATATACATATATATTTCACTCCCGTTTTTTTTTTTTTTTATCAAATTTGGTTGTAAGCGTGACACTTAATTTTCAGCTGTTTGAAGTTATTGAATCTTTATATACTTTGGATACAAAATTTTAAGTACAGTACCTCTATTGACTTTAAAAGTATTGCTAACAGTAATTCTTAAACAAATATAGACATTCTAATTTGAGAATTAGAATAATCAATGAAATATAATATAAATCTTTATTATATAATAATAACAACTTGTAAATACATAAACAGAAAAATTATATATATAAAAGCCTTTTTCGGTAATTCTAACTTTTTTACCCTTGTCAATATGATACCTCGTACTAATACTAACACTTAGATTACGTATATAGCGACATCTACCGACATTTCCTATAATTCATTATTTTTATCATTTTATTTATTTCCCCTTATATTACTTTCCATTCTTTATCCATTACCCAATCATTCATTAAATCAATTGACTTTTTGTAAATGTTCATACATGTATTTATATTATATTTTATATAATTTGTTTCATATATTTTCCTTTTATTCATTTCCTTTATATAATTTAATGGTCTTATGTTTTTAATACAATCTATTTTATGTCCAAATTTTAAATAATGAACATATAATGCTGATCTATCATCCCTCCTTTCAATAGCACTATTATGTTCTTTTGCCCTTTGTTCTAATTGTTTTGATATTTGTCCATAGTAAACCATTTTACATATCCCGCAAGTAATTTTATATACTGTTCCCTTTATATATTTCATATCATCTTTAATCTTATATTTTCCTATTAATATATCTAAATTTTTACTATTAGACAATCCTATTTTTATATTTTTATCCATATAATTTTTATTTTTAGTTAATATATCATAAATTTTAGGTATATATGCAATTTTAATCCATTTTATATTATTTAATATTTTATTCTCTCTAATATTATTTTTATTATCATATAATATATTCCTAATATTTCTAGGATTATATCCATAGTTAGAATATAATTTAATAAATTGTTCTTTTTGTACTTCAGCAGTTTTTTTTTTTATCTGTATTATACCTATCATTTTTAATTTTAAAATTCTTAATTACTGCCATCTTTTGTGTCCATGCTTGTTGTGAATCCTTATAAATTATTTTTCTTATTTTATCTTCTTTAATAAAATGATTTAATACAATCATGTTATTGTTTATCTTTATTTCTATATCTAAATATTTTATTTTATTATCTATTTCTTTTATTGTAAACTTTATATTATTTTTATTATTATTAAATTCATTATATATATTTTTTATAACTCTTTTATTCCCTATTACAAAGATATCATCTACATATTGAAAATACTCTTTTATTTCTTTATTTATTATTCTATTCTTGACAATATGTAATTCCATTTCATTTATAAATATTGAAGCCATTAATCCACTTATTGCACATCCCATAACCCATCCCTTATTTATATTCCATAATAGCTTATATTTAAAATATAAGCTATTATTTATTAAATTTAACCCCTGTTCCATAATGTCAATTATTTCCATATCCTGTATATACATTTTTAATTTTTGTATAACTATTTTAATACTTTCATCCCTAGGTATACTTGGATACATTTTCTCTATATCCATTACAAAAATACTTTGATTTCTATTCATTTTTATTATATTTAACTTATCTATAATTTCATCAGTATTTTTAATACAAAATTCCCCATACTCCATAATATTTGCTATCCATTTATTCATATATCTACAAAATTTCTGTAAAATGAAATTTGTAAAGTTAAATAATAATCTTAATGGATTATCCTCTTTTTGTGTTTTTACTTTAGTAAATATATATGGATTTTCATACATTGATGGATACAAAAATCCATACTTATTTTTATCAATAATTCCTTTCCCTTCCATTTTATGTAAGATCCTACTAATAATATAAAAAGTAGATATATAGAGATATTACATAAAATGGAAGGGAAAGGAATTATTGATAAAAATAAGTATGGATTTTTGTATCCATCAATGTATGAAAATCCATATATATTTACTAAAGTAAAAACACAAAAAGAGGATAATCCATTCAAATTTCATTTTACAGAAATTTTGTAGATATATGAATAAATGGATAGCAAATATTATGGGGGTATGGGGAATTTTGTATTAAAAATACTGATGAAATTATAGATAAGTTAAATATAATAAAAATGAATAGAAATCAAAGTATTTTTGTAATGGATATAGAGAAAATGTATCCAAGTATACCTAGGGATGAAAGTATTAAAATAGTTATACAAAAATTAAAAATGTATATACAGGATATGGAAATAATTGACATTATGGAACAGGGGTTAAATTTAATAAATAATAGCTTATATTTTAAATATTGGAATATAAATAAGGGATGGGTTATGGGATGTGCAATAAGTGGATTAATGGCTTCAATATTTATAAATAAAATGGAATTACATATTGTCAAGAATAGAATAATAAATAAAGAAATAAAAGAGTATTTTCAATATGTAGATGATATCTTTGTAATAGGGAATAAAAGAGTTATAAAAAATATATATAATGAATTTAATAATAATAAAAATAATATAAAGTTTACAATAAAAGAAATAGATAATAAAATAAAATATTTAGATATAGAAATAAAGATAAACAATAACATGATTGTATTAAATCATTTTATTAAAGAAGATAAAATAAGAAAAATAATTTATAAGGATTCACAATAAGCATGGACACAAAAGATGGCAGTAATTAAGAATTTTAAAATTAAAAATGATAGGTATAATACAGATAAAAAAAAAAACTGCTGAAGTACAAAAAGAACAATTTATTAAATTATATTCTAGCTATGGATATAATCCTAGAAATATTAGGAATATATTATATGATAATAAAAATAATATTAGAGAGAATAAAATATTAAATAATATAAAATGAATTAAAATTGCATATATACCTAAAATTTATTATATATTAACTAAAAATAAAAATTATATGGATAAAAATATAAAAATAAGATGGTCTAATAGTAAAAATTTAGATATATTAATAGGAAATTATAAGATTAAAGATGATATGAAATATATAAAGGGAACAGTATATAAAATTACTTGCGGGATATGTAAAATGGTTTACTATGGACAAACATCAAAACAATTAGAACAAAGGGCAAAAGAACATAATAGTGCTATTGAAAGGAGGGATGATAGATCAGCATTATATGTTCATTATTTAAAATTTGGACATAAAATAGATTGTATTAAAAACATAAGACCATTAAATTATATAAAGGAAATAAATAGAAGGAAAATATATGAAACAAATTATATAAAATATAATATAAATACATGTATGAACATTTACAAAAAGTCAATTGATTTAATGAATGATTGGGTAATGGATAAAGAATGGAAAGTAATATAAGGGGAAATAAATAAAATGATAAAAATAATGAATTATAGGAAATGTCGGTAGATGTCGCTATATACGTAATCTACGTGTTAGTATTAGTACGAGGTATCATATTGACAAGGGTAAAAAAGTTAGAATTACCGAAAAAGGCTTTTATATATATAATTTTTCTGTTTATGTATTTAAAAGTTGTTATTATTATATAATAAAGATTTATATTATATTTCATTGATTATAAGATAAACAACATAAAGGAGTATTATTTCTTAGAATAAAGAATTAGAATAGTAAAAAAAAAAAAAAGAGAGAATTACATATCTGTGAAAAATGATTGCAGCCAATGAGAGACCATTATTGTAGAGAGATAACCAATGACATAAAAGGCTCATAATAACTGGGATCAAATACTTAATTTAAATGATTAATAGCTATGAAATAAAATAAAAGTAAAAAGTAGTGACACAATAAAAGAAAAAATAGTAATGATTAATAATTAGTGAATTAAGTAATTCCTATTTCATTCAATAATGTACTTTATTATTATGCATATATTTTAAAATTAAATATTATAATTTATATAAATTCGTTAAATGTTTATTAAATTTAATCAAGTATTCGATCAATTCAAGATATATATATATTACTTACAATAACTCCCTTCATATACACTTTAATGTAAAAAAAAAAATTTTTAATCTTTTTAAGATCGCTCTGATGAAGACCGCAGGACATTCGAAACTGTCAGGAAAATAAAGGAATCATTTTTTTAAAAATTTTGCATTAAAATGTATATGAAGGGAGTTATTTTAAGCAATATGTATGAATATATGAAGAAATGCAAAGAAAGTAAAAGGAGAAAAATAAGAATATAAATATATATTATTTATTTAGCCAAATGAAACATCTAAAAAGTTAAATTATGCAATTTTCATGCAGAGAAAAAAATGTTCAGAAATGGATTAAAATTATAGGATATTTGACTTAAAAAAAGATAATATTAAGCCATTAACATTATTAGAATGATTAGTACAAAATCAACTATAAAAAATCTATAAATTTAAAAAGTCAAAAAATAAAATGTTAGAAATTTTTTTTTAAAAAATTTTTTTTTACCCCGTTTTTCTGCAATAATTGTAATGATTTATAAAATATTAAAACATTTAACAAGAAAATAAACATCACATGATCACATCACATGATTGAGTGGCTATATGTATCTAGTGAGTTTTTGCCTGTTTTAATTTAACAAGAGAACAGGTTTGAATTTGTAATAAAAAAAAATTATTTAAAGCTGAGGGCTTTGAATACTCAGTCGTATAGTAATCACAGTATTGTGTGAGTAAAGGAAGTTAAGATCTAGATTTCAAATCGCTTTTGAATATTAAATAATAGAGTATCATAAATTTGAATTTTTAGGAGTAGATTTGCATGCTAATGCTGAAAATCGTAGCTACAAGTGCCATTTTTTTAGAAAAAAGGATGCTACGATTAAAACGCTCAGCTTTAAATAAATTTTCTTTATTACAAATTCAAACCTGTTCTGTTGTAAAATATTTTAACACTTTCCAAACTGTAAAAACTAACGAGACACGAAAATAAGAAGCAGCCATTTAAAACAAATTTTAATAATCCTCCAATGGCTACTAATTAGTGATAAAATAAAAATGATTTTCTAAAACATGGACCTGTCCAAAATTAAGATGAAGATTTTAGAGAATTTTTTATTTCACATAATGCTGATGATTTTTTATAAAACTACAAAAGTAAAAAAAAAGTTCTATGTCAAATTGATTCATCATAATTCCTCCGTTATTCCGAAGAATGTTCAGATTTTAGAAACAATGCAACAGAATCAATTTTTTACATATTCAAAAAGGATTCCAAAGATTGTAAGAATTAAAATTTTGTTGTGATACTTTTTTAAAAGAAAATTTTTTTAAAAAATATTACGACAGTTTAATGGATGTTGTTTTGTGAAAGCAATAAACCAGAAAACTAAAAATAGAGAAATTACAAAGAAATCAAATCATATGTCACATGACCTAATTTAACAAGCTTGTATTACAAATGCTACATATAGAGCTCGCAAATAAGCTCTTAACAAGCTTTGCAAAATATCCCCAACTCCGGACCGGTTTCTGCTACTGGCTTCCTCAGTGAGGTGCTAGATATTCAAGCTCTATATATAACATTTGTAATACAAGCTTGTTAAATTAGGTCATGTGACACATGACTTGATTTCTTTGTAATTTTATTTTTTGCTATTAAGGCTTTGGTGATTTTATTTTGCTAAAGTTCTTAATATATGGTGTATCTGAACTTGGTTCAGTCCCATATACCTATTTAAGTTAGATAGCTGGATTTTGGAAGATATATGAATGTCTGAAATTTTCAGATTTTCCATTAGATAAAGTGCTGGGCTTGACCTGGTAATACTTATCACCTCACTGAGGAAGCCAGTAGCAGAAACCAGTCTGGAGATAAGGTGTTAAGAGCTTATTTGTGAGCTCTATATATAATATAGAGAAATTATTTTGTGATTTTTACATGTTATATTTTGTACAAGAAAATAATTTATCTGTTAAATTATCATAAGAAATTATTGAAGATTTAAGTAGTGGAATAATTTTTAAATTTAGATAGATTTCTAAATTATTATAATGTCAATATTGTTAATCATAAAATTAAAAAAATCTGCTTTATTCAAAACAAATTTACAATGCCATTAAGAAATCATGTGACATTGAAATATTACTTAGAATAAAAGAAGCAAAATACTTTTTCTTTCATATATAGTCCATTAATAACAAAAAAATATTATTAAATAGGTTCACATAAAGAGGAGGGCCATAACAGTAGAAGTTTTTTTATTGACCTAATTAAAATGAACTAAAAATTGGACACCAACCGGCTTATAAAATGTATAAATAAATTGAAAAAAAGATGGTAATGACATAGAGAAAATGTTCTCAGATAAGGATATGATAAAAAATCAAATATGTAAAGTATATACAAGAATATATATATATATATGTTATTTACTATACCTCAAAATAAGATGAAATTGCATTCAGTAAAACCTTTTCTAGCATACAAAACATTCCATGAAGATATAAATCTTTAAAGTTTCTTAATGATAATAGTATTTCAGATGCAATTAACTCTTTGGAATTCTCGAATATAAAGCAAATAGAAAAAAATAAAATTGAAAACAGGTACAAACTTCCACATTTATTACCAATAAGAATACAAAACTTATAGACTTCAAAAAGTTATACTATGTTATTAAAGATTCAATTGTACATGGTGTATTATGCATGCTCTGCCTGATTTTATAGAAGTTCTATACAACTGGCATCGCTCAAATTATAAAGGTATCAAGAGAACTTACTCTGAACATAAAATTTGAAATCCTTACTAAGTCTTGGAATATCACATTAAAAATGAAACAGGACATGTATCAGATGAACATCCATATCGCATTGTTTATGTGATCCGTTCTATTACAGTTAATACTAAGTATTGGCAACAATTTGCTTCAAATGGTTCAGACTTAGATATATTGCTTCTTAATGCTGTGTTGGAAATTGTAACAGTTGTGAGAAGTGATAGACTTGGTCCTTTGTGCAATAATATGCATATAACTACTTTGTGGGCTAATGTAGTTTCTAAAACGTGGACACCAATTATCACATTAGCAATAATACCACATCTGCATTGCGGTTTGCAAATACCATCTATACTGAATCTGATGTAATACAACCTAATCAAGAATGCAACACCAGTAACACTTTAATAGATATACCATCCATAAATTGCAGTTATGAGAATTTGCTTTTAGATAACCAATTCCAGCAAATCCATGAACCCAAATATAAGTAATATACAGAATTCAGTTATATTTTAAAGCCAAGATACCACATACATTAAATATTATTCAAACTAAAAACAAACCCTGCTTGTAAAATACTCGGCAATATTATCTCATTTGCGAAAGAAAATAATAGAAGAGCTGCAATACTAAATATGCCAACAAAAAGTGTCACTCCAACATTTCAAAACATAATATTACAAACTTTAAAATTTCCATAATAAATGTATGAGGGCACTTCCAATAGAATTTCACAGCTAAATAAATTTCTACATAATCATCAGGCTGATATTTTTGTCATTACTGAAATGAAAATTACTTTATTAATTCAAACCAATCATTACTAACACTCTAAACAGTATATATATATATATATACACACACACACACACATAAGCCCAGCATCAGATCAGCACAAGGTATCCTAATAAATACATAACTTCCATTGACAAGATTAAAAATAATATTCATTTCAATTAATGCAATCATTCTTGCCTTTATTTTTCAGTCGCCTTATAGCAATATATTCATGCCAAAAGCCAGAAATTTAATAAATACTCTTCTCACTGCCCAAGGTAAAATCCTACATAAGTTTGGTCTAACCATCATATGTGGTGATTTTAATTGATTCTACAATGAGTTATCATTCATTGTGATACTAAAGTTCATTCAATTAGCCTTGTTCTCACTACTTTCACTTTACTCTCCAAATGCTGTGTCATTTATCGGAGGTCAAGCTTCTTCCCTCATTAATCCATTTTTTACTTCTCCTATTGATCCCAAGCCTTCAATTCATTCGTCTAGTGTTTCTTTTTCTGATCATAATTGCATAACTCTTGCATAAAGCACTCTTCAAAATAAAGCAACAATTTATAAATTTACATTCAAGTGTCAATTTGCAGGGAATTTAAATTAACTATCGATAATATCTCCAACATAGTAATTGCCAATAATTACTTCTATCAGCTCTCTCTTTGATTAAAAGATGGATACCGCTAAAAAAATTTCTAAACAATTGTTCTGATTGATTAACCAATCAGCGTTCAAATAACTTTACAAGACAATGTACTGATGTAACTCTTCAAACTATTACACCGTTGAATGATGCAAATCTCATCCATAAACTACAAAATGAAATTAATCAGCTAACTGCTCTTTATAATCAAAATGCTACAATACTTAGGCTAAGAAAATAATCCCTAATCTTTCACAGTTAATAAAAACTCCCGTTAACAATGCAAAGTCAGAACCACTTTATACTTTTAGTATTCGTGTATTATTGAGAAAAAATACATCATGTCAGGCATCAACATGAATATCAAATTTCTCAACTACTTGAAAACTATTCTAAAAGCAGTTGATTATCATCCAACCACTATTACCCATAGGTACAACTTCCTTAAAATAATTATATCCCAAAGCAACAAATTCTTGAGAAAATTATGCACTTATATTTACACGCTTCGTTAGCAAATGATCTTACTCCCGATAATATTTATAAACATCTGAATTATATCATTCCGTACTACATACAAGTATTATCAGGTTTGTCCATGTGAATGTTATATGCCTAATCTTTCTACTAATCTAATTTTTTACC
Source organism: Epiperipatus broadwayi (assembly GCA_028023455.1). Lineage (NCBI taxonomy): Eukaryota > Metazoa > Onychophora > Udeonychophora > Euonychophora > Peripatidae > Epiperipatus > Epiperipatus broadwayi. The sequence continues at coordinate 1,562,880 of JAQFVV010012455.1, read as the reverse complement.
TTTGAAAAAATCGAATGCTTATATCTCTCAGTGATCGACTTGCATCTCATTTCACTGGAGAATACTGATCAAAAAATGTTTACAAGAATTATTCTTAAACAGCTAAATGATCTTATCCTTCTTAAGTTTTCCTCAAAACATTATAAAGTTAAAACCCGCCGCGCACGTTAATATATTCTTTCAGCATAGGAGTCAATATTATGTGCGAAAGAAAATTAACAAATCAGGTCACATGCCAGGCTGCTGATTTGGGAAACTGGGAATACTTGTGAGAACATTTAAGTAAACTTCTGCTAAGTCATGCACATCTAATTATTGCCATAAAAAATTATTTTACCAACAGATCTGTCAAGCTTAAAATTTACATGTATCTCTCTTCACCTTTTAAACCAAGAGAGATATTTCACATGACCACTTGCATCATTACTATTTGCAATATATATAGAATCTATGATTAAAGAAATTGAGCAGTGCACAAAAGACCACTTCCTTCTTCCTTTCGGAACTACTGTTAAAATGATATCCTTCATTGATGATGTTCTGTTAGTCTTTAGAGGCCTTGAGAGAATTCCTCTCATTCTTCATATTCTGAAAAAATTCCAAACGCTAACAATATCTACAATCCAAGTTTATAAGCCATTCATGTGACAGTTAGCTATAGGATGTAATATACCTTCATTCTTCACAGAAACTTACTCATATTTTCTTAGAATATCAATCAACTTACCTAAAACACAAGATATCATAAATCATCTGGCATCAACAAGTTCAGTACAAAAATAAAAGCCTTCTGTCGAAAATTGCTTTATCCTATAATAAAAGGTTTATTGCCAATGCTATTTTGGGTGGTATAATTGCTTACTATAGTCCATGGATGCATCTTTTCAAGACTGCTGTTAGAAATCTCTTATCTATAATAAAATCAAATATCTGACAATCGTCATCGTATCTATCAATTACAACAGCTTATTATCCTATTAATAAAGGTAGTCTTAATCTAATATGTCCTCAATCATTTTGTTTTCTATATCACAGCTAAAATATATATCGCAACTTTAGTTAGTCCAATCCTAAAAGCCACTCCTTTTACCTATAATATTGGTTGTTCCACTTCCATATGCAAGTCATTCCTTTTTACTGATCATGCTATGAAGCATGCAGATCTGTTGAACAATTATAATTTCAAGTCTTTAGTTGGTGTCTGTGAAAAAAAGATGTATATTCTAATAGATATCTATGGTCAACCCTGTTAATTGCCAAGACTTTACCCAGATTCCAAAATATGCTTGTTCTTCAATCAGGGCTGAAATTTTTGTTTAACTTATTACTTCATACAATTCCTGCAAAACCTTCTTCATTAACTGATTTAAATTGAATTTGGATCTCACATGTATCTTGGGTAATAGTCATCCAAAAAATATGGTACACATTTTCAAGCCTGTCCATATTTCTCATCCATACAGAATGTTTTTCACAAGTGCATAATTTATCTTCAGCAATTACTTGAGAAAAATATTAAAATCTTTCAGCTTTATAATGCCACAGTAATTATTTATACTCTCAGAGCCATATGTCTTACTCACTGCTCTATAATTTTTGATAACAAAAAATACTTTATTTTAAAAATTAATAAACAGTGATATAATACATATTTCTATGCTCTAAAACATTTATCTAGAAGTACTATGAGCAAAATTTGGCAGAATATTTTTCTTAGTGGTATAATTACACATTTATCTACATAAAACTAAATCATTTCTTGTCTATCCTCAAACATTAGTTACAATGCTTATGTTTTTGTAAGTCACGTATCATCTATCATATAAATTAATTTTTTTTCTCTCCTGTATATATGTTAATACTTATATTAATAATAGTTATTTTATTAATAAATTTTATTTTATAAAAAAAATAAAATTTTATCTTCAACCTACTTTCTAGTTATATAGGCAAATCTAAAGCATTTCGATTAGAGAGTGTGAAGCTAGTATATTCTTCACTAATTAAGTCCACTACCCCGATTAGAAATCAACATTCATGAAATCTTTCGATTCACAGCGAGTCTTATAATTAGAAATATTTCAAATCAATTTAAAGTTGTAAGCATTAATTCTTAATAAGCGCATGGTCAACCCATAAATACTATACGGCTTTAACCTTAATACTGTGAGACTGAAGTGCTTAATTTTACCGCGAGAGGAATACTCGAAATTGCTGCTTCTATTAATTCAAATATGATTTTTTTTTTAAATTGTGTAAGTAATATACACATTTTATAAATTCAATAAACAGATGGAATATCCTCAGTTTGTTCTTTAAATTGCATTAAAACAGCTATGGTTATGACCAAATTCAGTCAAAGTACTTTATATACTAATTAACCTCGCATGATCACTATTTCTTATGCTTGCTCTTAACTGTTATTAAAATAGGCAAAATTCTCTATACGTATTGCCACTCAGTGCAAGCCAAAGTAATCAATGGATTCCAGAAGGCTTGTGCATAAAATCCCCATCTAGTGCCTACTCATCCAATATCCCCAGACTAGTTTCTGGCTTGTGGCCTTCGTCAGTGAGGAGTCTTGGATCTGAGAGCACTGTATCTAGATCTTAGGATCTCATGCAACCCTCCAGCAGCCACCTTTTATCTCTATTTAACTAAAAAACTATGAGACAAATCAAAAACACCATAATATTTTCAATCCAAGCTCACTTATACATTTTGGTGTCTTTGGTTCTTTAATAACCATAGCCATCACTATTCTATTAGGCAGGATTGGTTTTAAGCCAATAAACGTCACATGAAAGCCACAACCCAGAAGATAGTCTGGGGATATTGGATGAGTAGGCACTAGATGGGGATTCTATGCACAAGCCTTCTGGCATCCATTGATTACTCTGGTTTGCACTGAGTGGCAATATGTATAGAGAGTTTTGCCTGTTTTAATATACTAATTAACGATATTTACAAATATTAAAAATATTAATATTAAATGATAATAAAATGTGGCGAAATCAAAGACACCTTGATGCAAATAAATAACAAACTTTTATACAACTTATTTATTTGGGGAGTATTTTAAATGGAAAATTTATTAAAAGCTTTATAATCAATAACAGGAACAATAAGTAAAGTTGAAAATTTAAATTCAAAGTATATTCCTGTAATTGCAGTAAACGAGGAAATGGATAATACTGAAAGTATAATTTTGTGAATATAAAACTTTATCATAAGATATGAATATACTTTTTGAAAAATGATTTTAAAAAAAAAAAAATTAGAAATGTATAAATCATATGATGAGAATATCAATCATTTTTAATATATATATACAAACAAATAGAAACTAGGAAGGTTACAGACATCCTAACATTGAACATAAATTTACACATTCACCTACATAAAATTGAATTATTTTCCATGCCTTCTAAGGCCAATAGTAATGATTTTACTTTGAAATGTTAAAAGAAAAAAAGTTATTTTCTAAGAAGACATCTTTACCAGAAGCAGCCACTAATTATTTTAGTCCTGTAGCAATTTTAAATAAATTAGTTAGTTTCATGTAATATCAGTAACATAAAATCAGCATCGTATGTGGTTCTTTCTAAAACTGATTCACAAATTTTGCTTAATGCAATCTTATCCAAACTTGCAAAAGAATTTGAGTGGTACCCTATATTTAAAAAAAAATCAGTAAACTGAAATTAATAAAAAATTATTTACAATAATTCTTGGTGAAGAGATATGGTCAGACATGTTTATTCTTTCAGTTGAAAATGAAATAAGCAAAAAATATAATTGGAAAAAATACTACCAATGAGTTCATTTTATATCAAGTCAAGAAAGTAAAATTACCTAAACTTAATGTTGTGACTATATCCACTTTTCAATATTTTTTCCAGCTATTTCAATGCTCTAAAAATGAAATTAACATTTTTAATAAATGCATATAAACACGTATATCAGACACATATTTTTCATTTGGCTATGGTTCGCCATAACACTGAAATGGTTAATTTTTCATATCAAAATTGACCCCTTGAGCTTCATTCAGGAACCTTTCGCTCTCAAGTTCTGTACTCTACCACTGCTAAACTGCACAGGGTAACAGCATTGACGTGTAACCATAAATAGTTAATTTGATGTTTTAAAGCTTTAGTTAAAATTTTGAAAAATCTGATTCATACATTTTTTCTTCAATTTTATTTTTTAAATGATCAAATATTATATATTAAATTTTGTGTAACTAGTTAAATCTTTCTTCACCATATTCTAAGAATGATATATAAAGATATAAGCTTTTATTTAAATAATGTATTAGATTTATCATTATTTATTCATTTTTGATAATTAACTTCTTTTTAAAAAAAAAAAAATTCAGCAATGAAACAAAAAAAAATGACAATTTCAAGTTGTCTTTGAAATTATTTTTGATTATCTACTATATGGGATTTTTGCTATCTTTGTTCAACAAAACTATTGTTTCTATTTTATATCTTTAAATTAAAATTTAAATATCTTTAAAAGAAAAAAAATCAAAAACATTAAACATAATACTCATTCTCTCTCTCTTCAATTTCACCTTTAATAAAATTGTTAATTCAATTAGATAACTCGAATATTTCATTTCTTTTTACATATATACAGTATATTACAAAGAATTTTATGCTTAGGAAATTATGCATAATCATTGGAAAATATTATTAACACTTGTAAATGTGTCAAATTTAATAGTTATTACAAGTATTCTCCATATGTTTTGGTTATTAGAATTGGCGGCGTCATTGAATACATTGTTATATAATATAATCTCATCACAACACAAGCAATAAAACTGAAAACAGAGTATTATTGGCCACAACTTTATAAAAAAATTGCCAAGCGTTGGTGGCCTAGTGGTTAGCATAGCTGCCTTCCAAGCAGCTGTCCCGGGTTCGCATCCCGGTCAACACTTTGACATATGAAAAAAAAAACTTTATAGAAAATTAAATGCATAAAGTAAATAAAGATTATTTAAATCATCTATACTGATGCATATAAATATGTTCATATATACTGAGACCTTTCAATTTCATTGTGTACCGACAAATGTCATCCATTTATATATATATGTTATGTTATCGTCAAACTTTTCTTGACTATTTTGTTTAGTTAAATAAATTGTGTATTTTTACATTTTAATCAAATTAATATTTTTATATATGTAAAAGAAAGATTTGATTTGTTTTCTCTCATGTATTTTAATTAAAATTTGTTTTCAATTTTATGATTTATAATTAGTTATGTATGTTGAAAAAAAAAACATTTTATTGTTTTTTGAAACAAACTAATTAAGAGATTAATGTGTTTATGGAAAACAGGAATAAATAAATCTCTCTAAGAACATAAAAAAATATTATTGTAAAAACAATTATCAAAACACTTCTTGAGAAATAAAAAAGGTGATAAAGATTCAAATCTATATAAGTTGTGACAGTAAGTTAGTAATAGTATAGAGCAGAAGAAGATAAATGTAGCAAGATATATTGAAATAATAACAGAAACCAGCTAAGCAAAAGAACTCTATTAGCTGAAGCTATTGTGTGGTTAAGTGGACAGAAAAAAAACACCTTTGAATCAACTGCTTGTCTGCCTCCAAAATCCTCAAGCTATAGTGGATATGAGTACTTGCACCTAATACATAGATATAACAAAATGCCTCTACAACCGAAACTACTCAAAAAGAAATATGAAAACCTACCAAGCTATAAATAAATGATTACATAATATTGAAGTTGACCATAAAGACCTTAATTTTATATTTAAAGTTGTCTTGGAAGCCATTTGATATTTCCGATGGAAGTCAATATTAAATTTATCTATGAGCCAAGAAAAATATTATTAGAAATATGTATGTCAGAAAGATTGTCAAGATAGTTTTTTTACAGTGCCATAAAAAGACTATTGTGCCCTAATAATATATAATTTATTACATTTTTACTAAGAAGTGTAATAATGCTCAAAGTTAAATGGATTTATAAGTAACCATTGAAAACAAGTCAACACTTAGACAATCCTGATATAGATTCCACCTTTATGGTTAAAGGAGGTTGCCTTGGTAACAGTTTGATTATTGACTATTATCCATATTGTGATTGTCTAAGTGTTGACTGGTTTGTAATGATTTTTACTAAGATATAACCCAATTAAAGCTAGTGATTTAAAAAATTTAAAGCAATTCCAATATAATAATTTCTCATTTTCAAATCATTTTATTATATTACTATTAGATTGTTCATTGATATTCTACAATATAATGACTTGTCATACACATTTAGGTAGAATATTTCTCTAAATATTAATTTGCTGCTTGGAAATAATTATCTTTTTCAGATAGTTTAGTTAATTATCGATTACAGTATATGAAAGATAGGCAAATATTTACAGCAGGATATTCTAAAAAATTAATTTATTTATTCTTGAAATGTTGTATTGCTTTCTGCAGCAAAAGACAAGCCTACGACCGAAACTATACTCAGCAAATTAGAATACCAAAAACTATCACCTTTCCTTCGTTAAATGTTCAAAGCATTTATACACATCAATATTTTTCAAGTAAAAAGCAAATTCATATATTGTTATTATTATGTCATTTATTACATTTGTTTGGTAATTTTTAGTTTATTTCCTTTCATGTTTCGGTACTTTTAAATTATTTATTTTGTCGCTGTGGTTGGAACTAATACACACAGTGAACTTTAACTGGAATTAAATAGGTATACTTTTACAGGAAAAAAGGAACATTTTAGAATAAATTATTTAACCTAAACAACAAATATTGCTATAGATATCTACATACACCTATGCATAAATATATGAAATATTGTATTGTTAAATATTTCAGCATAACTTGATACATAAATTATTCAATGTTATTAACTCACTTATAAATACTAACTATCCATTCCATTAAAATCATGTATATGTATATGCTATAGTTTAAAACAAAGGTTATAATCAAGTAGGGGTAAAAAGAAATATAATATATATATTTCTCAAATAAACAACAGATTTTTTGGAAAGAATATGAATTATGGTGAAACACAATTATACAATATTTTAGTAATTATTGTGATTTTTATAAAACCACTAAAACATCTCATGATCATCATTTCCTATGCTTACACAAACTGTTAAAATGGGAGCAAACTCTCCATGTAGCACTGCCACACAATGCAATCCTTAGTAATCAATTGATGCAAAAAGATTTGAACATAAAAACCCTATCTAGTATCTGCTCATCCAGAAACTAGTCTGGGGATTTTGAATGAGTAGGCACTAGATACAGATTTTATGCAACAAATCTTCTTGCATCCCTTCATTACTAGGGCTTGCACTAGGTGGCAGTACTGTATGGAGTTTTCTAATCAGAGAAATTGCTTAGATGAATAGAAGAAAAAATTGATAAATGAAGCAAAGAAAAGAAAGGAACTGATAATAAGTGTTTTCATATAATAAATATGATGTAGCTAGAATTGTATGGAAGGGAGTGAAATGGTATTATTTAGCCATCACCCCATTTCACCTATGTTCCATAGTAGTATCTTTTTCCCTAATTCAAACCCATCCCAGTCCATGTATATAAGCTTCTAGGGATTTATTTTTAATTGTAATAGCGTATATTTACATGTATCTGCGTGTATTTGTATAGGTGCGCACATCCAATAATCATATCAATATTTGTGTACGTATAATGCATAGCATTTATAAATTTAAAATTAATACAAATGATATAATCTTAATTAAGTGCATGAACATTGTTATATGTGCGTAATTTCCTACATAGATATGCGAAAGAAATCATAATGCAATAGATTTAAATTGGTATTATCTTTAGTTAAAAATTCTTTATTTAAAGGCTTTCGTATATAAATTTCTATTCCAGGGTAGTCTCACACACATATATATTAAAATGTTTACGAACTTAAACTGGTTGGGCTCTTTGAGCGGGTTAGCTGCGCATCGGCTGACATGTTGTTTTCTTTCTTTACTGATGTAAAAATGACATCAAACAAAATATGGGCATTTGATAGCTCTCTGTCATGTGATTACAAAGATGTCTACCTCAAAAAAATCCTTTGAAATTTGGATTTTTGGCAGCAGTTTTAATCAAGGAAGGTATTTAATTTTCTTTGTTTTTGGTAATTATCACGAAGGGATAAAAGACAGAAAAGATTTAATGGGCTGCAAGTCAACTTTTCTCAGGAGTTATTCACAAACAAGGCCTACAATGGAGCTTCAACATAAAGACTCATAAGTATAAAATTTTAATTTTTTTAGTAATATTTTTTTTTTTTAATTTTTTGAAAAAATTATTTTTTATTAATTTTAGTTTGTAGTTAGTGTATGTTAATATAAATTATATATTTATTTATGCTCATATAGAATTCATATCTACCGTAATTTTCTAAAGTTCTAATCCACTTATTTTATAAAAATAATGATTTTCAAAAAGTTTAATAATTTATTATTTATAATTATGTTTGTGTTTACAAGTAATGAGTTATAAAACTAATAATCAAATGTATAGAAAGATTGCATACGCAGGCATATAATCAAATTCTGATTCTTGTTTATGTTTTTGTTTATTCTTGTTCATGCTTTGGAATCACTCTGGTTTTGCTATATGTTTCATAACATTATTTTCAAGTCTATACCTAACAAATGGACTATTTGCAAATAAATTATATCTATGTGATACAATAAATATAACAAGATAGCATCACTTGTGTGCATAAAGAATATAAACATCACTGGTGTCCACAAAGAATATAAGCATCACTGATGTACACAAAAAATATAAAATGAAGATATGAAACTCATTTTATCAGTGATATAGACAGTAGCCTACAATTTCTAGTTTTAGATGGATAAGAAGCCATTTGTTATGATGATTTCTTTTGTATCTTTTATTAGGATGAATCTTTTTCTTTATAGATGCCTTTGACGTTTGGAACTGTTGGGGTACAAGATAAAAATGAAGAATTCATATCTAACTTCTTTTGGTGATTGTGAAGCTATGGATTATCTCGGGTAAGACATGTTATATATGTTTAGAAAGATAATTTTGTGAGGAATACAAAGAAATTATCACTGAAGATGTAATTTGAGTTTTAGTTAATGTTAATTTCCAAATTATGAACAAACAATAAAATAATAATTATTTTGGATGTGAAAATTTCTTTTTTCCTTTATTTTTTATACAGTTATCACTATTTATCTTATGCTTACTGTTTGCCTTGGTTTTTCTAGTTTCTATTAATGTAATTTTTTTTGCTCTAACATAATTAAAACTGAAGTTATTGTGAAAATTGTGTCTCAGGTCAATATTTTAAAAAATTCAATATGGCAGTTTGGACCTAAACAGTTAAAAAAAGTTATCTTGCTATAAAAATTTGTAATTTTCAGAAAACCATCTGCAAGTAATTAATCAAACTTGTAGTCAAAATTTCAATGTCTTTTAAAAATAAAAACTGAGAACAAGGAGTAACCTGTTGACCATTATTGTTTAGCCAAGAAAATGGCCAAAGTTTTCATTTTATGCATTTTTAATTACTAAGAAAACTTTCTAAAAACTAGTAAACAGGTCGCTTGAATTACCAATTTTTCTGGTATAAATAACTTCAAATTTGCTAGGGGGGGGGGTCACTTGTTAACTTTTACCATGAGAACTTTTGAGTAAAGCAATCACTGCCTCTCTCCCTTTTCAGGAGAAATTGGTCAATGCTCAAGCCGGAGTTCAAGCCCTACCAGCCTGCTAAGAAAACATCAGAAACGGATCAGCCCAGCCGAGTAAGATGGTGATCAACTACAGGAATCTCAACAAAAAAGACACGGTAACAAATTTTCCTTGCAAAGCTCTTTAAAATAACTCTAAGAACTTTATAAATAAATCTCTAAAAACTATTAAGCTAGCTAATATTAATCGTGCAAGAACTCTTAAACTATAAAATGTTTAACATAAATTAAAAACTGAGAGAATCTGTAAAATATGACTTAAAATTATAATTTAACTTCTAAAATAATACCTGCAAACTTGCTACTTATTAAATTAAAATATAAAACTTTAAATACTTGTTAATAATAACTTATCCAGTTATTATTCTATCCTTCTAATCTGCGGACATGCCTTCTTATTTGTTTTATATTTATTTCTTTATAATTTATGCTATGCCCAGTTCAGAACGGAGATTGATTTTATGAATAAAGTTTGAGGGGGAGAGATGATTAGATGCTCTCTCTGAATTAAGTAATTTTGCTCTTTAGCATCTCCGTTCTGAAAACCTAAACTTTCATTAAGCTATTATGTTTAGCTTGCTTAAGTCCCAGATATGCTTTAATCCTCTTTAGTTATATTATAAACTGTGCAGATTGATTAAGAAATTAGATTACTTTTAAGTATTCCTTTTTAGCATGTTTTAAGAATGCTAATTAATGAACTGGCATATGGTAGTTTTGCAGAACGAAACTATAGAATTTTGCGTACTTTAAGTTATTCAGTAATATTATATTTAGCGTGGCGAATGTGTCTTTAGGAAGCACATATGTGCATATTTGCTTTGCTGTATGTTTTATATGAATGGGCTTCTGGTTTTAATGGCCACACCATCCCCTTAGTTTGGACAGCTCTTTTTTAGAACTGGAACATGAGGGTCCAGATGGTTTTTATAAGCTGCTCCGATCACTGAACTATATGTTCACTTTATTCGCAGCAAGTCATACAGTCCACGGGAACAGAGTACTTGGTACTGAATCCCCTGATTAACTACACCTTCAAGGTGCACAACTCTCTAGTAATATATATATACGCCATAGTAGCTAAAGTTATACTACAAAGCTCCAGTTCATCCCTTCATAATGTTGTAATATTTCAGCATTGATCTGAACTCGTAACCTGATTTATATGTATATAATTTGCACAGGGAGCCAATGCAGCTTGTTAAGCATTATTAAATCGCTCTTATTAAATATTATAGTGATAAATAATCATTCTTGCACCGACCTAACCGTCGCAAACCTAATAGGTATGGCATAGTAAAATTAAGGCAAAATTAGAGACTATAGATTATTAAAATTGTAACCAACTCTTAAATATAGTGCATCAGATGAGATTCTGTTAATCGCTCATCATTGTTTACACCTGTGTGTCCTTTAATACACTTTTATTTATTTAACTTATATTTATTAAAATATATTAAATTATAATACTGTGTTGAGTTTCATTCATAATCCATTCCAAATCTTAGTTAAGTTGCTTAATATTAGTGTTACTTATAAAATGTGCATTATCTAGCCAGCCGCAGGTATGTGTGTTTGTATTTAAATATTAGTAATTTTAGTTAATATTCCCGAGTCTCTTGCTCCACTCTTTTCTACTGCTAGCACATGAACTAATAAATTCCGAGTGTAACCTCATATATGTCATTCATAGGGTAGTAAGTCATGCGGTTGGTGGAGGAGCTGAGGCGCGGTCAGATTCGAGGTCTCAACCCCTCATCTAGATCAGCCTTGGTATAATTTTCCAGACCTCTGGACTTTGTTGCATGTATGTATAAATATGATTGTTACAGGAGTAACAGTACTTATGATAACGATGCATTATGTATTAGTAAAGGGGTGTTAGATTACTTAGAAAAAGTACAAACAGAAGTAGGCAGATATACATTAAATGCAGATGTGTGGGCAGCAAAGGAGACAGTTCAAGGAGAAATTGGATAGTCAAGTTTTTATATGAGATATGCAAAAAAGTAAAATGAAAATGTTCAGTAGATTGCAATTTATGGATGAGAATATGAAATAGTATTTAATTCGGTTACAAATAAAGGTCAGGCAACACAACAAGTGAGAAAGGTAGTACAGTATACAGAAATTTGGATGAAGAATTTATATCAGTATACTTATGCAAAAGGTGGGATGATTGTGTTAGAATTGTTGAATGTTATAGTGACAAGAAATGGGATAGAAGAACAGATACATTAGGGAATTGGAGATATAGAAAACTAGTATGGAGAGTAAAAAGAGTTTAAATAGGCTCAAACAGGATCTTTAGGAACAAGAAAATATACACATAAATAGAAACATATAGCTGATTTAATCTGCAAGTTATGTAAGGAATGCATAAAAATAGGCATCTGTTAATTGAATGTAAATGCCGGCAAGCAGAAAGGGTACAAATAATGAAGTTGTGGGAGAATAAATATAAACAAAATGATTATACAGAAAGTGGCTTCTTGGTTTTTGTGTTGGGTTTGGGAAAAGATAAGGGGGATTTAGATATAAAGGCCATAGAGTTGACAAAGATTATATTGTGGAAATGGGAATAGAGCAGGATAATGAAGAATATTGGAAAACTCGGGGTGGTGAATGGAAAGAGAAGGGAAGGTGGCTAACAGGTTTCTTTGGGCATAGTGGCTGAGAGATTCCTGACTCCGAAAAAGGAGAAGCCACAGTGCATCACATATTGTGACTTTTGTTGTTTCTTATTCGTTACTGAATTTACAACTTGATCAAACATCGGGATCATATGATTTTTTTTTTTTTTAATTTCTCTATTAACATATATTATTAAATTGGCTATCAATATTTATTGTGCTGGTTTTTGTTATATTTGGGAATTTTAAAAAAAAGTATTTATTTTTATTATAAAGAGAATATCTCAGTTTATTGTGAAATATTTCAAATTATTATGGAATAAAATACTCAACAAAAGTTAAATTGGGACAAATATAAATACGATTTATCCAAACCACTTCGAATAATTTTTTAGAGATTAAAGTGAACTGGCTCTGAAGAAGACTGCAGGACAGTCGAAACATAAGTATATGTATATATGTACAAATAAAGAGTTTTGCTAAAAAGTGTTTGATGTGGTTTGGAATAAATTAATTTATAGGATATTACAGCAAAATAAAGAAAAGTGTGATTTTGGTAATATTTCTGGAACAAATATTTTGAATTAATGAGCAATTTCTTTACTTAATGACTTCTTATATCACTGTAAATTTAATTTATTCTGAAAATTATACAGTACAGATATGAGCATTACATTTAAAGTTAGAGCTTCCAAATATACTAACTGCTTTAAAAAAAGATCATAGAATATAGAGACATCTCTGCTAATGTAAATAAAATAACTGAAATGGTCAACGAATACCAGAAACAATTATATGTGCTTTATTAATTATAATGCCTTTAATTCAGCAGACTGCAAAATTATAGAATATTCTTAATAAAGAACATTTCATAATTCATACAAGAATCTCTATATGGGACATATATGAAGATTCTCTGCCTAAAGACAGGTTAGAATATCTAAGCAGTAGAGTGCCCAAGTGAAAGCATCCATTATTAGGAGTAGTTTGTCATTTTTCACATCCCTTCCCCACTTCACAACATAATTCTAGAATTTCACATATGGAGTTAAACAATTATATCATTAAGATGCAAACTTCAAATGAGCTATGAGAAGCCGGAATGGCTTACGATATAAAAGAATTAGATAGGGATGCAAGTGCTATTCTATTTATTCAACCGTATATTGAATGAATAATGAAAAATGCCGAACTGGATAACTTCAAATGTGAATGTAGCATTGATGGAAAAAACATCAAAAATCTTTGCTGATGGACACACACTTGAAGTAAAAAATAGATAAGACTTCAAAGTATTCATTAAAAAAAGTTAAAGAACAAAATAAAAAGATGGATTACTGCAGATTTAAATTAATTTAATCTAGCAAAATTTAATAAGGAACTGTTTATCTTTTTTTTTTTTCCATATGTCAAAGCATCGGCTGGGAAGTGACTCCACGACAACTAACTATCTGCAAGTAACTGCTTGCTTGCAAGATAGCTGCGCTGACCTCTCGGCTACCAATGCCAGACCGGGACTGTTTATCTTGTAGGCAGAAAAAATCATCTGGGGTAGCAAAATAAATTTTAATGAACATTAGGTTTCTTTCATATTTAAATGTTTTAAATTTAAACTGTACTTGTTATGTTTTAATTTAAACAAGTACAATAATTGTTTTCAGACCATCTACAAATAAATTTGTTAAGGTAAATTAATGTGATCTGTTTTGCTGTCTTTAAAAAAACAGAAAACTAAAAGTCAACTGGAGAATTTCCAAGCAACTTTCATTCTTTGTTGCAAAAATTTAGGGTGTAATGTGATGTGATGTGATGTATTTGGCTTCTCCTTAAACGAAGTCAAGAATATCTCAGCAACTATGCCCAGATAAACCTGTTAGCCACTTTATTTTCCATTCCCCACTCTAGGTCTTCCCATATTCTGCCCCATCCCATTTTCACAGCATAATCTTTGTCAACTCTATGGCCTTTAAATCTAAATCCCCCTTATCTTTTCGCAAACCCAGCATAAAAACTAATAACTCATTTTCTGTATAGTCACTTTGTTCATACCTATTCTCCCATAACTTCATTATCTGTACTCTTTCTGCTTTCAAGCATTTACATTCAATCAACAGATTCATAATCCACTGAAGTACTGTCTTCTTACTGTTTGTAATCGTACTACATTTGTTGCTGGGTTTTTTTTGTTGTTGTTGTTGTTTTTTTTTTAATGTGTCACAGCGTCGGCCGGAAAGTGAACCCTGCGACAACTGCTTGTAAGGCAGCTGTGCTAACCACTCGGCCACCAATGCTTGACTACTTCATTGTTATTGATATATATATTTCTGCCATTTTTTTATTGGTAAATGCATACTTTAAATAACAATAGAATACCATCTGGATATGAATAGAATTTAAAGATTAAATAATTTCTGTTATATAGAAACATTTGAACTACTACATTTTATTAAAACAATATTAACATTCCACATTATAATTTTATGGTTATTTATACACAGATACAATACTTTGCATATATTTGTTTATTTTAAAATTCAAAACAACTACTTACAAAATAAATACAATTTTAATTTATTTTCTCTATTTATTCATATTATTTTCAATTATTACTAAAGTGCAAACTTTTAATGCTGTAAGCATATTTCAAATATGTACATAATTTCAAACACCCACACCTATTTATAATCTTTATCAATAAGCATAACTTCAAAATAGAATGTTACGCTACTTAAATTATTGATTTCTTTTAGTATGGCAGCTCATATATTGTGTTTATTTGGGCTGTATTTTAAAAGATTTAAAGATAAAATTAAAAATATATTTGCTATTTTTTAAAATTTGTTGCATTAATTAAACATGCAAAACTCTCTATACATATTGCCGCTCAGTGCAAGCCAGAGTAATAAATGGATGCCAGAAGGCTTGTGCATAAAATCCCCATCCAATGCCTACTCTTCCAATATCCCCAGACTGGTTTCCAGCTTGTAGTCTTTGTCAGTGAGGAGCCTTGAATCTGAGAGCATTGCACCTAGAGCAAGCATAAGAAATGGTGATCAGTGTGATATTAATTAAACAAACAGTAAAACCACAGTATGAGCTGTATTATTGTACACTATTGGAATTACACCTGGGTCTCATTTTATGCGGTAGATAGGTTCCTCAGAAAATGCACACAAAAGAAATCGCACAAAAATAGACTTAACTTACCTTGAAAAATGGGGGATACGTACTGTAATTTTCCAAAAATCGCATAAAAGCAAAGCAACAATGTAAAATTACTTCAAAATTCACATAAAAAAAATAAGAAAATAAAATATGACTAATAAAAAATTTCAAATTTGAAAAAAATTGATACAAGACAAACTTTTTTTTCCTTTTTTATTAACTAAAGTATTTAATTTTATTCAAAACAATATATTTTTATGTGTAACTTACGGTATTTTAATTATTATCGCTATTTGAGACATCAGATTCATCATGATGTGATGTGATGTGAGGTACTGTAGCTTCTCCTTAAACGAAGTCAAGAGGAAATGTAACTAAAACATTTTCCAATCACTATTGATCCGTCCCATTTCGCTAAATGATCTAAAATTGAAATTTTTGTTTCCAAAAAAATTCATTTTCTTGGGAGTTTTTTTCTCTCCGTTAGAGTAAACTAAAAGTTTAAAATTTAAGAACTTAGACTTATGATAATAAAAAGATACCAACTCAATACTGTTGGGCAAAATTTAATTAAAACTAACAATTAAAAATTAAATTCTTATTTTTGTCTTTAATTTTTTAATTTTCAATTCTGTTTAAAAATCAAATTTCATCGTTTCACATCACCTCGTTATATAATTTTTAAATTGTTAATTACAATTAAAAATCAGATTTTAATTGTGAAATTTAATTGTACCCACCGCTGTTACTCACCTTTTAAAAATAAACTAGCAGACACTAAATGATTAATTGATTACGTACTCGTTTTATAAAAAGCAAAAATTGAATGTGATTTAAAATGCAAAAACAACAACATACTTCGTATAGACATCTATAACATTTAAACAGATTTACATTATAATCTTGTAAAATTTATTACTTGCGGACACTAAATGATTAATTAATTACGTACTCTTTTTATAAAAAGCAAAAATAGAACACGATTTAAAATGCAAAAACAACAACAAACATAGTATTTTTCATCTATAACGTTTGAACAGATTTTCATTATAGTCTTGTAAAATTTAATGTGTATATAAAATGGGGAAATTCTGATTTTAAGTGAATTATGACCTTCTTTATTACATAAAATCTATTACAGTACTATTATAAAGCACTGAAAATATTGAAATTATTAGATGGAAGTCGAACTCCGATAATGCGCTATTACTTTAAATATGACGTGAGTGCGCAAAATTTATAATATTTAAAGTAATAGCGCATTATCGGAGCTCGACTTCTGATCTAATAATTTTTATCGCATAAAAGAAAACCACATACAAAGATATTAAGAATAATCATGAATCGCATAAATTCAAAATCGCATTAAATAAATCCGCATAAAACGAGACCCGGGTGTATATGCTATCAAAAAATAAAAACATTAAAATTTGTAAATCTAATAAATTTTATACCTCTTTATCAGTTACAATACAGCAATAGCCATTTCTTCATCTATGAATATTCTTCCTAAAGCAAATATCTCAATGTTACAATCTTATGTGACTTGTTTATTAATCATGTTTGTTTGGATTATATTGAAAACTTATGCATTTTTTTTTTTTCCGTTTTTTCTTTCAAAAGTTCAATTCCGTGCAATATTTTAATAAAATGTTTTCTAACCAAAAAATTAGAAGTTCTACAAAATTTGAGAGAATATATGAAATATTTTACTTAAGCAATAAATGAAAGTTATAGATTTAGTAGTGACAAAAAGTTTCTATAAATATTGCATCAAAAAGCTTAAAATCTGTATCAAAAATTTAGCCATGAATTTGAAATTGGTAACGGCAAGTAAGGAGGATTGTGGGAAATAATGAATCTGCTACTGTATTATCACAGGGGGGAAAAATTATTGAAAAAATCAGATATCTTTCAGAACAAGTGCTTAATTGCGATGAAACTGAATTGTTGTGACACATCAATGGCTTCAAAAGGTCTGACATTTTGTTATCAAATCTATTTAAAAAATATATAATATAATAGGTTATAATTGCTGTTGTCTTTTTGAGCAAATGTAGATGGGTTACAACCACAGTAAAGATTTAGAAAAATCTGTTCTTTTCATTTATTATTACTAACATTATTTTTACTATTTTTGCTTTATACTAGAATGTTGAACATACATACGATACAAATAAAAAAGTCACTGCTTTATATATATATATATGTGTGTGTGTGTGTGTGTGTATGTTGAAAAGTACTGTACACCTATAGGTTAGTACAATAATCAATACATATGATAATGTAAATAACTTATAAACAAAGAATGAGCTATTATCTGCTATACAATATCAGCTAGAGATGCGGAACAAAATATACTGAATATAGCAGTTTCACTGTAAATTGTTTTCAGGACATTTACAAATAGATTTGGGATGATAAATTGATTTTTTACATTTATTTAATAATAAGTAAAATAAAATGAAGAAATAAAAACTTAATGATTAAATGATTAAGAGTGATTCTATAGAATATAAGATCATTCATCACCACTTTCAACTATCACTGATCAACAGCAAAATAAAGGTTTTTCCAAGTTTAAGCAGAATTCTCTGATCCATAGTCTCTCTTCTCCACGTCATATCAGCAAATCCTCTTATTTCATCCTTCCATTTCATATGTTGTTTCTTTCTAGGTCTTTTATAAGCTTTTGAGATCCAGTTTAAGACTTTTAGTCATTCATCTATTATCATCTCTTTTAGCAATATGTCCAGTCTAGTCTCACGTCAATTAAAAATCTTCCTTCTCAAACATATATGTATTTCATTTTTAATACTGTTTCTACCAAAAGTACTCATCCAAGTTTAATTCTATGATTAATTTCACCCATTATGTTTCCATCTGTATTTAAAAATTGATGTATTTATAGTTGTTAACTTCTTCTAATTCATGTTTATCAATTTTTGCTTTCTTCTTGAGGATATGTATGTATATATTTTTTGATATACATATGTAGGTATATATATTTTCATATGTATATGAAGCAATGGCTATATGTTTATATCATTCAATATTGGAATTCTGATGAAGGCTGCAAGCCAGTCGAAACTGTTATTGCAAGCAATATATATGAAATGAAAAAAAATCACTGAACATTACTTTACATTTTTGAGCATTTGTTTTTAGTTCTACTTTTTTGCATTCATAAAACAAACTCTTGCAACATTTCCTACATTCAAAAGTGATTAGATGCAAAAATAATCACATCATCCAAAACATAAATTGCTTTCCATTTCAATCCACAAAATATTCATAGAACTGCTTTAAAAAGTTTTTGAAATATGGAATAACCCTTCTCGATGATAATATTTTTAGTATCACCATGTAATCTAATCACTGCTGTTGCAATTTGATTAATATCCTTTATAATATGACAATAAACTGGATCGATATGTTGATGATTTCAATGCTTTAATCACAGTGGAACTGTTCATAGAATCACATACCTATTCATGATCTATAAATCCAAAATGTAGTAGCTATTCATACTCATTGATCCTTTCGACAATTTCAATCAATATTTGGATGGGGTCCACTGGGCTAAAATCACTTTTAAATCTAGTTTGCCTTTTGGTTGGTTTGAGTCCAAGATTTGCTTTAGATAAGTTGTTATTAATTTGGTAAAGATTTAATACAAATCTGATTAGAAGATTGATAAATCTTTGTGATTTCTAATATCTTCTTTATCATCTTTCTTAAATTTCAATATCACTATGACATTTTTCCAATCGTCTAGCATATCTTTATCAGTTAAACATTTGGTATATACTTGTGTCAACAGTTTTTCTACTTCTTTACTTGCTTCTATTAAGACATCGATAATGATTTCATATTTTGGAACTTTTCCCTTATTTCTATATTTAATTACATGTCTCATCTCTCCATTTAAAATGCTCAGCAAATCAGAAAATATAATCATAAGACATTTGGTTTTCTTATTCTTTATTGCTATATAATTGTTTATAGAACTCTTCCATGCATTCCTTGAGGTCATCTCTCTTTTTAGTAACATTTCTTTCCTGAAACAACTTTCTTTCTAATACCAAGATGTTGTTTCATATTTTTAAGATTTATTTTCTTCTATAGTTTTCTACACCAATTCACCGTTATACTTTCTTATACCATTATCAGGGCTGGATCCAGTTAGTGTGGGGCACAATAAGATATTTCTTGTGGAACCCTTCAAAATATTGTTCTAACTTTTATAAATAAGTATGAAAAAATTAGTAATTGAATAGTATACTTTAACAAAGTATATATCTTCTATAATGAAACAATGTTTAAACACATTTTCTAGTTTTTTGCTTAGAGAAGTCTTCTAAAATTGAATCAAAATCTAACCTCTGCACTTCTTGGATTTTCAATGGATATAGTCATTAAACAACTTATTTAATCTATCTTGTATCATAATTGACTTTAAGTAATTCGTATTGGTTATAATCTCGAAAATGTCCTTTCTCCTGAAACAACAGACAGTGGTACGACTAAATATATCCAAAGATCATTGAAGTGGTTAGGAAGAAATTGAAACATTTTAAAAGACTTTTTATAATATTCAAATAAAAAAATAATTAGAACTTCCATTTTGTTGACCAACATATTGCCATCTAAATCTGTTTCCATTACAAAATCAGTAGATGAGTCTTATGTAGTTTTGGTATTTGTCAAAGCAATTTCTGTGTCGCATGTTTTTTTTCATTTGCCTTAATTGTTTGAATTGAGTTTGTAGTTATTGTTTTGTTTTATTCAGAACTACATTAAAAAAATTTACTTTGAACAGTTCTGCAGGATTAATAATTAACTCATCATCAATGTCATAAGTAGAATATTTCTTGCTTTTTCTCAACCTTTTATTTTAAAATCCCGGAATTATCTCCAAATCTTCTGTGACAGTATGCGCCTCAACTAATTCTTGCTCAAATCCAATATCCCTGTATTTGGTCAACCAACATAATATTTTTTCAAATGAAGAAAGCGCTATAGAAATATTCAGAATCACTTTGAAGTTTTTTTTGTG
The DNA here is from genome assembly GCA_028023455.1 of Epiperipatus broadwayi. Classification (NCBI taxonomy): domain Eukaryota; kingdom Metazoa; phylum Onychophora; class Udeonychophora; order Euonychophora; family Peripatidae; genus Epiperipatus; species Epiperipatus broadwayi. The sequence continues at coordinate 1,542,246 of JAQFVV010012455.1, read as the reverse complement.
GATGATGATAATAAAGCATAAAGGAATTGAAATACATCAAAGAAAGTTAATGTATCCCTGCAATTTTTAGCTGTATCTGCCAAAACAAGATTATAATTATGGGCGGCACAAGGTATAAAATTCTCTTGTTTTTTTTTTTAAGAATTTAGCATCAACTTCACAAATTTTTCCTATCATATATGAACCATTATCCCCCTGATATTATTAATATTTAATCCTAGAGAATAAATTACTCACTTCAACTCAGCATATACATTTTCCCTGGAACTGCTTTCTACATTTATAAATTTAATAAATTGTTCATAAACATCAATGATTGAACCATGTGATGTATTATTATGGACGTATCTGTGTATAAGGGACATTTATTTTTGGTGGCTGGTGTCTGGAGTACAGTCAAGAATTAAAGCAAAATACGTTCCTGACTTAATCTGGTTTTGGATTTTACTTTCCATTAAATTCACTAATTCACTTTGAATTATTTTGCTTGAATAATGTTTTCAGCCTTGTTTATTGGTGATTCATCAAAGATGGTCTTAAATTATTAGGTCAAATTTCCCAACAAGTTCAATAATTTCTAGAAATTTTCCATTAAATTGCTAGAAATTTTCCATTATGAGAATCACCTAAATTTTTGACAGATCCTCGAAATGCTAAATTATGCTCAGCTAAAAATTGTATCATTGATAATACTATTTCAAAAACTTGATGTAATCGCAATTTTTCTTGATTCGGTAATTTCGATTGTACCTTATCTATACTTTCCACAGCTGAAAGTCTCTTTTGAAGTTCTGTACATTTTAATAGTGCAATCAAATGATGCTTTGATTTTTTTCATATTCTGCCAGTTTGGTATGGATATTAGCCAACTATTGAATCCTGATATGGATAAAGCAAACATTGTATCTTCACGAAAAGATGACGATAACAAAATATTTTATCCTTTTTATTCGAATACAAGGTCAATATATGTTTTCATCTTTGGAAGTTTTCTTTTAAGATGAACTTTTGAAAAACAAATTCCATTATTTTAGAATTTTTGGTGGTTCTTTTTCTATTATTTTCTGGCTCATTCTCTCTAACCAGGTAGAGAATCATCCATTATATTTAATAGTTCATTAACTATATCTTTAATCTGAGGTATACCACACTGAATTCTTTCCATGACAGTTTCCTTTTTGTAAATGTGTTTCTTAAGGAATTATTATTTATATCCATCTTCATATCCTGAGCATCTTTTCTGGAGACATTTTCATTTATATGAATATTTTCATCTTTTGATTGGTCTCCTTCAGTGTCTTTATTGTGAATTCTTAACCATTTGTGCAGAGCACCTTTTTGCTTTTCTGCTGTAATTTTTATTTCATTTCATTTACCACTTTGAGGGGTTTTTAACTCACATCTCTTTCTTGATTTGCATTGGACATCCTATGAGAAATAGTTAGAATGTTAGGATTTCTTTGCAAAGGCAGATAATAATTGAAAATAAATATTTTTATATTGATTTAAACTTTTTAAATTTGCATTAAAATAATCCAAAATATTTTTATAATTTTCTACTAATTAAAAAGTAGTAAAAAATTATCACAAATAATATAAATTCGCAGCTTAAAGTTTTATATTTTTTAATAATTTTTAAGATTTTAAAGCAATTAATTGAACGATGACGCCGACGAAGGATGAGGAGGAGAAGAAGGATAATCATAACAACAACAACAACAATAATAATAATAATAATAATAATGAGGATGATGATGAGGAGGAGGAGGAATTTAGTATAGATTAAGTTTCTTGAACTATTTATCAAGATGCAAGCATAAATTAATTACCTTGTTGTAGATGTAATTCACATTTATGTATATAATTTAATTCATAATTTAATGAAATAAATGGTAACAGTTCATTTGTGCAGCAAGGCAGTTAACAGAAAGCAGCAATGTATTTCGTCAACTTTGCACTGCAATATAGATAAGTCACAATACAAATCTGAATGAAATATTGTGTTGGCATTCTTGGTAAAAGAAGTATTTGAATATATATAGATGGATCCAGTTATTGTAATTTTTTTATTAACCAGTAATAATTTTTTAATACAATTTTTAATAACATAAACTTTGACAGGCATGGGGCCAGATTAGGTGCAATTGGTCCAAAAGGCTTATATCCGGCTCTTATCATTATTACCTATTTTTAATTCCATTTTACAGAATTCCAAATCTTCCTTCTTTTCTTTATACATTGTCTTGTCTCAACTGAATGTTATAGTGGCCCAAAGAATTTTACTAGTGTTACCTAAGAGTGTAACCATAGCCAAAAACAGTTTTTCTAAATTGGAAAATTTTTAAAAATTATTTATGGATAAAGTCCCAATTTTGATTAAGTGATCTAGCAATAATTTTTATAGAAGAGGCCATGTCTAAAATAATAAATTATAAAGGAATTATCAAGCTATATGCTATAATTAAACCCAATAAATGATTTAATACATTGTGTTCTTTTTTATTCTGTAATTTTTTTTTATATTTTAATTTATTTCATTTTTCTATATATTTTTTTTTTTTTTGTTTTATAATTTTTTACTTTTGTGTGTGTGCTTTTTTTAATAAAGCCTTTCTTTTTATTTAATACAATTATTTATTATTAATATTACTACCCAGTACTATCTGCAGCAGACTACTTTAAATAAATAGAATAACTAGACTATGTAGGAAAAGTCTTTTTTAAAAAATCCCATATAGAGGAACAAAGGGGAAGGTGAAAGTCTGAGTGTTTTCTACTCTTGTTTTACCCTCCAGTTTAAGGATAGACAATACCCATTTACTGGTCAATGTTGAATGGCTAGCTAAGTTGGTTGTGAGACAACTATTTGAGAGAAAAATCCTAAATCTCTTGAAATGAATTTCATTTGACAGAGGGTTTGAACTGCAGGCATAGGTATGGTAAATGGGGTACTATCTCTGCACTACAAGGCCCTTCCTAATAATATTAAAAGGTGCAGTTTTTAAGCTTGCTTCAAGAAACAAAATTTGATCAGCCCAGCCCTATGTATAAAAATTTTGTTCACTAATTAATGATAGAAACAATTCAGATCTTTTTATTGATCAAATGATAACATAGAAAATTTCAACACAAAGTTAGAATAATTACCAACTTGGGAATCTAAGCAGTTTAAATATTTTGGTAGCTTTTTGTGTAGGCATGTTGACTTAAAATGTTGAGGTATAACATGTATTCAGCAATATATAAATTCCAATATAATATTACAATTTAAACAAAAGCAGAAATAAACACTTTGTTTATGAAAGCTTCATATTACTAAACATAACAGTAATATTACAAAACCAATTGGTAGGTTCCTCAGCTTGCTGGATGTGATAATATTGAAACTATTATTATAAGGGCATACCTGCAATGTATTCATCATGTGATATGTATAAAAACTAATTTAAATTTGGCATAGTTTTCATAAGAGTCAAATCCCAATAAATAAATTCTTCTCAAAGACATTGTTAAAAGGTGCAGTGTTTATTGTTTTTATTGAGAGGATAGGGTAGAGGTTATAATCCAATGAAGAGCTTTAATCCGGCAAGATAATGAAATACCTTAGAAATAAGACTTCACAAGTTAATAGAAAGATGTCGAATAAACAAACATAAGAACTATTACGTGATATATATATAGACCTATTTGTTATTCATATATCGATATCTTTTTTTCTTTTGGGATTAAAATGATTGATAATGATGAAGATGAGGATGATATAGAATATTACAATCAAGCAAATATATTTTGATTATTGTGTGTAATAATTGTCATTGCTTGGTATCTTTTCTCAATATTTAGAACTATAGCATAAATCTTAATCAAATTTTTATATCATTAGGATGTATTGTTTTTATATTTTTGTATTCTTTCACAACCATTAAATTATAAATATTTGTTTACTTTTACAATATCCAACTACTTATAAACTCTTACCAACCCACATACACTCACACCCTAGATCCTTTTTTTTTTTTTTAGGATTCTCACATTGAAAGCGCTATTATTATTTATTTATTTTTGCGAAGCGAATTTAACGTTTATAGAATATCTTGCCATCTAGCGATCAATTTTGATACTATAAAAAAAATCATTTTACTTTTATAACAAATAACTTCTATTAATTACATTTATAAAATATTCTTACATATAGTGACAAATATCTACACTAAAAAAATTATCTTACCTTTTTTTTTTTAATTATTATTAATTTAAATTGTTAACATAAGAAAAAAATATATCAGTAAGTGGAGGGAAAATGTTATATCAATATCAGACATTATATTTCCCCACAGTGTATCTATAGATTAAAAAAAACCTATCAGACATTATATTTCCCCACAGTGTATCTATAGATTAAAAAAAACCTAACATCTCTTATAAAATTTCATTTTTTTTAATTTTCTATTCTTCTTATTGTTAAGATACTTTTTTTCTATATTCTTTGGTTGTATCTTTATCATTTTTGATTCTTTTTTTTTAATTCAACACTTCACATTCCAAAACCATACGTTACATCTCATTAATTTTATACTTTATTTTTTAAAACATAAGTATTTAGTTAGCTCTTTATATATATATAACATTAAATTAAATGCAATCAACATAAATATGTTAAACATCGGTTTTTATTGAGATTTATTCTCAAGTCATAAAATAAAGAGCATAGAAAAGACTGCAATTAACTGATGGTAAAATATTATCTTTTATGGATAAAAGTTTCTCCAGTCACAGATAAATAACTGAAATACAGGCTTATTATATACCTGTGTCTATATATATGTAATATATAGGGTATATGAGCACAGACTTTCACACGACCCACAACTCTCCACTCTATCTAATATATTACACTGATACACCCAAACACATATATGTCGAAAAGATAAACAATCACCAATACACATATTTCATGCTAAACCAGCAATCATCAGTTGGTCCAGATTATCATCTTCACACATACATACCATAAGTGCTCAGATATATATTAAGATAGACAATCCTCATACTTTAATGGACAGGCTTCAATCTACTCCACACTCCAACTCTTCAACCGTCCATCCAATTGAAAATCTGATGATGGAATGCTCAAAGGCCACCCTGAGGCCGAGATTCTTGTCACACCCATGTTGACCTAAGGTCAATCTGAACCCCACATGTACAGGACATAATCCATTTAATACATATGTAAGGATGGGCAGACATCTCTACAATGTAATAATGGAAACACAGGCTTATTATATACCTGTGTCTATATATATGTAATATATAGGGTATATGAACAGACATTCACACGACCCACCACTCTCCACTCTATCTAATAACACTGACACACCCAAACACATATATGTCGAAGATTGACCTTAGGTCAACATGGGTGTGACAAGAATCTCGGGCTCAGGGTGGCTTTTGAGCATTCCATCATCAGATTTTCAATTGGACGGTTGAAGAGTTGGAGTGTGGAGTAGATTGAAGCCTGTCCATTAAAGTATGAGGATTGTCTACCTTAATATATATCTGAGCACTTATGGCATGTATGTGTGGAGATGATAATCTGGAAGGCAACTGATGATTGCTGGTTTAGCATGAAATACGTATATTGGTGATTGTTTATCTTTTCGACATATATGTGTTTGGATGTATCAATGTTATTAGATAGAGTGGAGAGTGTGGGTCAGGTGAAAGTCTGTGCTCATATACCCTATATATCACAGATAAAGAGACTCAGTGTGGTTTTCGAATATCAAAAAGTGGCTTAAGTATTTTTTCTCCAGGAAAACACAAAAAAAAATATTTGAGTAAATATATTATTTATATATTGCTGTTATTAATTTCTTCAAGACATATATGTGGTTTAGTAAATTGAGTTTCTAGTAATATATGAAGCTGTTTATATGATGCAATTGTTAAAAACAAGTCCACTAACAAAAAAAAATATTATCATTAATAATGGACAATCTAAGGTATTTGAAAGGGACTTTACACAAAGATAAGTATTAACCTAACTTACATTTTTATGATAGTGTTCTTTGAAAGTTTATAAGCAGCTTCGTGAACCAGACGTCTACATGTGATATAATTTTAGTGATGAAAATTTTCAATGTGAACTGAGTAAAAACATTTTACCACTTTGGTTCCTAGATTTGGGTTATGCTGATGGTTATTTATTCTTGTCGATTTCCAAAATGTTCTTAATATTTTGACTGCAGCGTTTAAGAAATTTCGTTTAGTAATTGTTAAAAAATCTCAGAATAACTTTTAGCACAGGATGGTTATCAGTTGCGGAACTTAATGTCCTGATAACTTTCGAGTATGAAGGCATGCTTGAATGTTGAGATGCAAAGCAGACGCTAATGTGCTATTGCTTCAGTTAACAAATTAAAAGATAGGTATTTTATAATCATGATATAACTAAACTACTTCAACTAAATAGCTGTAAGTAAAATTGGTTTTCTGATAAATCTATTATTAAGATTTGAGACAAAGATTCTTTACTGGCATAATGTAAACACAAAATGAAAAAATTTAATTAATCAATTAGTATGTTCTTTGGTTTTCTAAGGTAGTGATATTGAATCCACAATGGTACTTTACTAATGGATTAGGCATGAGAAATTAATGATTAATAGCAGACTTCCTAGTAAAGTGTTGAATTTGAGCAATGAGTTCATGGGATATATAGAGACTGTTTATACTACAAGATTATCTTTAAACATTCTGAAAACATGCAATATTAATTAATTTCATTGAGAAAATATATAAAACAGGCAAACTCCCCATACAGTAGTGTCACTCAGTGCAAGCCAGAGAAATGGATGCCAGAAGGCTTGTGCATAAAATCCCTATCTAGTACCTACTCATCCAAGATCCCCAGACTAGTTTCTGGCTTGTGGCCTTCGTCAGTGAGGAGCCTTGGATCAGAGAGCACTGCACCTAGATCTTAGAATCTAATACTACCCTTCAGCAGCCACCTTTTATCTCTACTTAACTACAAAACTTTGAGTCTTAAATTGAAAACACTGTAATATTTTCAATCCAAGCTCATTAGCTTATATAGTAATATAGGTCTGAACTCAGTTCAGTACCCATACATTTTGGTGCCTTTGATTCTTTAATAACCATAGCCACAACTTTCCTATTAGGCAGGATTGATGTTAAACCACTAAACATCACATGATCACCATTTCTTATGCTTGCTCATAAGTGTTATTAGTGTTAAACCACTAAACATCACATGATCACCATTTCTTATGCTTGCTCATAAGTGTTATTAGTGTTAAACCACTAAACATCACATGATCACCATTTCTTATGCTTGCTCATAACTGTTATTAAAACAAGCAAAACTCTCCATACAGTAGCACCACTCACAGTGCAAGCCAAATATTATTGTGTTTTCAATTTTATTCTCATAGTTTTGTAGTTAAGTAGAGATAAAAGGTAGCTGCTGAAGGGCTGCATTAGATACTAAGATCTAGGTGCGGTGCTCTCAGATCCAAGGCTCCTCACTGATGAAGGCCACAAGCCAGAAACTAGTCTGGGATATTGGATGAGTAGGCACTAGATGGGGATTTTATGCACAAGCCTTCTGGCATCCATTGATTACTTTAGCTTGCAGTGAGTGGCAATACGTATAGAGTTCTAATAACAGAAGCAAGCATAAGAAATGGTGATCAAGCAATGTTTAGTGAGAAAATATACATTAAGAACACCAAGGGAGAGTTAAAATAGGCAAAATATTAAACGAAAAAATTAAAAAAAGGAACTGCACAAAAAGCTAAAAGAGAGCTTCATAAAATGTCAACAAAGAGATTATAAGACCATCACAAGATACATGTGGATATTTGTCTCGTGTTGAGTTTAAAATCAAAAAATGACCATAGTGTTACTTCTCAGTGCCTGACAGCTCTTAAGACATTGATTAGCTTTTCTTAAAAGCAGAAAGAATATAATCTTACATGCATGATATTTCAAAAATCAATTACTTCCTTTATATTTAAAAGGCAAGGCAAATGAAAATAAAGAACATGAAAAATTGCAGAATTACAGTTCTAATTTAAGATACTAGTAACTGTAAATCCCTATCAAGTGAAGAAAGATTGCATGAATTGATATCTAATATTAAATGGTACACAGTCAGACCTTATGAAGATGGAAGAAAAGGTGAAAGACAAATGATTTGAAAAAGAAAAGAATATGTACTTAATATAAAGACACAAAGATACTAAAATAACAAATTATTTTTAAAACATACTATCAATATCATCAACAACCATTATCAATCCACTGCAGGATGAAGGTCTCTCCAAGTTCAAACCACCTCCGATCTTTAGCTTCTCTTCTCCACATCATTCCTGCACATTTTTCTTATTTCATCCATCTACCTCACATGTGGTCTCTTTTTGGGTCTTTTACAATCTCTTGGAATCCAGTTTAAAATTTCAATTGTCCATCTATTATCATCTCTTCTAGCAATATGTCCAGCCCAACTCCACTGCAGTCTTTTAATTCTTTCAATAAGGACAATAACCCCTCTTTGTTCTCTTACCCATATATTGTTACTACTAACATGCATCTCTCCATACCTCTTTGAGTGGTCTGAAGTCTCCGTATTGCTCTTCTATTAAGTATCCAAGTCTCAGATTCATAAGTAAGAACTGGTAAAACACATTTATTAAAAACCTTCCTTTTCAAACACATAGGCGCACTCCAGCCAAGTTTAATTCTATGATTAATTTCTTCCATTATGTTTCCATCTGTGTTAATAATCTGACATACCATACATTATTCCAAATTATGTATACTTCAATTATATCTATGGGTATGGACCAATCAACTTATTTATATAATTTGGTCCTTTAGATCTTATTTCCACATACTCTACATTAAAGAAAACTAAAATTTTTAAAAAAAAAAGTTACTAAGCACCTTACAGTTTCAATTCCATTTTTAATATGTTGAATATTGAATATACTTTGGTCTAAATAGTTTTTCAGGTACTACCTTTATAATAAATTTTACTGACAAAAAACTTTAACTTGACAAAACTAATCAAACAATGACCTCTTTATTCCACAGTAGCACATTTCTCCAATTCAATACTGTCACCCAATGCAAACCTTAAATCAATAGATGATAGGTTAATTCATCAAAATCCCTATCTAGTGCCTATTCATCCAATATCCCCAGAATAATTTCTAGCTTACAGCTTCATCAGTGAGGAACCTTCGATCTGAGATTACTGCATCTAGATCTCTAATTCATCAAAATCCCTATCTGGTGCCTATTCATCCAATATCCCCAGAATAATTTCTAGCTTACAGCTTCATCAGTGAGGAACCTTCGATCTGAGATTACTGCATCTAGATCTCTAATGCATCACTCCAACAACCACCACTTAAATTAACTTTAAAGCCATGAGCCCAAATTGAAAACAAAATGTTCTCAATCCAAGCTAATTATCTTATATAATATGTCATAAGATCTGAACCTAGTTCAAGATCTATATATTTTGGTGTCTTTGGTTTCTTTTAATAACCATCATCATTAACATAAGAAATGGTGGACATGTGATGCTATAATGATTAAATAGTAATCCTAACCAAAGGATGGTCATGACTAGGGTTATTAAAAAACCAACACCATCAAAATATATAAATACTGACTTGAGTTCAGATCTGTATGACTATATAAGTGAATTAGCTTGGATTGAAAACATTATTGTGATTTCAGTTTAGGTTCATAATTTTATATATAATTAACGAAAGAGGTAAAAGATGGCTGCAAGAGAGAGATGCATTAGATCCAAAGTTCTGATGAAACAGTTTTAAATGCTTGATTCACGTATTCAACACTGTTGGTGCATGGAAAAAACCACAAGTATGCAGTATTTTCCACTTGCAGTTTATACAGTCCCCTGTGTCTTTTTCTTTATCAGCTACATATCTCCAAAGTCTTTATCACATGTTTTCAAACCCATTTTCATTGTTTTTAAAATTTAATTTCTGCAGTTTTTATTTTTAATTATTTCCATTATAATTATTTAGCCTAAAATATTTATTTTCTCTCATTCTTATTTTTAAAAACAACTTCTGGAATAATTTTGTCCCTTGACTTCACTATTTATTTTTACACAAATACAACACTTCCTCCCCTCACTCCAAAAGTTAGCATTTATTTATTTTACACATAATCGTTCAATCTGCGTGGTTTCCTTTTATCCTGTATGGGTCTGGGCGATTTCTCTTTTTCAGTTTATGATGAACTTTGTTACTTCTCTTTTCTCTCCTCTCATTTTTGGTTATTTCCTGTTTTGGATTACTCTTCATCTTCTGTGTTCCTATTTCTTGAAACACATCCAGTTATATTTCTTCCAGCTCTCTTGTCCCTATATGGTTTATATGTCATTTATATTGTAATCCATTCAGATCGCTAATTGAATATATTTGTTTTGATATTAATTTTTCAATTACGCCTTTGAGCCATTTTTTGCAAATTATGTCTCTCACCCCTACAGGTTTTCATATTGAAAACACTTTCCCTGATGTCTTATTAAACACAATACTTTGAGCAATGGCAAAATTACATTTAACTTTGCCTGAAAAATATTCGGCACCATTGTAATTCCAAAAGGTAACCGATTACACTCATATAAACTAAACAGTGTAATTAAAGTTAGAATTTTTGCCGCATTTTCAGTTACCTTAATTTGATGGTAAGCAGAGTTAAGGTCAAGCTTTGCAAACTAATTTGCATTTGACAAATTTGCCAGTACTTCTTTGTTGATATATTTATTTACTGTTGTATGGTAATCACCACACAGTCTGATTTTCCTATCCAGTTTATTTATTACCATGATCGGGGTGGCCTATTCTGCGTCTTCTACAGGAGTTAACCTACTAGCTTTTCTCCTACTTTTTGCTTTGCACGAAAGGAATTTCCCACAGCTTACAAGTCACTGGTCTTGCCTTTTCAGTTAATTCAATTTCCACAGGGTTTGTTTAAAATAATCCTAGATCATCTGTAAATAACTACAGATATAATTTTAAAATTTCTTGCTCCATCAAGATATTTTTAACTATAGAAACCTCTATTCCTAAGTGAGTGAACCAATCTCTCCCAATTAAGAGCCTTATTTTTTGTTCTACTATATACATTGGCAAAATATATGATTTCCCTCTAAAACAAACTGGAGCATCTTCTTTTCCAATTACGTTTATCGAATTTCCATTTACATCCTTTACTTTGATACCTGTCTTTTGAGGTTTTACTCTTTTATGACCTTTAGATATTTCCTCCCATTTACTTTCTGATAGAAGTGAAATACCTGACCCACTTATCAGCTACATATCTGCAAAGTCTTTATCACATGTTTTTCAAACCCGTTTTCATTATTCTTAAAATTTAATCTCTGCACTTTTTATTTTTAATTATAATTATTTCCATTATAATTATTTAACTTAAAATATTTCCTTTTTCTCTTAAAATATTTCCTTTTTCTCATTCTTATTTTAAAAAAAAAAAACTTCTGGAGTAATTTTGTCCCTTGACTTAGCTATTTATTTTTACACAAATACAACAGTAATATTGTATGGAGAAAGTTGGCACTGTGTTAACAGACTGTGTAAGCATAAGAAATGTGGTAATGTGATGTTATCGTTTATTTGATATCTTTATTTATGATTCCTTCAATATTTTGTTACACACATTCTATTCTAGATAAATAATATGGATTTAATAATAATGACTGATTTATTAGTTCCTTAGGATGTCTTGTGACATTCAAATGCTAGAAGTGTTAGATAGAGCTTCATTTCAGGAGCATTTTCATTTCCAGTCTGTCATTCTGACATAGCTTTAAACGGTAGAGGTCAACTTACAGTTAAAAATATTAGACTATTAAAAATTTACCCCCAACGTTCTCACACCAAAAACTTTCCAACTGTTACGAAAACGGAGAATTTTAATCAACTATTATACTTTTTTATTAACTATAAAAAATAACTGTGAGAAGTTTGTTTATTTGTCACTTTATAACTCAACAAATATTGCATCAATCTTGAAGAATCTTCACATGACCACCACCTCTTATGCCTGGGTATAACTGTTGTTAAAACAGGCAATATATATATTGGATGAGTATGCACTAGATGGGGATTTTATGCACAAGCCTTCTGGCATCCATTGATTACTCTAGCTTGCTGTATGTGGCAATATATATAGTGAGTTTTGCCTGTTTTAACTTGATGAATTTTGCACGATTTTCTTTTTTTTTTTTTCTGGATAGAAATTTTACTAGCACATAAATTTTTGCTTTAATTGTTTTAAAAAAATTTGTAATTCGCAGTATAAAAATGCAGGGAAAATCTATATCATAATTGTTTTTGAATGACATCATAAAAAAAAAGATGGCAGCATTACAGGGATGGAAAATTTTTTAAACGAAAAGTATTAATTTTTGCTAAAGCAAAAATAAAATTTGATTTCATAAATATATTTTAAATGAATTAAATTGTGTTTGAAACCACATATTTAATTCCTCATTTGAATAATGATAATTTAGATCAGTTATAATAATGAATTTGATAAGATTACAGTTTTTTAACACGTATTAAAGTAAAAATTAAAATGGCAATGGTACAGCAAGAGAAATACAGCTGAATTTGATAAACTTTAGGATGGCAGTTAAAATATATTTAACACATGAAAATATAATTTTTAAAATGGTGGGTATAGCAAGAGAAACCTCTGAATTTGAAAAACTTTTACTATTTCCCTTTAATTATATTTTCACATGATAAAGTAAGATGTTGAAGCCTGCATATTGAAATATGTACTAGAGAAATGAAGAGACATTAGTTTTTGGAAATCCAGATAAAATTGTATTGAATAAATACATTTTAAATTATTTAAATTTTGTTTGCACCATATAATATTTACCGAGGCTGTAACCTCGAGAATATGCATGTAAAATGCGATGGTAGGGACCTCTACAGGTGTTTAACCACAAGCTTACGCTATGGAAGAAAAGAGGGAAACCCTACTTTACTTCAACCTAGTTTCTATTTAAATAGGTGAAGCTGAAGCAGTTAGATCTGCAAGAGTGAAGCTATTCAATACTTCACTGATTAAGTCCACATTTCTTATTACACATTAATACTCGCAAAATCTTTCGATTTATGAGTCAATGGAAAGATTTTATAGTTAGAAATCTATTAAAGTAATTTAAAGTTGTAATTGTAAATTTATTAAATGCACATTGATTACGTAAGTAATATTTAACGAGGCTGCAACCTCGAGAATATGCGTGTAAAATGCGATAGTAGGGACCTCTACAGGTGTTTAACCACAAGCTTATGCTATGGAAAAAAAGAGGGGAACCCTTCTTTACTTCAACCTACTTTCTATTTAAATAGGTGAAGTTGAAGTGGTTAGATGCATAAATTATGATGACCTTAAAATTTTATAGCCATTTTACAAATTATCACGTAAGAAGTATAAAATAATTTTTATTTTAAAATTATTGTTTATTGTATTTAATAAAAGTTTTTTTTTTTACACTACTGCTGTTGTATATAGGGTATATGAGCAAAGACCTTCACATAACCCACCACTCTCCACACTATCTCATAACACTGATACACTTGAACACACGTATGTTGAAAATATGAATAATCACCAATATACATATTTCATGCTAAACGGCAATCATCAGTTGGTCCGGATTACCATCTCCACACATATATGCTATAAATGCTCAGATATATGTTAAGATCGCCAATCCTCATACTTTAATAGACAGGCTTCAATCTACTCCACACTCCAATTCTTCAACCATCCATCCAATTAAAAATCTGATGATGGAATGCTCAAAGGCCACCCTAAGGCTGAGATTCTTATCACACCCATGTTGACCTAAAGTCAATCTGCCCCCTCATGCACAGGACGTAATCTATTTAATACATGTACAAGGGATGGGCAGACATCTCTACTATGTAATAACTGAAACACACAGGCTTATTATATACCAGTTGATAATTATGTCATGTAAATATTACATAAATACGTTATAATTATCAAACTTTTTACTTATGCAAGGGAACAGCTACAGAAATGGAGAGAATTAGGGAGAGAAACTTACTTGATACTCAATACAGAAAAATCAAAAATAGAATTTATATAATAAAACATTTTAAAAAATGTATTGTTCACAATATATCCTCTCTATATATAAAAATTAGAAATATATTTTAATACTCAATTGCATTATATTTTTTACACTTATTGTTATTCTATTAACACGTGCAAAAGTACATGTCAGTTTTGCTCGCATTAGTTGAGAATTAAGAATATTTATATGAAATAATAATACATGAGTTATCAACAGAAATTTAAAATGACCTCCAACATTGAATATAAAAATGTGTTGCAATAGTTATTTTTACTATTATACAATTATGACAGACAAAAATAAAGCATGGCCCTTAATCCCAGGAGGCTGTAAAGTCACCAACCAAGGCAGCGGTTGGTGGCCGAAGGCGGAGGGTGCTAAGAATATCCTGGAGGCGGACCCAGGCTGCCATTTGATGACGACTTTTTATTTAGGTACTTACAACTGCAGATCACTTTCAAGTGAAGGAAGATTGCAAGAATTAGAAGAAGAACTCTCTTATATTAAATGGGATATTATTGGACTTTGTGAAGTTAGAAGAAAAGGTGAAGAGACAATTGATTTAAAAAGTGGACATATGCTCTATTATAAAGGCACAAATATTGGAAATACAAGTGGAGTAGGATTCATTATAAATAAAAAGTGGAAGAACAATATTGTGGAGATTGATGGTGTATCAGACAGAGTGGCAAGATTAGTTATACAACTTAATAGCAGATATCAAATGCAATAATTCAGGTTTATGCCCCAACAAGTTCTCACAGTGATGAAGTAGTAGAAGATTTTTATATGGATGTACAAAAGGCTTTTGATCAGAGTAAACAACATTTTAAAATTGTTATGGGAGATTTTAATGCTAGAATTGGTAAACAAATGAAAGATGAAAGTGTTGTAGGTAATTTTGGTTATGGTAATAGAAATGAGAGAGGACATAGACTTGTGGAGTTTGCAGAGAAGGAAAAACTTTATATTATGAATTCTTTTTTTGAGAAAAATGTTAGAAGGAAATGGACATGGAAGCATCCAAATGAAGGTACAGCAGAATTGGATTATATTTTGACTAACAGGAAATACATATTTCAAGATTGTAATGTTCTTAATAAATTTAACACAGGAAGTGATCATCGATTAGTAAGGGGTAAGATACATGTTAATGTAAAACTAGAGAGACAAAAATTATTAAGAAAAACTATATTTACAGTTGATATTCCTAATCTTCAGAAACATTCTAATGAATTTAAATTAGAACTTACAAATCGGTTTCAAGTATTAGTAGATTTTGAACATGATTCAGATTTGAATGAAATTAATATGAAAATAACTGATACACTTTTAAAAACTGCAACAAAGATAGCTGGTAGAAAAAAGCAGCAATTGACTAATAAAATTTCTACTGAGACTAGAGAACTTATGAAGAAAAGAAGGAATATGAAGATATGCAAGAATGATGCGTTAAAAAGAATTGAATATCTCGAATTTTGTAAAATGGTGCGGAAAAGAGTTGAAAATGATATAAGAAAGTATAACTGTGAACTAGCAAGAAAAGCTATAGAAGAAAATAAAAGTCTTAAGAATGTAAAACAACATTTTGGTATTGGTAGGAAATTTATATCTGCAATAAGGAAAAAAGATGCAATTATTACTAAAAAGAGGGATGACATTATGAAATTGGTAGAAGATTTTTATCAAGAATTATATAGTAATAAAGAACAAGTACCTCCTATATCTATTACATCTTCCGAATTGCCCAGAATTTTAAATGAAGAAGTGAGAAATGCAATTAAATGTATGAAAAAAGGAAAGGCTCCAGGTAATGATGGAATTATAATTGATATATTAAAAGAAGCAGGTGAAGAAACAGAAAAAATATTAGCAAAGTTATATACCAAATGTCTAAATGATAAAGATGTACCGGATGATTGGAAGAATGCAGTAATAATATTAATATTTAAAAAAGGTGATAAAGAAGATATTAGAAATTACAGACCTATCAGCCTTTTATCAGTTTTATATAAAAAATTTTACCAAGATAATTACAACTCGTCTACAGAGAACCTTGGATTTTCACCAACCAAGAGAACAAGCTGGATTTAAAAGTGGTTTTAGTACAGTAGATCATATTCAAGTATTGAGAGAAGTTATAGAAAGGACAAATGAATATGAGTTGTCATTATGTTTTGGATTTGTAGATTATGAAAAGGCATTTGATTCTATAAACATTTCTTCAGTGATTAAAGCATTGGATCATCAAGGTATAGATCCAGGATATTGTCATATTTTAAAGAATATTTATAAAAATGCAACAGCAACAATTAGATTACATAATGATACTGGGAAAGTCAACATTGAGAAAGGTGTAAGACAAGGTGACTCCATATCTCCAAAACTTTTTACAGCAGTGCTGCAAGAAGTATTTTGTGGATTAAAATGGGAAACTAAAGGAGTGAAAGTAAATGGAGATTATTTAAGTCATTTAAATTTCGCAGATGATGTAGTTGTTTTTGCAAATAATGTTTCCGAGCTGCAGGAAATGTTGCAGGAGTTATCAGATGAAAGTAGGAAAGTAGGACTAAAGATAAATGTTAAAAAGACTAAAGTAATGTTTAATCGATTTGCTCAAAATATGAAAATAAAGATTGATTATGACGAATTAGAAGAAGTTAAGAGTTACAAATACCTTGGTCAGATTATTAATACAGATGGAAACATAATAGAGGAAATTAATCATAGAATTAAACTTGGTTGGAGTGCTTTTGGTAGAAATAACTTGATAATAAAAGGAAATATGCCTATGTGTTTGAAAAGAAAGGTTTTTAACAAATGTGTTTTACCAGTTCTTACTTATGGATCTGAGACTTGGACACTTAATAGAAGATCAATACAGAGACTTCAGACCACTCAAAGAAGTATGGAGAGATGTATGTTGGGAGTAACAAGAAGAGATCGAAAATGCAATGTATGGGTAAGAGAACAAACAGGTGTTACTGACCTCATTGAAAAAATTAAAAGATTGAAGTGGAGTTGGGCTGGACATATTGCTAGAAGAGATGATAATAGATGGACAATTGAAATTTTAAACTGGATTCCAAGAGATTGTAAAAGACCCAGAAGGAGACCACATGTAAGATGGATGGATGAAATAAGAAAATGTGTAGGGGTGATGTGGAGAAGAGAAGCTAAAGATCGGAGAAGATGGATTAAACTTGGAGAGACCTTCATCCTGCAGTGGATTGATAATGGTTGATAATGATGATGATGATGATGATTGATATCTCATGTATTATTCCTTTATGTAATTATTATTTAAATATATTTTAATTATCAACTACATTACATTCTTTTAATCTAATAATGCGAGCAAAAGTAGGTACAGCTAACTCTATATAAATTACTGAAACATTAGAAAAATTACTATAAATCCTAATCCCTCCTCAAACTAATAAAATAATTTTTAAATTATTATAACAAGTACATGCAATTCAAAATATCTATGAACTTTCTAGTTTTTAAAATAAAAAGGAAACTGCTAGTTATCTGCCTCTCCTTGATTACTATCCGAGCTTTACAAATATGGCAAATTTCTAATTTCCATTTCCTATTACAATGTGATTGTTCCGAAGGTAAACTAATATGAAAGTGCGGTTCACCAGTTTAAAGAGCATAATAAAAAAAAAAGAACAGGCTCTTTATTATTAAGATATAAATATTGCAAACACAGGTGAAATGAGAATCATTGTTAAAAAATAAAAAAACAGATTATCGTAAGTGATGGTAAAATCGGATAAAGCAGCTAAGTTAATTTAAATGAAGACAACAATTCAGATTTATGGCATATACCAAAAAATGGAAAAATATATATATAGATATACAGGCAGCTTTTGAACAGATTAAATATTTTTAAATCGTCATGAAATAATTTTAATGAAAAAATAAATAAACAAATCCACCTTTCTTATTACTATTACAATGCTTTTTTTAAAAAAATTAATCAACTTTACAGTTTCAATCGACCAGCAGTCTTCTTCAGAGCCCCTTATTATTATTCATTTAGCATTACTCAAAAAAGGTGAATTTGTTTAATTTTATATAATTTTATTAATGCATAAAGAAGGATAATTTGATAATACTTCGTATAGAACATAAAATATTTTAATGCTGAAACTAAAAAATATTTAACAAATTAAATTGCAGTAGATTAATACAGATACAGATATGCAAATGAGAGGAAGTGTATTCTTATAGAATTTGTGATTAAAAAGGAACTGTACACTATTATTTAAAAAAAAAAAAAAAGGAAATGAATGTGCATAGAATAAATTTACTAACAAAAAATATGTATTCAATGGTGTAATTTGCATAAGCTTAGATACATCACAAGAAATGATCATTGATTGGTGAGATGCAAAATATGACTTAATGCAAAATTAGAGATAAAAGTTATTAAGAAAGTCAATATTATCATTAATCTTTTTTAAAAGCATTCCAATAAATTGAAACTAAAATATATAAATGATTTTAAAATGTTAATTAGTATTAACAGATTTACATTATAGTTTGGGGATAAAGAAGAACATAAGAAATGTTCTACTATACAAAATCATTATACAGTGAAGTAAATATAGAAAAAGAAAACAGGAAGTCACTAATTAATTTTCTATTGCCATAAAGTAATGTGTGAAGATAAGAAAACCTAATTAAAAATAATCCATTTAAAAAAGATAAATATCTGGAATTCTGTAAAATGTTATGAAAAAAAAGTTAATGATGAATTAAAAAATTATATTAGTGAAACAGCAATATAAGAAAATAAACAAGGATGTGATGTGATGTGATGTGATGTATTATGGCTTATCCTTAAACGAAGTCAAGAATATCTCAGCAATTATGCCCAGATAAACAAGGCAAAACTATCCATACAGTAGTGCCACCCTGTGCCAATCAGAGTAATGAATGGATGCCAGAAGGCTTATGCATAAAATCCCTATCTAATGCCTACTCATCCAATATCCCCAGAACTGGCTTGTGGCCTACTCTGGTTGGCACAGGGTGGCACTACTGTATGGAGAGTTTTGCCTTGTTTATAAACAATTAAGCAATATAAGAAAACAAATCTCAAAGATATAAAACAACATCTTGATATAAAACAAAGTAGTAAGGAAAAAAAATTATTATTAAAGCAAAGCTAGTCATGAACTATATAAAAAAAAAATCCTAGAATTATATAAATAATCAAGAATAGAAAAACAAATTAGTTCCATACATTAAAATCATTATTTGAAATGCCACCCACTTTAAAGAGGAATTTGGGTCATACAACAAAATCTATGAAAAAAGAAATACCATAAAAAAATGATGTAATTATTATAGGTTTTGTGTTTGTTTGTTTTTTTAAAAAACTAAAGAAATATCAAATGATTTAAAGAATGTAACGGTGATAATGATATTTGAGGAAGATATGGAAACTGATAGATTTTTCAATGTTAGGATTAATTTATTTTAATCATTACAAACTGTTAACAAAAAACTTCAAATCTAAAACGAATGATAAAATTGGTTATATTTAAATGTGATTATAACTTTAGCTATCACATTCAAGAACCAATGATTATAAATTGCCACTTTATATTGTATATGTAGATCAGAACACGTAAATGTACATTGAATTCAATAGCAATGATTAGACCATACAGTAATTTATGAGAAGTAATTTATAGATTAAAAAGGAAGTAAAAATAAATATTGCTTAAATTATCCATATTTCATGAAGAATTGTTGTATACTACTAGTTATATATATTTTTAATAAAGTTATACATATATTATCATCATCATCAACCATTATCAACCCACTACAGGATGAAGGTCTCTCCAAGTTCAATCCATCTTCTCTGATCTTTAGCTACTCTTCTCCACATCACCCCTACACACTTTCGTATTTCATCCATCCATCTCACATGTGGTCACTTTCTGGGTCTTTTACAATATCTTAGAATTCAGTTCAAGATTTCAATTGTTCATCTATTATCATCTCTTCTAGCAATATGTCCAGCCCAACTCCGCTTCAATCTTTTAATTTTTTCAATGAGGTCAGTAACACCTGTTTGTTCTCTTACCCATATATTGCGTTTTCGATCTCTTCTTGTTACCCCCAACATACATCTCTCCATACTTCTTTGAGTGGTGTGAAGTCTCTGTATTGCTCTTCTATTAAGTGTCCATGTCTCAGATCCATAAGTAAGAACTGGTAAAACACATTTATTAAAAGCCTTCCTTTTCAAACACATAGGCATATTTCCTTTTAGTATCAAGTTATTTCTACCAAAAGCACTCCAACCAAGTTTAATTCTATGATTAATTTCATCCATTATGTTTCCATCTGTATTAATAATCTGACCAAGGAATTTGTAACTGTTAACTTCTTCTAACTCATCATAATCAATCTTTACTTTCATATTTTGAGAAAATCCATTAAACATTACTTTAGTCTTTTAAACATTTATCTTTAATCCTACTTTCCTACTTTCATCTGATAAATCCTGCAACATTTCCTGCAGCTCTAAAGCATTATTTGCAAAAACAACTACCTCATCTGCAAAATCTAAATGACTTAAATAATCTCCACTTACTTTCACTCCTTTTGCTTCCCATTTTAATCCACAAAATACTTATTGCAGCACCGCTGTAAAAAGTTTTGGAGATATAGAGTCATCCTGTCTTACACCCTTCTCAATGTTGACTTTCCCAGTATCATTATGTAATCTAATTGTTGCTATTGCATTTTTATAAATATTCTTTAAAATATGACAATATCCTGGATCTACACCTTGATGATTCAATGCTTTAATCACTGAAGAAATGTTTATAGAATCAAATGCCTTTTCATAATCTACAAATCAAAAACATAATGGCAACTCATATTCATTTGTCCTTTCTATAACTTCTCTCAATACCTGAATATGATCTACTGGACTAAAACCACTTTTAAATTCAGCTTGTTCTCTTTGTTGGTAGAAATCCAATGTTCTCTGTAGACGAGTTGTAATTATCTTTGTAAAAATTTTATAAATCTGATAAAAGGCTGATAGGCCTGTAATTCCTAATATCTTCTTTATCATCTTTTTTAAATATTAATATTAATACTGCACTCTTCCAATCATCTGGTACATCTTTATCATTTAGACCTTTGGTATATAACTTTGCTAAAAAAAATTCTATTTATTCACCTGCTTCTTTTAATATATCAATTATAATTCCATCATAACCTGGAGCCTTTCCTTTCTTTATACATTTAATTGTGTGTCTCACTTCTTCATTTAAAATTCTCAGAAATTCGGAAGATGTAATAGATATAGGAGGTACTTGTTCTTTATTACTATATAATTCTTGATATAAGTCTTCTACCCATTTCATGCTGTCATCTCTCTTTTTAGTAATAATTCCATCTTTTTTTCTTATTGCAGATATAAATTTCCTACCAATACTAAAATGTTGTTTTACACTCTTGAGAATTTTATTTTCTTCTACGGCTTTCCTTGCTAGTTCACAGTTATACTTTTTTACATCATTTTCAACTCTTTTCCACACCATTTTACAAAATTCAAGATATTCAATCATTTTTAATGTATCATTTTTGTATATCTTCATATTCCTTCGTTTCTTCATAAATCCTCTAGTCTCAGTAAAAAATTTATTGGTCAATTGTTGCTTTTTTCTACCAGCTATCTTTGTTGCAGTTTTTAAAAGTGTATCAGTTATTTTCATATTAATTTCATTCAAATCTGAATCATGTTCAAAATCTACTAATACTTGAAACCGATTTGTAAGTTTTAATTTAAATTCATTAGAATGTTTCTGAAGATTAGGAATATCAACTGTAAATATTGTTTTTCTTAATAATTTTTTGTCTCTCTAGTTTTGCATTAACGCATATCTTACTAATCGATGATCACTTCCTGTGTTAAATTTATTAAAAACATTACAATCTTGAAATATATATTTTCTGTTAGTCAAAATATAATCCAATTCTGCTGTACCTTCATTTGAATGCTTCCATGTCCATTTCCTTTTAACATTTTTCTCAAAAAATGAATTCATAATATAAAGTTTCTCTTTTTCTGCAAACTCCACAAGTCTATGTCCGCTCTCATTTCTATTATCATAACCAAAATTACCTACAGCACTTTCAACTTTCATTTGTTTACCAATTCTAGCATTAAAGTCTCCCATAACAATTTTAAAATGTTGTTTACTCAGATCAAAAGCCTTTTGTACATTCATATAAAAATCTTCTACTACTTCATCACTATGAGAACTTGTTGGGGCATAAACCTGAAGTATCTGCATTTGGTATCTGCTATTAAGTTGTATAACTAATCTTGCCACTCTGTCCGATACACCATCAATCTCCACAATGTTGTTCTTCCACTTTTTATTTATAATAATTCTACTCCACTTGTATTTCCAATATTTGTGCCTTTATAATAGAGCATATGTCCACTTTTTAAATCAACTGTCTCTTCACAAAAGCTGGTCAGTACAGGCAATGTTGAATCCCTCTAGAAGTAATTATATGCAAAAAAAGAATTAAACTAAGTGCAAGTAACAATATTCTAATTTCCATTTAATAAAATCTAACAATATGCAAATTAGATAAGTTAATAACATATCTGCAGAATTTCTAAACATAAAAGAATGTAGAATGGAGTAGTGTTGTGAAGAAAAAAGGTAAAGTAAAAAGCATAACTCGAAGAGCAGATAAAAAGCTGATAGTGTAGATGCAGAGCCGTATTAACTGTAGAAACAGCTCCAGTCACATCTTATTAGATGGTCTCCAGGAACAGTGAGCAGTAAGGTGCATACTAGAAATTGCTAGTGGATGACTGCCAGAAATTACAGCCGTTATAGAAAATGTATAATTATTGAAATAAAGACTAGTAATTTGTGGAGTTAGAGATAAACTCTAATTATCTATCTATTTATGTATTTATCTATTGTAGCCTTTCCATTTTGCTGCATGATTTCACAAATGTGTAATACAGTCAATTATATGGAAAATTTTAAATTTTATATAACAGTTTTTATAAGATAGTATTTTTGTATTTTAAAATAACTTAAAATATAACGTTTATTTGATGTAAAGCTAATCTAAATTATTTTAAAATAACGTTATTTAAATTTAATATCAAAGTTAAGAGTAGTATTTATAGTTTAATAAAAGTAAATAATTATTAGTTATGTAATACAAAGCCAAAATAATAATCTTAGCAATAAAAATTAATATTATTTATGTATTAACAGTTTATTTTAAAAAAATTCTTACTTAATTATCTTAAATATTGATGAAATTATTAAGATATGCAATGTGTGTTAATCTGTATGCACACACATTCTTGTTACTTCCACATTGCTAAAATTAATTTATTCTTTGTATTAACTTAATGTTGCAATCTATTTCTGTATCTATTTTTAAAATATATCAAAACTGGTTATTGTAATTAACTAAACAGTAGTTTATATATTTCAAATTTAAGTGTAATAAAAAAGTGTTTTATTATTAAAAGTGTATTTTAAAAATAGTATTTAAATAAAGTTTCAAATACACCTGGGTCTCATTTTACGTGATAGATAGGTTCTTCAGAAAACACACGCAAATGAAATTGCACAAAAATAGACGTAACTTACCTTGAAAAAGAGGGGATAGGGACTGTGATTTTTCAAAAATCGCGTAAAAGCAAAGCACCAACGTAAAATTACTTTAAAATTCGCGCAAAAAAAAATAAGGAAATAAAATATGACTAATAAAAAATTTCAAATTTGAAAAAAATTGATACAAGACAAACTTTTTTTAACTATAATATTTAATTTCATTCAAAACAATATATTTTTATGCATAATTTACAGTAATTTACATTTTTTATACACATTTTAATTATTATCGCAGATTCGTTTGCAAACTGGTAAAAAATCAGATTCTTCACAGGAGTAAATACAACTAGCGCCAATGTCACTCTCATGTTGTGTTAATGGTTTTCTGATGACAACGTAATTAGTAATTAATCTAACAACTAAAAATTAAATTCTTATTTTTGTCTTTAATTTTTTAATTTTCAATTTTAATTGTGCCCACTGCTATTACTCACCTTTTAAAAATAAACTTGCGGACACTAAATGATTAATAACTGATTACATTCTTTTTTAAAAAGCAAAAACAGAATGTGATTTAAAATGCAAAATTAACACGCACAATGTTTGAACAAATTTACATTATAATCAAAGTGCGTTTAATAAATTTATAATTATAATCTTGTAAAATTTAATGTGTGTATACATAAAATGTGGAAATCATGATTTTAATTTCATTATTGCATAAAATCTTACTATTATAAAGCACTGAAAATATTGAAATTACTAAGATGAAAGTCGAATTCCAGTAATGTGCTATTACTTTCAATATGACGTAAGTGCGCGAAATTTATTATTTAAAGTAATAGCGCATTATCGGACTTCGACTTCCGGAGAAACGTGAATCGCGTTAAATAAATCCACGTAAAAAGAGACCCAGGTGTATATTATTTAATAAAATTTATTAAATAAATTAGTTTTTAAAAGAAATAAAAGCAGACAAAATTAATTTGTATGCAAATTTTTATTGTCTGAGATTTAATTGACCAATCATGTAAAGGTCAATTATGGCTATAAATATACGAGTTGCATCACCATTGTGGTTGTCTATTAAATTTTTTTTAATCAAGTAAATTTTAAGGAATAAAAACTGTATTCCTTATAGTCTAAATTTTAAGTTATAAATTTCTTTAAATTTTTTATTTTGGTTAGTAAAGTATTAAAAGTAATTTATCAAATTATGAATAACCATTTAAGAAGTTTATTCTGATAGTTTTAATATGGAGTAAAACAAATAATATTCATTAACAGTGGCTAAACAAAAATCCAACTGGAAACTATGATGATGAATGGTAAAAATACATGTTATCCAACAGAAATGCCGTTAGTCAGAAGACTGCCGGAGAGTGTGTTGTTTAGACCAAAGAGCAACGCGAAGGATTCATAAGGATTTTTTTTTAATCATATTCATGCCTTTGATAATAAAGAACAGTCTTATTTAGTTTTAATAACTAACCATAAAAAGCATAGACTTTCGTGAGATAAAGCTAGTAATCTTGGCTATTGGAAATTTATTAAAAACTTTTTCAGAATTTTTATTCAGTTTAAGAAGAAGAGTGAATGCTAATTAATTATTTACTGAAAATGAATTTATTATCCATTAGTCCATTATGTGTAATTTGCAAATGTTCTTAACATAAGAAATATATACTAACCTTAATGAGAATTGTATGATTGAATAATATTTATCAATTACTGGGCAAGTTATTGGAAGAATAAATATGAAGTAGTATAAGAAGAGTTATACAAGTTATAAGTCAATTATAAATTATTAACCTGGAGGAGTACATTTTTAAATACATAAACTAATTAAAAAATATTGCAAGTTATTAATATTCAAATATATATATTGAATCGGATGCTTTATCCATTTTAATGAACTCATTGCCAAAAATAAAACCAACTTTTATTTCAATTAAATTCTAAAGTTTAAAAAGAAGACTATTTAAGAGTATGGGTAATAACGCACACATTTAGTTATGTTTTAAAATATATCATTTCACTTTTCAATAAATTTAATTCTAAAATAGTTTTCTTTTATCACTTGTTTTTTTTTTTATAATTTAAGAAAGTAATTAAAGACAAGCAAACTTTTACTCTTTAAAAGAAATAATAATTTTAAATTAAAAAAAAAAAGTTAATCCTTTCTAAACAAAACAGTTTAGTTTTGGAAAGTTTTTTTTTTAATTGCATTCTTGTTTTGATTGTAATCAATTTCTAATTTAGTTTAATTAAGCTGAGACTTGTTGTTACATTTTTTTTAAATTAATCCTAAATAAGATTGGCCTGGTTGGAATTTTTTTAATTAAAATTGAGACTAAGATAAAGATTTGCCCTGGTCTAAAACTAATTAATAATTAAAGATTGTGCAGGAGATACAGAGAATCATATAAATAGCCGGGGTTAGGAACTGAGAGCTATTTTATTCTATTCTATTGATTATTCTTCAGCTATTGACGTCAGTTCAGTTCGTTTAGTTTTGTTCAACTTTTAGTACGTCAGTCAATAAAACCAATTAATAAACGGAATCATCTCTTCAGAATGCCTAAACAAGTTTCTATGAAGAATATTACTTACATGATGCCATGCTAATTCAACTCAAGACGAATCCCGGATGCTAAATTGTTCCTGCTAAACATGCCTCAAAACGTATACAAGAACTGATACAGTAATGTCCCTGCCTTCTGAACAATATGAAACCTAAAGTCTTCACCAGAGTTCTCCCATGGAATGAATTATATGTGCCGTGTATAAAGACCTTTGCAGTCATAAATTTATACCTCGAGGTAATACATTTCCATATTTTAATCAGGGTTGAAATCTGTCTAGTCTCAGCTTAGTCTTTAAGGTTACCTATCTTATATGTATTGCTTATCATTGTATTTTTATAGTATGCCTTGGAATCTTAGTTTTAAGATTCCAAGTTTGTTTTCAATTTTATTTATCTGAGAGTGTATTGTGAGGTTATATTTTTTATGCTTACTATGCCTCCTGTTATGTTACTAACCCTTGCTAAATGCTCTGGTAGCAATTTATAATTTCAGTTTGCTCACCTGAGTCCCTATTTTATTGTCCAATAATTAATTTGAATTAATGGGTTTGTGCTTTTGCAGACCACAAATCTTTTGGCTGGTGTTTTATTATGTTTGTTATTCTAGTTTTTTTGGAATTGGAGATTTTGTTTCTTTTCTAGATTACGTAAAATCGTAATCATGTTCTTTTGTCTTGTATGTGAAATTAACTATGAATTGCCTTCAATGTGGTATATCATGAGCTGTCCTGCGGACAAAATGACATCTCTAGTTCAAAGTACTAGGGATGCTCACCAAGCTGTTTCATTAATTTCCGGCAAGACTCTATTTCTATTTTGTATCTCTGAATTAGGAAGCTAGAATTAATTTTTCTAAATCACCAGCAGGAAGATATTCTCAATTCCCTTTTTAAATTGTAGGTGAAAGAACGAACATCGCTTTCAGAGTATTTAATTTTTAATATTTGCAGAACTCATATACACTCTCTGATGAATACGCTTAGAAAAATCTAGGTCAAACTTTCGTATTCAGTTTGCTAGATTTAATTTACATTGTTTATTGAATTTAATAAAATTTTCACATTAGTTTAAATTATTTTGGCTGACATTTGTCTATGTGTTTCATTTTCTCAATTGTCTGAATAATAGTTAAGATCTCTTGCTGTCTGCCTGAGTCTAGTCGGTGCAAACCATCATCACTATCCACTTTTAATCACAGTAAACAAATTTTCCAGATACACAGTGATCTGGTGGTGCCCTCCATGATCAAGGATAGATTAAGTGACCGTTACAATATATACGTGAAGGAAGAATTATAAAATTGGAAGAACTTTCTAGTGATAAAGTTAAATTTATTTATAATGTTTCTATATGAAAAAATTGGAGAATTTGCTTTAAAATGAAATATTTCTACAAGTTATTGAAAAGAATTGAAAAATGGAACTTTTAAATATGATAATTCTTTTATTAAATAACCAATGTTTTCTGTGAAATTTGTTTCATCAAGGAATTAAAATGAACGAACTTTATTATAAATACATTTTATCCTGCATTGATAAGCAATATTTCCATTGGATTTTGTTTTAACACTTTTTGCATTTATGTTGCATGGAGTTAAAAGCACAGTGGCAAGAGAGAAGAAAAAAAATCTCTTTAGTTAAATGAATGATGTCATGATAATAAACACTTCCCTGAATTTCAACTTCAAGAAAAATTAAAGAACACTTTTGTTATTTTTACTTTTTCTTAGTATATTTAGGTAATTTAATAATTATATGTATTCTTAGTTTACGATGTTGTTTAATGTTTATACACTATGTGAATTTTATCTTTAATTTTTTCGTCTGAAAAACTGAAGAAAAATCAATAATCTATAACTTGGACGGAAATAATTCAACAAGAGAGGATCAAGAGGATCGCTGTAATAATCATAGTATGATTTGAAGTAAAATTTTGTTTAAATATATTTAAATTTTAATATGAGTATTTATTTATGTGAGTGATAAATCAGGTAAACCAAATATTATATTTATTCTGCTTATTTATGTTAGAATAATTTATTTTAGAAATATGAATATACATGTTATATGCGGGATCTATTTAGATACCATCTGAAAGTATGAATAAAAATGTTATAAGCAGTATATGTTTAGATACTATAGGCATAACTGATCTCTGAATTGTTTTATAAAGAATTTTAATGAATCTATTGATTATAAGTTAAATATCTAAATCATTTGTTTGTGCTACATTTAATCTTGATATTTTAATGAATACTATGGACTGAAGTTCAGAAACTATTTTTTGAAGAGATATTTAAGAATTTCTTTGTGATATTGTTAGGAGATATACCGAGTGTTATTGATAGACTGTTGATGGTTCCGGAGAGTAGTATTAGGCAATCCTGTGGTGCAAGGGATCTTTTGAATATTAAGTATAATACACTTAACATAGGTCTGTATATTTTTTTGATTCATGATCAGTGGTGTTTCTTTCCATAAATCACTAAGTACTCAGAGAAAAGCCGTGATAGGAATTTAAGGTAGACATAAGAATATGTGGCCTTAAGCTCTGCACCCATGTTTTCCTTTTTTCCTAGTTCTTGTAATATAGGGTATATGAGCACAGACTTTCACATGACCCACCACTCTCCACTCTATCTAATAACACTGATACACTCAAGCACACACATGCTGAAAAGATAAATAATCACCAATATACGTATTTCATGCTAAACCAGCAATCATCAGTTGGTCCAGATTATCATCTTTACACATATATGCTGTAAGTGCTCAGATATATATTAAGATAGACAATCTTCATACTTTAATGGACTGGCTCCAATCTACTACACACTCCAACTCTTCAACCGTCCATCCAATTGAAAATCTGATGATGGAATGCTCGTAGTTTTTAATCCCTCACTTTCAATCATTAATATCATCACTGGTTCCTACATTGTAACTGGTATTGTTAAAGATGTTTGAAGAATAACAGCTAGACTATTAAATGATGTTTTGAATTTTTTGGAAGACAAGAAGAGCAAAATATATAACAAATGATATATAATTATAGTGTTAAAATCTCATGGACTGATTTGATATTCCAAAAATATTCTAAGAAGAAAAAAAGTTATCGAGTATATGTTAAAGTTATATAAAAGGTATGAATGAAAATGAAACCTGAATATGATTATATCATGAAATGTGAAGTGAATAAATACCATATATTTATTTTTTGATATTATTAAAATAATTATATGTTTATTTTGGTAGATAAAATAAACATAAGAACACGTAAGAGTTATTATAAAAAATTATATTATGATGGAGTGTTGGAGTAAAGAACTTACTATTGAAGAATATATTATTTTTTTGTAATGTATAATATAGCAAATAAACTATTTAGATAATGAATAGGAAATTTCATAAAAATATTTAGATGTTTCATTTATCAAATAGAAATTTATTTATGAACCTACAATTATTTATAAATATGTTTATTGTACTAATAATGCTAAAGTGTATTAACGTTATAGATCTAAAAAAGAAACGGTAATATGATTTTCATAGAAGTGTATTTTTGATTCTACGAAAGTGTTCAAATTATTTAAATGTGTAATACTAAAATATCTTAATAAGTGTAAGTTTTTAAGTAATAGATATTATTACTTCATGATAGAAAATATTTGAATTAAAAATTACTTATTTTTATGTAAATATTAATTCTTATTAAGTGCTATTTGCCTATATATTTAGAAAAATAGGTTGAAGATAAGAGTGGCCGCTCTTATCTTTATAAAGTCGAATCTTGCGTTTAGATTTGTAGAGGTCTCTCGTGTAATAAATTTATGTAAATATATTTTTTTAATGTTATTATTTTGAAATTTAAATGATTTAAATTTTGTAAATATTACATTTGTAAATTTTGAAACCGTATAGTTGTTATATAATATATAAAGTAATGTCACACTATATATGACTTGCCTTATTGATTATTATTCTTATAGGTGTTATAATAAATTGTTAATATTGTTTTGAATTAACTTAATGTCTTGAGAGTTTCTTTTCTTGTTGTGTCCAAGTCATTATGAATCATCCTAACAACATACATGTATTATAAAAATTATGATTATTATATTATGACTACTGAAGATATTACATATTAAATCTTAAGAATTGTATAATAAAATTTTCATTATCTTATTCAATAGTGATCACAAAGCTTGATATTTTTTAATATGTCATGTGAATTATACAATTATAAATGTAATGCATAATAAGGTGAAAGTAATTTGAATGTATTTAATATAATAAATATTATTTGTAGTAGTTTATAAATTTAATTTGGTTTTAACTGATTAGCAAATTGGTTCAATGAGTTTTGAAATAAGAATTATTGAGTAGTTTTAATTTTCATTGATTGTTATTGTTTTGATACGGCTAGGTGTACATAAAATCCCTATATTAATTAATGTGCTAATTGTAAAACAATAATAAGAATCTGAGATTAAGATTAAGATTACAATTATATTACAGATTTTATTTAAGAAATATATTATTTTATTAAATAAATAAATGAAATTTAGTTTAGCACTTTAATTTAATTTTAGTAATGTTAATTATACTTTATTTTATGTAATAGGTGAGCCGTGGGAGTATTAATTATAGTTTAGGGAAGTAGATAGTGGTGACATTCCTATGCCATTGGGGATATATCTTTTTGTGGGTATATTCTTAATATTAAACTAACTGTATACCTTACTAGATGTTTTTAATTATTAATCATGATTTACTTTAGTATTTAATCGAATCCTTTGTAATAAGAATTGAGCTAGTATTTAAATTAATGTAATTGTTAATGAGCTAGTAATTAAATTAAATCTTTAATTAATTAATAGTTAAATTGATTAGTTAGTTAACAGATTATTTAATCTTAGTAGTTTACTAGATGGATGGTAAACTATTCTATTTGGATGAGTTGTTATATATATAATTATGAGCTAATTGTTGTTAAAGCTTAAAATAATGATTAGCTTGGGTAACAGGGGCTTGAGTTGGTGAGATTCTCGGTAAGGGTACACTATCTACAGAGATATGAACTGTTCCATGATTAATATTGTTTATTGCTTTCAACTAGCCAGTTATATTATTAATTGTATGGTTGCTATATTATAGTCTGGCCCTGTACACTTTAAGTAGTGCAGTCGACAGGATAAACATACATATTAAGTGGTGCAATCATCAGAACCTGTAAATAGATTTGTCCATATATGTTGTCCATATATGTTGATTAGGATATATGAAAAGAAATGCAGAACAGCTTAATAACATTGTTTGATGTGAAAAATCTGAGGCAGTGGCAGATATACATAAACCATATAGAGAATACCTGTTAATAAATGGGATTATTGATGACAAGTTGAAAGTCACCACCCTCTTATAGATGTCAGACAGAATGTCCTACAATTAGCAAATCATTTATGTGATCCAAAGCCACCAGAGAAAATCCTAAAAGAGAAATCATTAATAAAATTAAATGCCTAAATTCAGGCCAATAACATCAAAATTTTCAGCGCATCTTCGTTTCCATGGTAGAATACAATCCCAACATGAAAGCTTATATAAATATGATTTAATACTATGGAAGGTATTTAATACATCAAAAATCGAAAATGGGATTCATAAATATATTTTAATTATCAAGCTTTCTACTAACGTGAGAGGGTACAGCTAGACTTCAAAAGTGGAATAGAAATATATATTTAATTATCAAACTTTCTATAATGACAATGGGAAAATGGAGAGAATTAGCAAGGGAAATTTTTATTTGTATTTAATATATCAAAAATAGAATTCCTAAATCCAAAAACATTAAAACATTTCTACTGTTCGGAATATATCCTCCTCATATATATAAATTAGAAACATATTTTAATAATCAAGTGAATTATATTCTTTCATTTTTATTACTATTCTGTTAGCAGGTGTAGAGCCGCAGATCAGCTTTGCTTGTGTTAATAAAATAAAACAATGTAATGTAGTCAAGAATTAAAACATATTTAAGGAATATTTACATGAAATAATAATGCATGAGTTTTCAACAGCATTGTTTATAAAAATGCATTACAATAGTTTTTTTTACCTGCTGTTGATATCTCATGTATTATTATTTCATGTAAATATTAAATATATTTTAATTATCAACCAAAGAATATTATTTTAATTTAAAAATGTGAGCATAGCCATGGAAACAGCTAGTATGTATATATATATATAAACATTACAAGCATAAATCTAAACTAGTCAATATATAATTAAAATTACCCCAAATCCAAAATTCAACTAGACCAGCATAAAAATAATATTAAAACACAACCAAAGGTTTTCACTGCTACAAGCAGACTTCTCAAGTGTAAAGATCTACAAAAACTATACCATATATATAATATTAACCATTACCCACAAATCCATTCACTTCCCATCCACCCTTAATATTAAAAGAACTCTTAAATAAATTAATTGCTTCAGAATAATAAATTTCCAATAATAAAGATTCTTTAATTCTTCTTTTAATTTCATTTCTGCTTTGTATGTCCATAAAAAAAATACAGGCCACACTATTAATTTTGATGAAGCTAAGGTTGTCTTTTTTGAGAGAAATGAAATCAAAAGAAGAATTAAAGAATCTTTATTATTGAAAATTTATTATTCTGAAGCAATTAATTTATTTAAGAGTTTTTTTAATATTAAGGGTGGATGGGAAGTAAATGGATTTGTGGGTAATGGTTAATATTATATATATGGTATAGTTTTTGTAGTTCTTTACACTTGAGAAGTCTGCTTGTAGCAGTGAAACCTTTGGTTGTGTTTTAATATTATTTTTATGCTGGTCTAGTTGAATTTTGGATTTGGGGTAATTTTAATTGTATATATATATTTAATACCAAGCTTAGCTCTTAAAATATCATATACATAGATATATGAGCCCATATGTATTCTCCTAACATACTAATTATTTTACCAATCAATGAATTAAAATCCACAGCCTTAGTCTATTCATCTGTGACATTATACCAACACCAAATTATTTCAGATATTTATCTGATTTATTCATAATCACTGCAAAGAATTCCCTAGATCTCTTTTAGAAAAAAAGAAACTGAATTTTAATTACAAAAAAATCAATAAATATTAATAAAGTGTGTGTGTGTTTATGTATTAAGTTTTCTGATCGATGATTCATTCAGGAATATAAAATATTCTGTAAAAAAAAGAAGAAGAAAAAGCAGAAATATGAAAATACCTTCTGGAACTATCTTTCTTTTATTTGTCCTCGGATGTGTCCACTGCGTTATTTTATCAGAATGGCTAAAAATAAGACATAAAAAATTTTACAATTTCATAAAAAAATAGTAACAACAAAATAAATTTTATAAATTTTAAAAAATAATTAACACACAATTTGTATTCAAAATTAATACGATGGGAATATTATTGCAGCAATCGCAACGTAAAACTATCATTTAAAAAACTGCATGCTAAAGTAAGCATACAACTTCATAGATGAGAGAATTGTAAAGATCCCACCCTAGCCTGAAAGGAAAATTAATAAATATCTTGTCCATAAATTGAAATCACCATTGCGGACTTCCTCCAAATTTATACTTCGATAAATTATGAAAAAAAAACATACCAATATCAACCAGTACACTAGGGATTATTTAATAGATTGAATTATTCACTTGCCAGCCGGCCAAAATAAGAAAACCGTGAATTACTTAATAGATTGAATTGTCAATGTAAAATAATAATAAAAAAATAAATTGTTAAATAAAGTGAACTTATTCAATTGCCATCCAAAAATAAGAAAAACCAAGGCTTAATAAATCAACTTTTCATCTGTTTGATGGCTGAAATAAGGAAAGTAAGGATAAACAGACTTAATCATTTATGAACAGCTTAGATAATAAATAGTACTGATTTGGAATATATATTTCACATGAGAAAACTGTTAACCTTTAGTATGTAAAAATCCCTATTGGCCTAGTGAATTAAAATACAAAACTTTTGATTGGTCAATTACAGAATCAGCAGTAAAAATATATTCATCTTTCAATATTATATTCCTTTTAGTTTCATTTATAAAAAGCAAATTAATAATTTGTCAGATTATGAAAATGAATGAAAGTTTTTTCAAAAATAAATTTCTATTTATAATTATAAAAATAATTTATAGCGGAAAACGTAAAACAAACTTTCGTAACTTATTAGAAAATGCTGCGTATGTCATTGATTTCTTTCTCAACTTACATTCATGAAAAGTAAAGAATTATTACTAAAATCTTAACTATTCTTCTAAAATAATTATATTTTCAACATATTTTATCAAAATCATTTATATGTAAAAAATACGAAAAAAATACTCTAAAATATACATTTTTGTTTTGAAAATCAAAACAAAGAACTTAGACCTGTCAAAAACATTGACAAGCACTCCCTTTTGTTGAAAATGAAAAACAACCAATCAGTGCCTTGGAAAGTCCATCTTCTCCCATTATTATAGCTTCAAATTTAAATATTACTGATTTTTTTACAGATGGCAGCATCTTATGGTATGTTTTTAGCTTTAAAATGATCGTAAATTTGCTATGATAATGTAAAAATTGTCCGTTTTAGAGTGACTTGAATCTGCAAACGAAACCTGCCATGTGATGCACAAGAAAGGTTTAATATCATATGCTCATAAATTAACATCTTATTTAGTTTACAAATATTGTTTGTGTTTATCTGTTCAGGGTAATATTATTTATGTATGTGCAATTATTAAAAACAATTTATGTGAAACATTAAAACATCAATCATGGATGGAAGATGAAATATTTTAGTTTATATTAATAAATAGAAATTCTAATGGAACTTATTAAAAACCATTACATTGTAAAAATGATCTTTAAAGCCTTATTGCTGGTTATATATCCACTTTGGCAGAGTCCGTTATTTGAGGAAGTGTCTTGATGCATTAAATTATTGTTATTACATGAAATAAAATGTTGAATTTTAAACTTTAGCCAATGTTTAATTCTCATTTCTGCATTTCATTGATTTAACAAGATAGTGAAATTAGGTAATTAAGCAATGCAATATCGTGACTTTCTTGTATTCCAAGCTACTGCTCAGTGCTGACAGGATGACC
Organism: Epiperipatus broadwayi; assembly: GCA_028023455.1. Taxonomy (NCBI): domain Eukaryota; kingdom Metazoa; phylum Onychophora; class Udeonychophora; order Euonychophora; family Peripatidae; genus Epiperipatus; species Epiperipatus broadwayi. Next base: position 1,506,629 of record JAQFVV010012455.1, on the reverse strand, counting down.
TTTTAAGAGACGAAGATTTAAACCAGGATTCCTGATGGTGCAATGATGTATTGGTTAATGATACCAACCCAAATCAATAAAAATGTGCAGAGAGCTTAGGTCTCTTAGACACAATTTCCTTATATATTATTAGATTGCTTTACATATGATAGACATATCTATATCAATGAACTATGATTAGCAAGAAATATTATTAGTGCATGGCTAACATTACCAGAGATAGTTTTATAGGCTGAATGCCCTTCAAGATACTCATTACCAATCTTTGATTGGGGTTCAAAAACAATCCCATTACAATATACAGAAATAACTTTTATGATTTCCTTATATAATATTAGGTTGCTTTATATATGTTTAAAGTCATATCTATATCGATAAACTATGATAAACAGGAAAACACCATCTCACTACTATATATTGAAATAACTATTTTATGGGTGTAAAAATAAACACACACAAATTTTTGAATAGATCAGTTTTTGGTATCATATACATTTTTAATTACTTAATCTTAAAATAATGTTAAAAACATAAATAACAAGGAACAATTAGGCACACAAATACATAAAATAGCATATATATTATATGTGAATAAATAAATTTATAAATGAATATATAAATTTATATTAATTAAATAAAACTTTATTGGAAATAAATCTATATTTTTCAGTTTTAGTACAATTAATCCTCAATGGTTGCAAGCAATATGTAAACTGCATGAAATTTTCATACGCCTTGATTTCATAAAATTTTATAAATTGAACAGGTGTCCATTTCAGTATTTTTCTAAGTGTATCTGTATTTTGCAAGAAAATAATTACTATGAATTTTGCACACATAGTGTAAGTTTTATGCCTCTTCTTATGCATTTAGCGATATCACATACTGTTATAGTCTAAATGAAAGCAATTTTTTTTCATTTGTTGCGATCTATGGTTACTTTTCCTCTATTTTATATATATATAGTGTTTTTTGTAAGTAATTTTATTTCATTTTTGCAAATAATGCTTATAATTTAAAAAAAAAAATTTGGAATCGTAATTCTATCATAAAATACTTTTCTCGTGAGCGATAAATACTGCAGTAGCAATTATCTTATAAAAAATAAATTATAGCTATTGCAAGTTAAGAAAAAAGTTTAGAAATAACAAACAATGCTATGGCACCGTTTTCTCAAAAAATAAATATGTAACAAATCACAAATAAGCTTTTAAACTTTTTAAACAATAAGCAAATAAAAGATTTTAGTAGAAAAATAACTTTAATCCTTTAGTAAAGATAGTGATGTTAATTATATAAAAAATTCTAGATGTTCATGGTTTGAAAAAAATAAATCCCCAGATGTTAAAATTACATAAAAAGAAATTTTATCATACAATTATTAGTCTGATTTCAATCTCATGCTGCTGTATCAATTAATTATTGGGGAAAAAATGAATCAGTCAACCTTACTTGCTAGATCATTTACCAATAGTAGTGTTCAAACACCTAAGACCAACTTCAAGTCCAGAATTATGTCAACAGTAAATTTATGCTGCTCTATGAAAATACCTCTAAAATGCAGATTTCGTTTGAAGTGATGTCAGCATTAAGAAGAATTTTTTATATCTCTGAAATAACTTAAAAACTTTTCCGGAAGATTTGTGATGATGGTATTTTAGTTGTATTGATATATTGGACTATATCCACCATCTAATATTAAGTGTTAAATGTCTTTAGAAGAATTTAACTTTATTTGAATTTTCCATTTACATTCAAATGTTAGTACTAGCACACAGGTTAGTATATGCACATTTCAAGAGGTATTATTCTCCTCTCTTCTTCAGGTGTTGCTGGCCTGATCAATGACAGTACTAGCATGGAAATCAAACCTGGGCCCATAATTTTTTTAATATTGAATTTTAAGTTAACACTAAAAGAAAAAAACAATCACTGGTACTGTAGTGTGCCCATACATACTAAAAATTGCAGGCAAATTAAGGAAAAATCTGCAATCAGTATAACATCAGAACAGCTTTCGAGAATCATGTCACCCTATGAGGAATTCTAACATCTACAATGTCTAAACTTGAAATGCTGAAATGCAAAAACTGCATCTATGAAATACCATGTCAATGTGGAAGAATGTATATTGATGAGATCTGCTGTCCCATTGAAAAGTGATTGCAAAAGCACAAACTGATGATTAGAAGAGATACATCAGGTGTCTAAGATAGCAGACCATGTATGTACCAATGAACATATGTTCAATTGGGAAAATACAAAAATATTGGATAGAGAGAAAAATGTACAATGAAGAAAATTCAAAGAAGCTGCTCACTTAATGTGATAGATATAATATATGAGACATAATGTATGGAAACCATTAATCAACTTTGCTCTTAGGAAAAAGCAGTGAAATCAGGAAAAATCTCATAGATAATTATATGAAATTTCTACTGGCTGTTGTATTAGAGTTACCTTTTAAAAAAAAGAGGAGAATAATATCTCTTGAAACACTGTGCATATACTAACCCTATATGCTATTTCTAACAGTTGAATGTAATTGGAAAATTTAAATAAAGATTAGTTTTTCTAAAGAAAATTCAATACTTAATATTAGATGATGAAAATAGACCAATATATAAATACAACTTAAAACTTATCTTCCAGATTAAATGAAGTCTATGTGAACCAACTCAATGAAACTTCCAACAATTGTAAAATGAAATAGCAACCCTTAGCCAAATTTCTATGTTCTCTGAAAATATATTATTAAAAATTCATTTTATAAATTATGCAAGAGTACTGATCAAGAATTTGTATAATCGTGCATGTATATAAAGATAATAAATGTTCATGAAATAAACTATAACTAAAGATGAGCTCAAAGAAAAGCACAAACTGTAGGTGACTTTTATTATTACTTTTAAAGAAATAAAAACTGATTAATCACCAGGAAAATATTTGTATTACTTTTTTTTAGTATATTTTAAAATATGTACCTTGATGTATGGTAAAATTATATTTAAACCATTAAGCATCACATGATCACTATGTCTTATACTAGCACATAATTGTTTATAAACAAGGCAAAACTCTCCATACAGTAGTGCACCCTGTGCCAGCCAGAGTAAGCAATGGATTCCTGATGAAGGCCACAAGCCAGAAACTAGTATGGGAATATTGGATGAGTAGGCACTAGATAGGGATTTTATGCACAAGCCTTCTGGCATCCATTGATTACTCTGGTTGGCACAGGGTGGCATTACTGTATGGAGAATTTTGCCTTGTTTATAAAAAATTATATTTAATTATTTTTATAAGGAATTGAATTATTTTTTAAATAAATATTTAAAATAAGCATAATATTTCAGAAATGTGATATCAGAATAAGAATAATTCTTTAAATAAATAAATAAATAATACTTCTGTTAATATACAACTATAAATATAATATAACAATTTATCAATTGTTAAACAGAGTTTCTTTAATATAAATAAAATAATAATTAAAAAATAATTATTGCCAAGCGCTTTCAACTCTTATGAGTTCTTATCAAGGCAGAGTAAAAAATTCTATTTTCTCCTAGACGATGAATTCAACATTTCATTGTATTGACCAGGAACAACTAATCGGAAAGCTGGTTAATTTTGAATTCATAGCACAAGATGAATTTTGTATAAGATACGATTCTTTAATCTTGCATTTTTTATCATGTGTTTTATGCATTAATATTGTAAAATCCTTTGGACTATATATATGGCCTGTACTATTTTGGTGAACATAAAAAGCTGAATAAACTGTATCATCTTCTCTTGCTCTATTGTATGTATATTTATGCTGTTGAAGGTGATATTTAATATTTGTTTTGGTTTCTTCAACATATATTGCACTACAATTTATCCTCCTTATTTATTACTTCCTTAGAATTATTTAATAATCTATTAAGGTTAGGTGGAGTTCTCCATGCTAATCGAAAATCTTGACTTAAAACTCATTATATTTTTATTAATATTGGGAATAAAAGCAAATGACATCCATGGTTTATTAATCATATTTATATGGCCACTATTATGACATTGTTTATAATGCTTCAATACAATAGATAATAGCATTTGTTTATTATAACCCACTTGTATCAAATCTTGCATATAATATTTTATATTATCTTTCTTAAACATTTCATTTGAACACAGTCGTTGATTATGTGTTAAAAAAGCTCTATAACTAAAGGAACATTAGATGTTGTATCAATATAACTTCTATAATCTATATGTTTAACAACTGTTTTATATACTAATTTATCATCCACCCTTGATATTTGCAAATCCAGGTATTTAATACTAGAATTGTCTTCTCTTTCTATTGTCCAAACTAAACCATCCTGGTTCTGCAAACCATCAAAAATTTGTTTTATAATGTCTAGTTGCCTATATATCAAAACATCATCTACATATCTACAATACAATGTGTTCTCATTTCTTACTAATATGGGATGCACAATTCGCTGTTCTATATTATCTACAAACAAATTACTTAATACTCCACTTACAACCAAACCCATTGGCCATCCTTTTTCCATTCTATATAACTAACTATCATGTGCTGCAACAATATCATTGCTTATCCAATTTAAAACATCTATAATAAAAGATGCCCACAAATAAATTGTAGTGCAATATATGTTGGAGAAAACAAAGCAAATATTAAATATTGCCTTCAACAACATAAATATACATATAATAGAGCAAGAAAAGATATAGTTTATTCAGCTTTTTATGTTCACCAAAATAGTACAGGCCATATATGTAGTCCAAAGGATTTTACAATATTAATGCATGAAACACATGATAAAAAATGCAAGATTAAAGAATCGTATCTTATACAAAATTCATCTTGTGCTATGAATTCAAAATTAACCAGTTTTCCGATTAGTTGTTCCTGGCCAATACAATGAGATGTTGAATTCATCGCCTAGGAGAAATTTTTTACATTGCCTTGATAAGGACTCTTAAGAGTTGAAAGCGCTTGGCAATAATTATTTTTTAATTATTATTTTATTTATATTGAAGAAACTCTGTTTTAACAATTGACCAATTGTTATATTATATGAATAATTCTTTATTAATTTGAAAAAAAAGAAATACCATGCAATCGCCTCTTCATTTCGTTAGTACTTATTAGATAAGGAAATACATACTACAAAGATATTATTTGTAAATTAGATATGAAAATTAATTTAGATGCAAAGAATAAAAATGATACTTAAAATAAAAAACTAAATTATATTAAACCATTATGCGATAGCAGGGACCTCTACAGGTGTTTTAACCACAAGCTTATGCTATGGAAGAAAAGAGGGGAACCCCTTCTTTACTTCTGTGGTTAAAACACCTGTAGAGGTCCCTGCTATCGCATTTATACGCATATTGTCGAGGTTATAGCCTCAGTAAATATTACTTACGTAATCAATGTGCGTTTAATAAATTTATAATTACAACTTTAAATTAAACCATTATGTAATTCCAAATAAAAGGTTATTTTAAGTTAATCTTTTTAAGACAAATAGTAAAAAAAATTATAGTAATTAAAATTGTTTTGTTATAGTAGAGTTTATATTACACCTACTGTTTTGATATTTTTATGCAAATGTGATAAATCAGTGTGTCAATTTTGAAATAGAAATCATGCATGTGTTTCTTTGTATTCTTTCTCCATACATTTCATGGTTTTTGAAGATTATCTCTTAAGTAATTGTATATCACATTCTTGGCCCAGAATGATCAGGCCTGTACTCTCTTGACTTATTTGTATTATAAAGGTGTTTTAACAATTGACCATATTCTGCAAATACAACACCCTATATATATATAACAAGTTAAAAATTAATGTTCATTAACATACGTTTAATGAATAATAAATAACTATTATGTAACTTATGTATGAGACAATCAGATCTATAAATATAGAAATAAAACAAACTAACTCCTTCTTTTTAAAACTTGATTTATTATGACTATAATCATGAAAAAGAAATCCGACATTTCGACTATTTTTTATAGTCTTTTTCAAGGCACACTAAAATAAAATATATATACACAATAAATATCACATATTCCAAAAAAAAAAAAATTTAATTAATTAAAAATTACAAAATATATCCATAACCAAAATTTTCTTTTTTTTTACCTTATCTCACTCCCCTTTCCTATTACAATCACAACTTAAACATAACTAATTCCTTTTTAAAATTCTATATATATCAAATAAAAACTTTTAATTAAAAACCTATTATTTTCTTTTATCTTTTTCTATAAATATATAATATAAATAATCTTTTTTATTTTAATATAGAGAAACCTATCTTTTTTTTAAAGTTAAATATCGAAAATTTTAATGAGTTCAATGTATTATACTTGCAGTAGAATTTAAGATTGCTATAATTACCCCACACCTTCTTCAAATGTTTTAGAGCTTAATGAATAAATAACCTTACATAAAGAAATATTTTCCATGTATTGTACTAGTTAGTGCTAAATGCCAATCATATAAATAGATGTGAATCTAGGTCCATGTTTTAATTCTAAATGTAAATTATTTCACATCATTTCAAATAAATATGTTAACTATTACATACTCAAATGATTTAATAATAGATAAAAGATTTCATTTAAATTCTATCTATCTTAGGATTTAAAAAAAAAACAGCAAATTTTATAATTGCATTTTATATTTAATTAATATTATACCTTGAGTTTAAATTTAATTATCATTATTATTTCTTTTTATTATTAATTTATATTTGTATTGTAAATAAATCTTTTTATTTTATAAATTCTCTTGAATCTTTACTAATATTGTTATTTATCTAAGAATCTGAAAATAAAGAATGTTTATGCAAACTTTAACCTAGCAGAGATATTAAATATAGTGATACTTATGTACTAATTTTGGTATTAAACTACTAAACATCACATGATCACCATCTCTTATGCTAGCACATAACTTATTAAACATGCAAAACTCTCCATACAGTAGTGCCACCCTGTGCCAACCAGAGTAATCAATGGATGCCAGAAACTAGTTTGGGGATAATGAACGAGTAAAAAAGGAATTTTCTGTTAAGGACCCTTTGATTCCTCTTTGAGACCTTAAAAGAAACTAAGAAGAATAACTTCCTAATGTCCACTCCATATGTTCTTATAGTTGCAGCTGTTATTCCTGTGTGATTATTTATAGAGTATTTAAGCATAAATGGACTGCTCACTAATACGCTCACTAATTCACATTATCCAGTTTGGTGAATTTATTGACTTTTTACCTCTCAGTTTAAGATATGTGTGTGAATGATCTTTTTTTTTCTAGTATACATTTACAATCTTGACAGATAAAAATGAATCATGGCCCTTATTCCCAGAAGGCTATAAAGTTGCCAGCCAAGGTAGCAGTTAGCACTGAAGGCAAAGGGTCTTAAAAACCTCTGATTGTGGACCCAGGCTGGCATTTGATGCCAACCTTTTATTTAGGTATTTACAACTGCAGATCACTTTCAAGTGAAGGAATATTGCAAGAATTGGAAAAAGAGCTCTCTAATATTCTTCTAATTTCACAAAGTCCAATAATATCATATTTAATAAATTATATATTATTGAATTTTGTTAAATCAGTAGAAAAAATGAAAAGGCAATTTAAAAAGTGGATATATAAGGCACAAACATTGGAAGTACAAGTGGAGTAGGATTCATTATAAATAAAAAAAATGAAAGATCATTGTGGAGATCGATGGTGAATCAGATAGAGTGATTAGATTAGTTATAGAACTTAATGATAGATACCAAACGCACATAATTCAGGTTCTCATTGTGATGAAAAAATAACCATATGGATGTACAAAAGGCTTTTCATCACACCAAACAACACTTTTAAAATTGTCATGGGAAACTTTAATGTTACAACTGATAAACAATCAGAAATTGAAAGTGCTATAGATAAATTTGGTTATGTGATAGAAATGAGAAGGACAGTGATTCATGGAGTTTTCAGAAAAAGAAAAACTTTATATTATGAATTCTTTTTTTGAGAAAAACGCTTAACAAAAATGGACATGGAAGCATTCAAATAAAGGTACACCATAATAGGATTATATTTCAACTAACAGAAAATACATATTTCAAGATTGTAATGCTCTTAATAAATTCAACAAAGGAAGTGATCATCGATTAGTAGGATATAAAATATATGATAATATAAAACTAGAGAAACAAAAATTACTAAGAAAACTGCATTCACATTTGATACTTCTAATCTTCAGAAACATTCTAATGAATTTAAATTAGAATTTGCAAATCATTTTCAAATATCAATAGATTTTGAACATGAATCAAAACTTGAATGAAATCAGTAGGAAGATAACTGATGCACTTTTAAAAACTGCAACAAAGATAGCTGGTATAAAAAAGCATCAATTAACCAGTAAAATCATTACTGAAAAGAATATATTTGAAGAAAAGAAGAAATATGAAAATATATTAAAATGATGTATTAAGAAAAATTAAACATCTAGAATTTTATAAAATTATGTGAAAAAGAGTTGATAATGATATAAGACAGTATAATTGTAAATTAGTAATGAAAGCTATAGAAAAAAATAAAAGTCTCAAGAGTGTAAAACAACATCTTGGTATTGGTAAAAAAAAATTATTTCTGTAATTCAAAAAAAAAGATGGAATTATTACTGAAAAGAGAGATGACATCATGAAATATATAGAAGAGTTCTATTAAGAATTATATAGTAATAAAAAAATGAGGTAAAATACTCCTACAATTACTATATCTTTTGAATTGCCTAGGATTTTAATGAAGAAGTTAGAAATGCAATTAAATATATAAAAAAGACAAAAGCTTCAGGTAATGATGAAATTATAATCAATATCTTTAAAAAAAAAGCAGGTGAAGAAATAGGAAAAAATTTTGGCAAAGTTATATACCAAAACCAGCCAAAATGACAAGCTAGATTTAAAAGTGGTTTTAGTACAGTGGATCATATCTAAGAATTGAGAGAAATTATAGAAAGGACCAATAAATATGAATTGCCATTATGCTTTGGATTTGTAGATTATGAAAAGACATTTGATAAAATAAGCCTTTTTTCAATGATTAAAGCATTGGATCCAGGATATTGTCATATTCTAAAGAATATTTATAAAAATTCAACAGCAACAATTAGATTACATAATGATACTAGGAAGATTGGCATTGGGAGGGGTGTATGGCAGGATGACTTCATATCTCCTAAACCATGTATAGCAATTTTGACAAGAAGTATTTTGTAGATCAAAATGGGAAGTAAATGGAGATTATTAAAGTCATTTTGTTTTTTGCAGATAATGTAATTGCTTTTTAGCTTCAGGAAATATTGCAAGAGTTATCAAATGAAAATAAGAAAGCAGAACTGAAAGTAAATATTAAAAAAACTAAAGTAATTGGATTTTCTCAAAAAAAAAAAAAAAAATACATTGATATTGATGAGTTAGAAGATGAAGTTAATAACTACAAATGTCTTAATTTGATTATTACTACAGAGAGAAACATGATGAATGAAATTAATCATAGAATTAAACTTGGCTGGAGTGTTTTTGGTAGAAAATAATAATAATTCCAACACAATTGAAATAAAACAACTGTATAAAAATAGATATTATTGAACGGATTCAATAATTAAGAAAATATCTATTTTTATATAATTGTTTTATTTCAATTGTCTTGTAATCATTATTAATTATTTGAAAACAACATTATGGACAAATTTAGATTTGACCATTGTTAAGAACCTAAAAGGCAATATGCCTGTGTGATATCAGTTCCTACTTACAGATCTAAGACTTTGATCACATGACAGAAGAGCAATACAGAGACTTCAGACCATTCAACGAAGTATAGAGAGATGCATGTTAGGGATAACAAAAAAAATCGAAAATGAAATACATGGGTAAGAGAACAAACAGATATTACTGACATTATAAAAAGAATTATGAGACTGAAGTGGAATTGGGCTAGACATATTGATAGAAGAGATGATAATAGATGAACAGTTAAAATCTTAAACTAGATTTCAAGAAAATTAAAAGATCTAGAAAAAGTCCACATGTGAGATAGATGGACAAAATAAGGAGGTGTTCTGAAGTGATATGGAGAAGAGAAACTAGAGATCAGAAGATGGGTTGAACTTGGAGATCTTATTCCTGCTATGTACTGATAATGATTAAAAATGATGATGATATATTGATTTGGGTTATGGAAAAGATATAAAGTAGAACAAAAATGGTCAATTAATGATAGATGGAGTAAAGAAAGTTATAATAATCTTATACTTTAATAAAATAAATATTTTTTTTAATTAAATGAAAGTATCACAGGAAAGGATTTGAACTCCATTCCTTGAATTCTAGATTGTGCTTCAAATCTGGTAATACTTAACTGGAAAATGATAATGGGGAAGATTGAACAAACTAAAAAAATCAAGTAATCAAATCCTACTGATCTCAGAAGTCATAACTACTAATAATTCCTACGTCCAGACTTATATCAAATCTATTTCTCTTGGTTTCAATGCAATATTGTTATGCTAATAATCAAATGATTGTTATAATGTGCATATATTAGAGAAACTAAAAATTCAATAGAAACAAGACTGATACAACAATAGTATGTTAAAAATTATCGTAAAGAAACTAAACATAAATTTGAAAATAAAAAAGTATCACAATAATTGATAAAATAAATAATAAATAAAATAAGCATTTTTTATCAAAAAACTTAATCCAAATTTAATAAAGAGAAAGATGAAAAATTAATAATGTGTGAATATTATAATACTAATTAATTATAATCTTAAAAACAAGAAAGTGATAAATTAATTGTTAATATAAAACATAAATACTTAAAAAGCCAAAAAAAAAAGTGCTAAAATACAAAAAGACATTGACTAATATGCCTTTAGACAATGGATTAAACAGAGAAAACCATTACAATAAAAATTTTAAAATAAATACAATTTCATTTACAATTATGATTATTGATAAACAGAGCAAAACTCTCCATACAGTATTGCCACCTGTGCTAAACAGAGTAATCAATGGATGCCAGAAGGCTTGTGCATAAAATCCCTATCTAATACCTACTCATCCAATATCCCCAGACTAGTTTCTGGCTTGTGGCCTTCGTCAGTGAGGAGCTTTGGATCTGAGAGCACTGCATCTAGATCTTAGGATCTAATGCACAAGCCTTCTGGCATCCATTGATTACTCTGTTTAGCACAGGTGGCAATACTGTATGGAGAGTTTTGCTCTGTTTATCAACAATTAATGTGCTAGTATAGGAAATGTGATCATGTGATGCTTAATGGTTTAATTATGATTATTATTCTAATTATTTATCAAGAGCACGAATGACTTTAACCTTTTCCACAGGTGCTTTAAACATTTATAACAGCCAAATGATGTAGTTTTTTTAACATTAACTTGTTGTGAATTGCAAGATTTCGCATGTTAATTTGTTAAAAAGGAAACAGTGGATTTAAATGTGAAGTGAGTAATATCTTCATGATCTCAAATCAGGATGCTTCATATTGGCCTATATAAGTAAGAATTTAGATTAGAGATAAGACGACCACTTTTTTTTTTCATGTGTCAAAGCATCGGCCGGGAAGCGAACCCGCAAACCCGGGACAACGGCTTGTAAGGCAGCTGTGCTGACCACTCACCCACCAACGCTTGACAAGATGACCACTTTTTTATAAAAATCCCTATTTTGTGTTGAGATTTGAGAGGTCCCTCTATAGTCAGAAAACTAAATTGCTTGAACTATTATACAAACATTTAAGGCACATGTGGAAAAAGGGTAAAGCCTTTCTCTTTCTAATTACATACTGACTGTGCGCTAGATAAATAATTAGAATGTTACATTAATTTCTATATTTCCATTAAAAAGATCTTAATATTAACTCATAAATCGCAAGATTTCACATAAGTTAATTTGTGAAAAGAAATAGTGGATGTAAATGTGAAGAGAGTAATATCTTCATGCTCCCAAATCAAAATGCTTCAGATTGGCCTATATAAGTAAGAATTTAGGTTAAAGATAAGATGGCTGTTCTTATCTTTATAAAGCCCTATCTTGTGTAGAGGTTTAAGAGTTCCCTTCATAGTTAAAAAACTACATCGTTTGACTATTATAAACACTTAAAGAGACTGAGGAAAAAAAGCCTTTCTCTTTATAATTGTGATAAAATATGTTGTAAATGTATATTATATAGGTATAAAATTTAAAAAATATATTAACTTAAGTTACAAAATAGTGCTTATATTAAAAATAGTTTCATGTTATAAAAATATGTAAAACTGAATATTGCTATTAACTATTTATTAAAATCTCAATAGTTATACGCTTTTCACAAAATTATGTAATTCTACAAATTGTTCAAGTTAATATGAAAAGGTAACAAAACACTAAAATAAGACTTAAAAGCGTATATGCAATAATATTTCCATACTTTACCATTCTAAATATTAATGTAAAATAATACTCATGTAGAGTTCAAATATGAAATGTTAATAATATTTATTGTACCAAGTATACTTTCAATGTTTTCATATCATATTCATGCTGTCTGTTGAGAACATTAATTTTTTGCTGATTCAAATACTATTACTTATTTGGTTCATTACATATTCATTTTGTATAATGAACCACATCTCTTTTATTTGGCATTTACAATCGTTTCTCTCTTCACATACAACTCTAACAGCATTCACATCACAGCTATGGTCATGTTCTCTCTAAAAGAGAGAAACAATCACAAACGCAAAAAAAAAAAAGAGGCACGGTTCATTACACAAAATAAATATGTAGTGAACCAAAAAGTAATAGTATTTAAATCAGCAAAAAATTAATGTTCTCAGCAGACTGCCCATGAATATGATGTGAAAACATCGAAAGTATATTTAGTACAATAAACATTGTTACAATTTTACATTTAAACTCTGTATGAGTATTATTTTACAGTCTGTGCTCGTACCCTGTCTATTACATATATAGACACAGGTATATATAAGCCTGTGTATTTCATCTATTAATTGTTTGTATATTGCACTAGTAGATGGGATAATGCCTACCCTGGTGATTTAAAGAAACACAGATAGATGCATAAATCAATGCATATAAATTCATTTCATGTAATACAATGAGCCATCCATATCATCACTATTTTCCTTACAATTATAAAAAATATAATAATAAACTTTTAAGTTTCTTAATTAAATTTAATTAAGACTGATGCTGGTGATGATGATCAAGCACATGTCATTATATAACTACTTTATATGATCATTATATCTCAGAGAATAGTACTCAATTCTCATCCACAACTATTTTTCTATATGTGGGACTTGAACTGTGCCATTCTTTAACTTTGAATGCGATTTTTGTTTGAAAGCATACCTACTGTTACATTATTCAAACAATACCATCCCAATTTTGTTAATATTCCAACACTCCTTCAGCTCAGAACACGATCTCTAAGGATCAAGAGCGAACTTTTCAGATTCGCATTTGGAATGGGACTAATAATATAAGAATCACACAGATAACTAAATAAATTTGCATAACAAAACAATTTATTTAAGGAACTTGACTGGTGTCTATCATTATAAATATTAATTTTACACAGACATGTACACATATTGGAAAAAGCGCAGGGACTAATTATTTTGAAAATTAAAGTTTAATTAAGACAAGTGTTAATCTATCTATTCACAGGTCTTTCATTTTCAATATACAGCATTCCCTCTTTGCACAATTATTTCATAAATAAGAATTATAATTTTTTTAAAAAGTAGTAATTAAAATACGAATACCAACATTATATATATATTCTCCATACAATATTAGTAATTGTAAAAATAAAAAAAACTTAAAACAATACAATCAAAAGAATATTTTATCATAATAAAATTGTTTTTAATTATTGAGGCCTCTTATTTCCATATATATCTAATTAAAAAGTCTTACTGCAGCTGTTTTGATAATCAGTAAGCTTACTTTTAATCATAGTATACTCAGCCATAACAGTCTGGACTTCTGCATTTATCCTACATTGCACTTGGATTTTCAGTCCCAATTAAAATGAAATTCTTAGATGATGGTTGATCAGTGCTGACTCCTTACATGTTAACTTCTATCTTCTTAATATTGATAATCTTCTAGTTTGTCAATAACCTGGAATGACTGCGGGCAATGAGAAATGATTCCTTTACAGGCAGACAAGAATTATATCTTAGTATCATCTTTTGCAATAGACATTATTTCATAATTCTAGAAGCTATTTGGTTATAGGTGCATTTGGAATGATTATAGCACATGTAGTTTTGATAGTTTCCCTCATCTAGAAATTTATCATTATAGCTGATGTTTAAGTTAGCACTGAAAAGTATTCTCAAAAGTCACTTTTTTTTCCCTACAAATAACTATCATTGAATTATTTCATTATATCATAGCTCTGAAGAAGACTGCAGGACAGTTGAAACATAAGGTTATGTATATAAGTATAATAAAAGGCTTTTGCTAAAAAGTGTTAAAAGTGATTTGGATAAATTGTATTTATATATGATAAACAACTACTGTAATTCAGAATCTGTCGGTATATTTCCTGGATTAGGGTTATTATTTGATAACTTCATGATGCTCTTTATGTGTATTTTGACTTTCAGCCAACGTCTTCTCTCTTCCTTTTTCTCCTATATATACAGCTATACCAACATAAAATGAGAACGTATCTTCCTATTACAGTCAACTCCATTTTCTTTCTTGTTATTTTTTTTTTATTTTGTGTTCACATTCTTGTTTTATTTTAATCTTATAATTATTCCTAATCTGCTATTCTTCGATCAATGTCCCATTACTGTTATCAAAAAAAAAAATAATAACATTTTACGAATATAAAAATTTGTTTCTGATCTTTGAAAACATATGTGTATTTTATGTAAATTTGATTATTTATACTTATTAATTATATATCCATATTTTCCTTTCTTTTCTCTACAAGAAGGTATGAATTGTTTACTTTGAGCCCTCCCCTTAGCTAATATTTTAAAAAACAGAGAACACGGAATCTATTTAACGTTTATTTCTTATAACAATTGTACAATAATTAAATAATCATTAAAAACCAGACAACACTTAGACAATCCCAATAACAATGATAATCATACCTTTTAAAATAAGGTTGCATTTAAAGTAAACTAACTTTCATTCATCTTGGATGTAATAAGTTTAATATATGTTTATATATTCCAGTGACAACAAAATATAATTTTTTCCTATTTTTTAGTTGTCCCTTTTTTTTTTAACAAATATTACTCAATAAGAAATCTTATTTAACTACTTTTCTTTCATTAATTGAACGTGTTTAATCTACCTCTTTATTTGGCTTAAAATTTAGAATGATGCCATATAATTACAATATATGTATAAGGATACATTGACATATTATGAAATTTAATATATTAAAATAGAAAATTTTACAAATCTCTGATGAAGGCTGCAGATTCAGTCGAAATAGTTAAGAAATAAATAAAATTGCTTTTAAAAAAGTGAAAACAGAGAATAGTTTATTATATTATAGCAACAAAAAAAAAAGACGAAGATATTAGTTCAGTCATGTTACTAAATTAGACAAATGCTTAAAATTACAGCAATATACTGTGATTATGTAAACTCATCCACTATTAGATTCACTCAAAACCACAAGAAACTCGGTGGACTCTAAAGCAGATAAAAATTTTATACTAAATGCTTAAGAAATAAATAAACAAATAAATACTGAAAAACTTAAAATCAAACAAAAAGTTATTTTAATGATGATGACGATTATATAAGTTTATAGCATTTAATAAATATTAAGTCGTAATTATAAATTTATTTAAACGCACATTGATTACGTAAGTAATATTTACTAAGGCTTTAACCTCAAGAATATGAGTGTAAAAATGCAATATTAGGAAAGATTTTGCGAGTATTAATGTGCAATAAGAAACGTGGACTTGATCAGTGAAGTATTGAATAGCTTCACGTTCTTAGATCTAACGCTTCAGTTTCACCTATTTAAATAGAAAGTAGGTTGAAGTAAAGAAGGGTTCCCCTCTTTTCTTCCAAGGAGGTTAAATATTAAGTCAAAACATTGATTTCAAAATAAATAAAATGTACATACAGATAGTAAATTCTGTAAATTAATAAATATATGAATTGTTTAAAATACTAGTAATCTTATGAGTGTTTAACTTTTATATTTCTTAATTTGCAGAGATGTTATATTTTAAATACAATTATATTTTATATACCTGGAGTCAGAATGTAATATAGAGGATTTGAACACAGACTTTCAAGTTCCTTTGGCCATCAATTTTATCTCATACAACCGATACCCATGACCACACACATATGAAAAAGATAAATGATCTCCAATATAGCCAACTGATGAGTGCTGGTTCAGCATGAAATACATATATTGAAATCATTCATCTTTTTCACATGTGTATGTTATATGTAAAAAATTATATTTTTGGATAAATGTAGAATCTTATTTTAAAAAATTAAATATAAAAAATATAGAATTAAAGAACATATCAATAAATGTAAAAAGTTTGATTTGTATTTTTTTTTAAAAAAAAAAGAACTGGAAAAGATTATATAACACAGGCAAATTTCTCTATATGTATTGCATGGTGATCATGTGATGTTTATTGGTTTAAAAGATCATATAAAAAGATCTTTTTCTATTTGGCTACGGAAAATATATATGCTGATTTTTTTTAAAAAAAGCATTATAATTACTTAATTAAGGTTTTGTAACTAAGGAATTATTTCATAATAAATAGACATGAAAAAAACAGAAAAATAACCAGTTATTAACACTGAAAAAAACAACCTGATTATGAAAAACTGTGTTCTTTGGCCAAGAAAACATTTTTGTCAGGTCAGGAAGACCACACAAAGAAATTAAGATTGAAGTAATCATTCAAAGCTTCATTAAGAGGAACACCGATTCATATTATTCCATAAATGCATTAACAATTCAATGCAGGTATTTATTCTTTCATACGCCTAAAGAATGGATAAAACTGTAGTACAGCACGAAGCCTGAGAAGAAAAACTCATATAAGGATAACAAATCACCTAATCACAGTAGCTTGGTAATAACTATCTGAATAAAGAAGACATATAGCTAGATAGTATTTTTAGTACTAATTTAATCATGGTGGAAAACTTCTATATGAAAATGATTTTCTATATTACGTAATCAATGGATAAAGATGTATACTACATATACTTTCAAAATATAATTTCCCATCAGAGAAAAATTTCCATGCAACACCTTAGAGTTAGTAGTCTAAAAAATAATGACGGAAAAGCCAGCCTTTTTGTCTATCCTGGTAGAAGTTTGTTTCTGTTGCCCAAAAGTTGCTCTAGGTTACTGAAATGAAACAGTATACATTACAAAGAATTTGAAGGCTCTGTGTTGTCGGTTCATACTATTAAGATGATTGACGAAGAATCAAAAATTGGCATAAATATGCAGAAGACAAATCTATAGTTTCGAAAGATATTTAGTTATTAAAACTTAGCCAAACTTATGATGAAAATAATTGTAAAAGTACTTGGATCTGAATTTTTTATTATTATTACTTTAGATGGATTACGTCCTGTACATGAGGAGTCAGATTGACTTTAGGTCAACATGGATGTGACAAGAATCTCGGTCTTAGAGTGGCCTTTGAGCATTCCATCATCAGATTTTCAATTGGATGGAAGGTTGAAGAGTTGGAGTATGGAATAGATTGAAGCCTGTCCATTAAAGTATGAAGATTGGCTATCTTAATATATATCTGAGCACTTATAGCATATATGTGTAGAGATGATAATCTGGACCAACTGATGATTGCTGGTTTAGCATGAAATACATATATTGGTGATTATTTATCTTTTCAACATATGTGTTCAAGTATATCAATGTTATGAGATAGAGTGGAGAGTGGTGGGTCGTGTGTTTCAGTTATTATTACTTTTGTAAAAAAAAATTTTTTATTAATTATTATTCATTTTATTTCATTGCCAAGTAGATTACTACTTAAAAGTATAAAATTCTCCATACAGTTGTCTAAGTGTTGGTAGTCTAGTGGTTAGCATAGCTGCCTTCCAAGCAGCTGGCCCAGGTTCGCTTCCCGGTCATCGCATTTGACATATGAAAAAACTCTCCATACAGTAGTGCCTACAAGTGCAAGCCTTCATAATCAATGGATGCAGGAAGATTTGTGCATAAAATCCCTATCTAGTATCTACTCATCCAACATCCCCAGATCTTAGCATCTAATGCAACCCTCCAGCAGCTATCTTTTACCTATTTGGTTAACTATAAAGCTAGGAACCCCAAGATGAAAGCACCATAATGTGTCCAACCCAAGCATCTATACCTTTTGGTTATGAAGACTTGTACTTGGTGGTACTACTGTACGAGTTTGGTACTCTTATTAACAGCATCTGTAAGCATATGAAATGATGATCATATAATGTTTTGATGGTTTTAGATTATTATGTATGTAGAGTTTTTTCATTGGGATTTGTATTTAAATTAATTTTACACTGCAATTCAAAATTTACCATTGCATTCAAACATGAGGTCCTTTGAATTATGAACAAATGTACATATGTGTGCGATATATTTTAACATATAAATAATTGTATTTATCAGCTACACATAGATTAAATTGATTAATGAAAGTTAGGCATTGCAGTCTCTTAGTATTTGGTGGAGGGCTTCTCTCTTTAGTTGAAAAACACATGTACTGTAAATATTTTTTTGACACATCAATTCAGGGTTACTATTTGTTATACATATATGGACACATATCCATGAGAAAGTTTTAATGAATCAAATTATTATTTAAAATTAAATTTAGTATCATCGTATTCTTAGTTAGTCTTGTCTAAATTCCATTATGTATTTAAATAATGTTCTTGGTTGTGTTTATATTCTTGAATAGACAATATGTTGATATGTTAATGGAAAAGAAATTAGAATATTAAACCACTAAGCATCACATGATCACTATCTCATACTAGCACATAATTGTTATTAAACAAGGCAAAACTCTCTAAGTTTTGTAGTTAAATGGAGATAAAAGATGGTTGCTGGAGGGTTGCATTAGATCCTAAGATCTAGGTGCAGTGCTCTCAGACCCAAGGCTCCTCACTGATGATGGCCACAAGCCAGAAACTAGTCTGGGGATATTGGATGAGTAGGCACTAGATAGGGATTTTATGCACAAGCCTTCTGGCATCCATTGATTACTCTGATTGGCACAGGGTGGCACTACTGTCTGGAGAGAGTTTTGTCTTGTTTAAATTAAAATATTATGATAAGTTAGTAGTATTTCATCATACATAGTCTTTCATAAAGAGAAGTAGTATTCCAGAAAATGACTTAGCATATCCTAATTATAAATGAAGCTAATAGATAATGTGACTCTTAGTGTAGACTCTCATTTAGATGATTGTAAATTGACGATGTCTAGAATAAATAATCTGTGTTTTTTTTAGAGTTCTTCAATATGAGCATTACAAATTGGATTTGATCAACATCATTATCCTAATTATTAACTGAGAACCAAATGCAGGATCTCTTTTATGATTAATAAAATATCTAGTAACTTTTCCATACCAGTATGTAAAGGATAAGTAAAGTAACATGTTCATTTATTTTACTCTGTTAAATAATCAATGTGTGGATTTAAAAATAAAATCTATAGTTTCACATAAACATACATCTATCCATCAAACGGTAGTCTAATCCATTTTCCCTGTGTTGCAATATATATATGTTGTTAAAAGAAGGTTGTCTTGACAACAGGCTGAGATTGTTGATTGTTATTGATATTGGGATTTTTTAACTGTTGTCAGA
Source organism: Epiperipatus broadwayi (assembly GCA_028023455.1). Lineage (NCBI taxonomy): Eukaryota > Metazoa > Onychophora > Udeonychophora > Euonychophora > Peripatidae > Epiperipatus > Epiperipatus broadwayi. The sequence goes on along the minus strand of JAQFVV010012455.1, from coordinate 1,486,635 downwards.
TTTTAATGACTATGTATATACACATACATATAAAAAATTATTTTTACAAATATACAATCAATATACAATAGTCCTCTACTTATGTAAACTTGATTTTATATAATTACAGACTTATGCAAATACCTCAACAAAGTACAAAAAATTCAAAATTTTTAACGTTAAAGTCAACACAGCCCTCAAACATTATTTGTCAAGAGTTCTGAGGAGCTTTCTTAAAATATAATACAATATCTATTTTCAATGATAAAAAAAAAAAATTCATATTCGATTTTACATATTTTATTTAAGCAATAAGTTACAAAATATTTTTTATATAATGAACTGCCTGAAAGTTAACAAAATTACATAAACACACACACACGCATACAAATCTGAGCAGTTTCATTTCTTTCCACAAGAACAATGATGATATTTATACTTCCGTCAATATAAAAGTCAATCATTTCAATATGATATTTAAGAAAAATCTACTCTTCATGAAATTAATTAAAGAATTAGAGATGGTTTATTTCTTTTCAAATCAAAAGATGTTTATGTAACAGTGGAAGATTTAAAGACTTCCTCCAAAAATTAGAAGTTAAATATATATATAATGATAAGCGAGACAGAAGTAGTACCAAAAGTAGTAGTTAACTAAAAATATTGTATGTAAGTTGTTAATAAGCAACTAAAATGGACCCCCTTATAAAAAAGAACAAATTGTTAAAAATCTGGCAATTGGAATAAAAAAAAATACAGTAGTCAAGCATTGGTGGTCGAGAGGTCAGCACAGCTGTCTTAAAAGCAGTTGTCCCGGGTTAACACATGAAAAAAAAAATAATACAGTACACTGAAAATGTATTAACAATTATTCATTTAACAATAAACTTGCTCTGTCACAATTAAATATATGTTAAAGAAATAAAGTTGCATTTTATGAAATAGTTATGGATTTCAATGCGGGGGAAAAATAAAGCATGAATTTCTCCTCATAGACAAATAATATTTTACAATGAATATTTTTGGCAACTCTTTTATAAGATTACAATATATGATTTCAGAATTAAGTATGGGTAAAATAAAACTTTTAAGCAGAAACACAGCTCTGTAGTAAAAATTTAGTAATAATTATTTATTTAACAGTAAATTTGCTTGGCCCAATTAATAAAGGAATAAAATGTAGGGTGTACATGTTGATGTTAAATAAAAAAATAAAATAACATCATAATCAGCATTTAATTTATTTTTTTTATCTTTGAAAAAAGGATGATGGAATTTAGACAGCACCAAACTCAACACAGAATGTGTAATAATGGAGTTCCCTAGTAGTTTATAAAAAGCTTATTATTTCTTAAAATAATATACCAGATCTACTAAATACAATCATCTTGTAGTAACATATATAATATACCAGTCACCAAAAATGTTGATTTGTAAACACTAATACATAAAATGAGCATTTTAAGTATGTAACACAATTATTCAATCACTGAATTAATTGTTGACTATCTGTATTATTGTAGATCAATAGTTAATATGATGAATAGTTACTACAAACTTTTAATTATATAAAGGTACAACCACTAATTGTATATCCAGCATCTCAATAACAAACGAACATTTTATTTTGCAAATAAAATTTAAACATCGGAGAATTTCTAAGTGATTTTCTCCATCCTTATGTAATTGGTGTAGGCTCACATACTTCAACAATATCAATTATCTAAAGTATATATAAAATGTTTCTTTATTTTTTTGTTTCCTTTAAACATATTAATGTGAATATAATGATGGGCAGGATATGGGCTGAATCTGTAATATCTGAATACAAGTATCAATTGTATGAAATAGAATAAATAGTTGAAGGGAATTTCAAAGTCTGTGTTCAAATCCCTTATAATTACAACTAAATTCCAAGTATATATTATATAAAATAGAAATTCATATAAAATTATAATACTAGCCAAAACAACAAAATTTTACTAAATTTCTTCCATAACCATGGATCATCTATTAACCATGGTTGTGGAAGAATTTTAGTAAAATTTTGTTTTGACTAGTATTGTAGTATTATATCATTTCTATTTTATTTTTAATTACTAGTATAACATTAGGTAGTATTTAATAATATATATATATTCTTGTATTCAAATATTACAGATTCAACCAGTATTCTGCCCATCTCTCTTCTATGTATTTAAATGGACAAACTCCTATACATGAGGGATCAGAGTAACAAAATCGACATAGGCATGACAATAATATTGGCATCAACAACAAATTTGGGCAATCCATCATCAGATTTTCAATGGTATGGATGGCTAAAGAGTTGGAGGGTGGAGTAGATTGAAGTTTGTCCATTAAAGTTTGAAGATTTGCTACCTTAATATAAACCGAACACTGATTATATACATGTGTAGGAGACATGATCTGAACTAACTGATGAGTGCTGGTTCAGCACAAAATATATATTGAGATCATTTATCTTTTCACATGTGTGATCATGTGCATCAATTATATGATAGAATAGATAGCTGAAGGCAGCTCGAAAGACTGTGTTCAATCTCCTATAATTACATCTAAACTCCAAGTATATATAGATTTGTATTCAAATATTACATATTTAATATGTAAATAAGATATTTATTTTATACAGTGTGATGTTTTTTAAACTGTAATAATAATTAGCATTAAGTTAATGCCCATGCACTTTGTGGATTTAACTATAAATGAATACTCTCATTTTTCCAAACACAAGATAAAGTCTTTGTGAAAGGATAGAATGAATCCATCGATCCTTTCAACCCAAACGTTTAAGTATGGGCAAATCTTGTGTTTGGAAAAATGAGAATATTCATTTATAGTTAAATCCACAAAGCACATGTGCATTAACTTAATGCTAATATTTAATAAGCAAAATAAAAATCTTACTAAAACAAAAAATTTTATTAAGCAAAATCTGACTTAGCTTGATGGCTTATATTATAGAAAAATAGTAAAAATTGATTAGTAAAGAAATCTCCACTAATAGAAGTGAAAGCTGCATCATATAAAATTACATTTTTATATCAGCACATCAGATTAATCAGAGATCTTTACCCTCTAGCAATACTATATGTCTATCTGAACATTAATCTTAAGTCAGTTATTTGAAAAAAAAATTTTAAGTCTATTTGCAATCTGAAAAAAATCCAAGATTCGTGTGACTTGGAGATGATACAGGTGAATATAATATGCCATGAAGTTTTTCTAAATTTATTGAAAACAGATTATTTAATATTCAGATTCATGTATATGTAAAAGTAGCAGTTCTACTATATTTGACTTGATTAGTGAGCTATAAACTACCTTTCATTTCCAACTACCAATAATTCATCTTTGTTAAAACAAATTAACTTTTATATTATTTACTTAAGATAGGAGTAATTTTTTTGTAATAAATTATTACAATAATGCACAGATTTTGTTGATATACATTAAAAGCAGATAAAATAATCGCAATACTGTATTATTTTTTTATATATGCACAAGCTATGCAATCTTCAAATTCATGAACAAGCAATAACTCATTTAACTTTCTCTGTTTAAGATGAGGCCGACTACTTGTTGGATTAAATGAACGTACCTAATTTATCTGACATATTTTAAGCGTTGAATTTCTAATTTCAAGCTTAATGCAGTAAAATATATATATTCGTTATTTCACAATATTCAATATAAAAAGCAATCCAACATTCTAGGAATCTTTTACAAACAAATTTCATTAATATAATTACTAAATCAAATAACTAAATATATTTTTCTTTTAGTAAGTGTCAGCGTCGCGAATATGCACTAAATTACTTTTTAACAGTTTATCAAACTTAAACACAATAATCTTATTCATAACGTAAAAATTTTAATCCAAGCAAAAGACGCAAGATATATTTATAAAACACAAATGTGTAAAGAACTTATTAGTTAAGACAATGATTCATTATTTGCCGTACTCACTTGGCATAAAAAACTCGACCATCTACAGTTGCTCGTTCTTCCCAACCTCCAGGTAACTCATCTTCACTATCGGTTTCTGGTAAAAATGCAGCCATGCCTTTATCATGTTGCAGTATTTAACATATTAAGTTTTTTTTTTTAATAAGGCTGCATATTTTACATTTTTTTCCACTCCAGTATTTTTTAATTTATAACATTTCGTTTATAATCATAGCTACCGTGTTTAATTTTGATGTATAGGTAAATTCTTTGCGAGATTAAGAATTTTGACCACTAGGTGTCGCGTCAAACGTTTCACTTCCGATTAAAATAATTTTTATTTTATCACATTGACAATATCTATTAAATCTTTTGATGTCACTTTATCAAAAGCAGAATAAAGTGAATTTCATTAGATGTTTTTTTGTTAGTTATTATCAAAAAAATATCAAGTCTGACTTAGACTTTAAATGAAAAAGTTGTATTTAAGCGAGGGTAATTAGGTTATGTTTAGTGGTTTAAATTGTATTTATAAGTAATGTTAACTTTTTCCTTAAAAAAAATATTTTACAAAACTGTATTAAAACTTATATCGCGATTTTATTCTTTCCTATTATTTGGGTTTTGTTGTGTTTTTTTTTAATTTACCATCTTATTGTTTTGTTCGGTTTGTAAAACAGAATTAGCAATAAAATTGTAATGACTTGTATTTAACTTCCGCGAGTGAGAAACTATGAATAAGTGACATTTATTTAAATAATCTATTGATATACATATAGCTTAGCACATTTGTGTCTGTTTAGTTTTTCAAATGAAATACAGTATTTTAAGTCGCAGGAAATAAGATAGATGTTTTGGACGATACTCCCGATAGGTAATGTTGATGAAGACTTTTGTTATAGAAGAGTCGACTGCCTCTTTTACATATTATAGATGCTGATTCCAATAAATAAAATATAAGCTTTGTGAAGTTATATTTTAATAGGTCTGGTTTTAATCTATATAGGGTATATGAGCACAGACTTTCACACGTTCCACCACTCTATCTCATATCACTAATACACTTGAACACATATATGTCGAACCGATAAATAATCACCAATATATGTATTTCATGCTAAACCAGCAATCATTAGTTAGTCCAGATTATCATCTCTACACATACATATATGCAATAAGTGCTCAGATATATATTAAGATAGCCAATCTTCATATGGACAAGCTTCAATCCACACCACACTCCAACTCTTCAATAGTCCATACAAGTGAAAATCTGATGATGGAATGCTCAATGACTATAAAATCTAATCCAATTCATAATTGTGATAAATTTCATTCATGCATTTTCTACTTAAAGATTCCAAACTTTTTTTTTTTTCTGATATATATCTGATCATTTAGTTACTTAAATAAATATATAACTTACCAGAAATATATTTCAATTGCTTTAGAAATCTTACTATAAAAAGATGCGCCCTTTTATTTTCTTTTTTAAAAAACACAGTACAACTTTGAAAAATATCACAATAAATAAAATTTACTAAATATTTTTATAATAATTGCTCAGATCTAACGCATACAAATACTAAATTTTGTTCGTAATAAAAACTTTAATCCAAAAAAAATATATTTTTACTCACTTATCCGATCGACTGCAGTTATTAGTTTTTATTCCCAGTCTCTGGTAAATCACTCTCGTTATCAGATACCAGTAATGCCGCATTTTTAAATTTATGCGCCCCTATATTTTTTAAATTATTATATTAAATTTGTTAATTATTATTGATTTGTTTATGTAAGTAATTTGTGCAAATAAATAATTTAGCCAAGCGCTAATTGTTGAAAAAAAAAAAAGGTATTTACCTCCGATAAGATTTTATCTCGACGAATTTCGAAGCACTAATATTTTCTTTTTTTACTTTTGGCATATTGACAAATTATTAATAGTGTTTAAACATACTGTCTTTTGTCTATTTCTAAAAACCTGAATAAGATGTATTTAGTTAGTTGTTGTTTTTTTTTGGAGTTGCCAAAAAAGTTAACAATGATTAGAGCTGACACTAAATGTTTAATATAATTGTACCTGTACATCGCGATTTTAACTAGCCCATTTCTATCTTATTCAGTTTTGTTGTTGTTGTTATAATGAAGCAAAATAAAAAAAATCCAGAACAGTGAAAAGTTTTATCATAAGTTTGGAAATCTTTTACTGATATGCTCATCAGCTGACTGTATATAGGTCTGGATAATAACATGGTGAAGTGATGTACACGCAATTTCACTAATTGTAGCTTCTTTCTTTTTTATTTAATAAAATAATATTACTGCAATTCTTTACCTACTACATTTTAGACAGGTATTCTTAGACATATGTCCTTATAGTATTTACTAACAGTACATAAAGAACATCATATACGAATTACCTAGTAACTGGGTATCACAATATATTACACATAGCAATAATATCTCAATACTAATAAACCTTGCCTTAACTATTTTATAATCAAGATTTTAAATTATTTAACGTATATTAATATCTGTATGAGTGAAACAAATATACACAAATTACTTGTCAAATCTTATAAATTAATATCTACCATTTCTTACATTACATTGATAGATAATTTGTACGTGTTCTAAAATATCTGCTTCTGGTTTACAGATATTTAGAACATAATGGCAATTAAATGTGCATATCACTCAGAAATTTGCCAGATTACTTACAAGCTTTTTTTAAAAAAACGAGATAGTGTTCAGTTAATTTTTGCTGTAGAATATGTGACAATTTATTAGTCATCATACATAAATAGAAAACTGAAACACACAGGCTTATTATATATAGGGTATATAAGCACAGACTTTAACACAAACCACCACTCTCCCCACTATCTTTTCAACATATATGTGTTCAAGTGTATCAGTGTTATGAGATAGTGTGGAGAGTGGTGGCTCATGTGAAAGTCTGTGCTCGTATACCCTATATATAAATAGAAAAGTAAATTTATTAAATTGTAATGAACTCCTTACATTATTATATGTAATTGCCTTTAAAATAATCTTATATCAATTTGTCTTTTTTTTAATATTTCAGTTAAAATTAAATTGCACTTTATGTGTTTTTCTAAAATAGGTTATATCATTTCTTTGCTTACTGGAGAATCTATATATATAGAATACAGATATTTAGACATTAGAATAAAGACTCACTTGCTGTTTTGCAATGTTACCATTGCATAAGAAGAACTACATGTGTAATAATTTGTTTAATAATGATCACAATATCACAAAATTACTATCTACAATAATCCTCTGAGAATTTTTATACATAATAATTATTTTTAGATCGTTAAATTCACTCTTAAACAACCAGAAATTAATCAAATTTTAATGTTTTTGGTAACATATGGTCAATAATTAATTAGAGAATGTTATTGAAAATAAGCTTTCACAATGCTTGTAATTAGGTATGATTGCTGGAAAAAACCACATGGTTTAGTAATATAATCACATGGTTTAGTAATATAATTTTATAGAAAATAAGTTATATTTAATTTTTCTTATCATTCAATTTGTCACAAGTATAACCTTTATCTATGTCTCTATGCTCAAAACTTTAATCTCTTGAGTTATACCAACCCTCATTATTTTTGAACAATTATAATATATAAATATAATTTGTCCAAACTTCAAACACTTTTTAGCAAAACTCTTTATTTTTACATTCACAGACACCTATGTTTCAACTGACCTGCAGTCTTCTTCAGAGCAAGTCTATTTTTATCTTCATTTGGAAGATCAAAATAGACTTGCTCTGAAGAAGACTGCAGGTCAGTCGAAACATAGGTGTCTGTGAATGTACAAATAAAGAGTTTTGCTAAAAAGTGTTTGAAGTTTGGACAAATTATATTTATAGAATATTACAGCAACATAAAGAAAAGTGTGATTTTGGTAATTATAATATATATGCTTTTGACTTAACTGTAAAAATATATCACTGAAGTTTATTATTTTTAACTTTTCTTGTTTTTCATTGGATACCAATTACTAGTGATGGTAATTTTCAAGTCATAATGATCTTTTCTATGGTCTTTTTATTCTTCTGTGGATTTATGGCTGGTATTTTATTTATTTTTTTAAGAGTATCTATTATCTGGTTCTATGGGTTCAAGTTCTGCTGTTTTCTTATTTTTGTTAAAATTTAATGTTTATTCTTTTTATTATCATCTCATGTTTGAAGTGTTTCTCCTTTCTATAGAATATTATAATTTTGTTTTTCTCCTTTTTCTTTAAATAAAGTATATGTTAAAATTTTGTAATCTTTTTGCTATTGTTTTAATGATGTATCGAGTTATTATCATTCAGTTTAAATCTGCATTGGTATTGATCTCTGTGTTATCATTTCAATAATAGTTTTTTTCAGTATTTATATCAGTGATTTAAAAAATGATTTAAGTATTATGTTATAGTCATCACATATAACTTCTAGCCAGTGTTTTATACAGAAATTATTTGGTTAATCTTAATGTAATATTTTCACCACATTTTTTATAAAGGGCCGTGAGACTGGCTGTCATTATGATATGATATATTTTGTATGTTGTATAAGATGCATCCCAAAGACATATAGTACATTATGTCATTTTGTCAGCTATAGTTTTGTAATCCATATCGTAAGACATATAACTACTGACACTGTTAGTGCACTTTTCCACCATTCCACTATTGCGTGAAGTAGAAAGTAGTTTGTGTAAATGTTTACATTCTATTCTGCTCGTGCTTTTCTTTTTATTATATTGTGACCGTGTAAAGTAATTTATATTTCCATCATAATATACGTGGAGATATATTTATTTCCAAATGATCCAAAAACAATTTATAGTCAGTTATTAGTTTAAATGATCATTTAGTATTGTCAATTTTTTTTACACTCTATGCACATTGTTGATAATAGTGGACTATAATTCTGTTTCACTTTTAACAAGGTAAGTAAAGAATATACATCATATATTGCTTATAACACTTCTTTCATATACACTTCAATGCTGATTCATTGAAACAATGATGGTTATGTATTTATATTATTCAAATCTTGTAGTTCTGATGAAGACTACTGGACAGTCGAAACTGTAAGAAAAATAAATAAGTTTTTAAGAAAAATTGTTGCATTGAAGTATATATGAAAGAAGTGTTATAAGCAATATATGATGATTATGTGAAGATATGCAAAGAAAGTGAAAGAGAAGAATAAGAGAAAGAATATACATTTGGATATTTGTTCTTCGTGAATTAGTTAAATGAAGACAGTTCCTATACCGTAGACTGATGCATCAGTTGTTTAAACTATTTCAGCATAATTTGAATAATGATTAATAAGTGATTGAATTAATAACTTCTTGGTTGCTTCAAAAGATAAATGGGTTTTTTCATAGCTTATCCGTTCACCCTTTTCTTTAATAGAGCACAGGTGTTTGAACCTTGTTAGTCTTGATTTTGAGAAATGGTGCAAAAACAATAACATTCTTATGCAAGCTTACAACTATTTTGCATTTTTCAACTGCTGCATCAGGATGGTTAATTCTGAAATAAGACCGTCAATGGTTTTCTTATATTTCCTATAAATGTTCGTCAGAATTTAGAAGCATTTTAGCTTTTACCAGATGTTTTATATATCGAATCTTTTTTTTTTTAAATTGGGCTGCATGTTGTAAGTATTTATATTAAAAAATTACCTAGGAAACAGGACAGAGGACACTATTAGGAGCTTATAAAATGCATAAGGTGATGTAATATAGTAAATAAACATCACATGATCACCATTACTCTGGCTTGCACTGAGTGGCAATACGTATAAAGAGTTTTGCCTGTTTTAATGTAATATAGTACTGACAAAATAATAGCAACATCAGTTTTATGAATGATATTGAATAAGATTCTGCTCTTCTCACATCGCCCAAAAGCAAATGAAATTAAAGTAAGTTCTCAAATTTTAGAATGAATGACTTTAAACAACATGCATATAATTTATGTTCCAAGTAAAAAGGAATATTCCATGTAGATGGAACACAGAGACTACAACTGACTTACTTTTTTTTCCTGCAAAATAATACTTCAGTACTGTCTGCTGATCTATAAATAGTGCATCATTTTCTCATAGCCAACATAAGACAAGACTTACTGGGGGGGGGGGAGGATTCATATATAGAAACTGTGTAGAATCAATGTATGGAATCATCAACCATTATCAATCCACTGCAGGGTGAAGGTCTCTCCAAGTTCAATCCATCTCCGATCTTTAGCTTCTTCACATCACCCCTCCACACTTTCTTATTTCATCCATCCATCTCACGTGTGGTCTCTTTCTGGCTCTTTTACAATCTCTTGGAATCCAGTTTAAGATTTCAATTGTCCATCTATTATCATCTCTTCTAGCAATATGTCCAGCCCAACTCCACTTCAGTCTTTTAATTTTTTCAATGAGGTCAGTAACACCTGTTTGTTCTCTTACCCATATATTGCATTTTCGATCTCTTATTATTACTCCCACTATCTTGATAGATATATTAGAAGAATCCTATCCATCCTCTCTTGCTAAGATAGATTTAGCAAACTCATAAGCTCATCTTCCAAAAAGTCTATCACTCAAGAATATCAAAAGAAATTCTTTCTTTGTTGGAATAATGTTTTTATACTTTATATATGTCTACAAAAGATCTAAAAATTAAAATATCATTTATGTTCTTTATTACTTTTTACAATGCTTTTTACACTATTGACGGTTTTAGTGGGTTGTAAAAAAGCATTGTAAAAAGTAATAAAGAACATAGATATTAATATTATATGGATTTGGCAATGCAATAAGAAAGATAAAGATCTAAAAATTGTTGACAAATTTATAAAATCTTTTATGCTAGAAAAGAAATATGTATAAAGACCAAAATTTTATTTGAGTCACTAAAAGTAGTTACCATTGCCACAGCTAATGAGATTGCTAATTTTATATATCGACTTTTAGTACCAAAATTGGCACAGCTGGAAAAAGAATTCTTCCAGCAAAACTACAGCTTTTCTTCCACAATCTCTAATCTTAACCGATAAAATAGTAGATAGTAGTCAAGTGTTGTTAGCCAAGAGGTCAGCGCAGCTGCCTTGCAAGCAAGCAGTTTTTTGCAGATGGTTTTTGTGGGTTTGCCTCCCGGCCGATGCTATGCTATATGGAAAAAAATAAAAATAATAGATGATAGAGAACTTACCTTTGACTCTCTTAAACCAAGAAAAGTTCAAGGTGTAAATAATATATTATTAGAGTACTAAAAAAATGTGGTTATCAAAACTATTCATCAAGATTAATCCTATAAAAATTAATTCAAAAATTTGACATGAAATCAAAATTCCTAGAAGTCTTAAAACCTAGCAATGATCCAAAAAATATCACATCATTATTATGTGTTTCGTACAAGTTCTTTGAAAAAAATAATTTTAACAAGAATTATGTCGACAATTCACATCGAAAAGAGTTTCCAAAATTAAGTTGATATTAACTTTATTGATGTAATCTCTGTTTATGATTCTGTCTGGAAAAACAATCTCTTTTCTGATACTAAAATTAAAATTTATTTTATTCAATTGAATCTAAATGATAATCATAGTAAATATAAAATTTTGAAAAACAATCTTGCATAAATAGTCAAAATAAGAGTCATAGATCACATGACCCTATACTCTTAAGCTTATAAATTATAAACAATGAGGATTGCCAATTCCTCAACAAGTTTTGTGATAAATGCTTAGTTAGAGAAAGCATTTAAAATATCTGTCAGAATCCCCCCCCCCAACCTCTGACCATGGTTTCATGCTCTGAACCTACCCTAGCACCTCTCTGAGGAGTGCCAGAGCACAAAACCATGGTCAGAGGTTGGGGGGGGGGGTCTTGACAGAGATATTTTAAATGCTTTCTCTAGCTAAGCATTTATCACAAAGTTTGTTGAGGAATTGGCAATCCTCATTGTTTATAATCTTGCATAAGTTTCTGTTTTCTCACACACTTTAATTAATACATTTATCAGTGATTATTTAAAACAGAATGCAAGAAATTTATCTAAGTTGCTCTAATATTGCTTTGACTGTGCAAAAAACATCCCCAAAATATAAAAGTTTATTTCAAGTCTACAGAAATTTGTAAATCTTTTTCAGATTGAGATCTGTTACTTCTAATCGGACAAAGGTAATGTGCTCAATTTTCTATCTAAACAATAGAAAATATGTTGTAAACTGCAACAATAGACAAAATTAACCCTATTTTGGGAATAATCTTGAATTATAATCCAACTTATTATTTTCATCTCTCAGATATATCTAAAATGATATCTAGAAACAATCTTCTTGGAAAAGTGATTGCCACAATTTAGATGTTGCAATAATAACAAGGTATTCCACAGTTAAATATCCCAGTTTGGGAAAAAAGTGTCTTCATCTAAACTTAGATACAATTGAATTGCTACTGGCATACTTAAGTCCATTTCTTTCAAGTGGCTTTAATTTATTTTTTTTTACATAATTCTTCCAATAAGATATCAGGAGATAACTTGCTTCAGAAAATATATAAAAGTTATTCAGTAGGTTAGAATACTAATTCAAAATATAGTACCACTGCCCGGGACATTCCTTAAACCAAAAAATTATGGTAATAAGATATCAGAAGACAACTTTCTTCACAAAAAATATATAAAAGTTATTAAAATATGTTGGATTACTAATTCAAGATGTAGTTCAACTGCCCAAGACATTCCTCAAACCAAAAACAAAACAATTATGATAATAAAATATCTGAAGACAACAGAAAATATATAAAAATTATTAACAAAACATCACTTGATCACCTTTTCCTTATGCATACACAAGCTATTATTAGAGGTAGCAAATCTTCACACAGTAGTGCACTCAGTACAAGTCTTAGTAATTTATGGATGCAGGAAGGTTTATACATAAAATCCCTATCTACTACATATTCATCCAATAACCCAGACTAGTTTTTAGCTTATGGCTTTTAGATGTAGGTGCAGTTCTCTCAAATCCAAAGCTCCTGACTGATGAAAGCCACAAGCTAGAAACTAATCTGGGGATATTGGATGAGTAGGTACTAGATGGGGATTTTATATACAAACCTTCCTGCATCCATTACTTACTAAGATTTGCACGGGGTGGTAATACTGTATGGAGAATTATTAAGTAGATTAGATTACTAATTCAAGATGTAGTTTCGCTGCCCAAGATATTCCTTAAATCAAAATCAAAAAATTATGGCAATAAGATTTTTTATGAAATCCCAAGCCACCCTTCTCCCAATTCAATCATTTTCGAAGCCAGTTGTTTGATGTTTCTATATGGTACTGGAGTTTTATCAATTCATTCAAGACTATTAAATGATAGTTATGCTTATTCGCGTTAGAACTCAATTTTAAAATTTTCTATTCTATAATATTGTAGCCAAAAATAAATATATATTACATAGTGAATGGTTGCAGTAACGTCATAAAAAAGTTATATAAAGACATTAATGAATAAATCTTCGAGTTGAAATCTATCCTGTTTTTTTATAATTGTTAATTGTCTAAAAAAAAATCATACACTAAATAAATTAAAAATAGATGCATTTAGGAACTGCAAAAGCAACTTTTCAGCATGGAGCTCTGTTGTTAAGAGAAAATAGAATAAATGTTTTCTTTTTTTTTTTTTTAATTAATATAATGTAAATATTATGAGCCTTTTCTTATACGAAAGCAGAAATTTTAAAGCGTAGGTTAAACTGCCAGAAACCCTTTTTTTTTAGCCAAGTTAAATATTTTCTCTATCGAAAACCTTTTTATTTCTGGAAAAATGCATATACTGTACTTCACTGAAGCTGATAAGGCAGTACAGCCCCCTAACGGCAAATATTTAAACTAAATTGATTTTTTTTTAGTATATTTAAAATATATATATACTGTATAGTTATTTTATTAAAGATATGCTATTACCATAGTAATAATAATCAGTCATTTTGTAATTATTTAACAGAGTTATATTTATTATTATAAAATATTACTATTTTTTTAAAAAAAAAACAGATTTATATAAGTAAATTTCTATAATTTTAACTTATTAATCTAGTTTGTTTATAATTGTAAGTGTATAATTATAAAACATTTATTTTAAAATAATATAACTTAATCTTAAGTTATAGTGGAAGATTTAAAATTATTCTTAACTTAATTATTATATCTTTTATTAAATTAGATTATCAATAAATAAACCCTCAAATGAGTTCAAAATATGTTAGCTAATATTTAAAAAATGCATTATTAATTCTCAGTACTGTAACTAATTAATTGATAGTTTATTTAAAAATACAATTTACAAATGTCAGTTAAGTAATATATTCCAATATTTTACCAATCCAATACCCAATGTTTGTGCACGACTGTAATTAACTTTAATTTAAAGTACTTCCTACTTAAAAGAAGTTAATATTTTAAAGTAATTTAATGTTTTATCTATGATTTAACATTTTACAACTAAATCAATATTCTGGAAATTTTAAAAAATAAATGTAATGTCATCTTTTTATTTTATTAAACAATTTATAAAATATTTAATGTAACATATGGAGAGATGCATGTTAGGAGTAACAAGAAGAGATCGAAAATGCAATAAATGGGTAAGAGAATAAACAGGTGTTACTGACCTCATTGAAAAAATTAAAAGACTGAAGTAGAGTTGGGCTGGACATATTGCTAGAAGAGATGATAATAGATGGACAATTGAAATCTTAAACTGAATTCCAAAAGAAAGAGACCACACGTGAGATGGATGGATAAAATAAGAAAGTATGCAGGGGTGATGTGGAGAAAAGAAGCTAAAATAGGAGAAGATGGATTGAACTTGGAGAAACCTTCATCCTGCAGTGGATTGAAAATGGTTGATGATGTAATTTTCATTTATTGTTTAGTCTGGATTTTCTAGACATCATGATGTTATTAAAGTTATTTTTAGAATCTATAACTTAGAAACTTAACCATTTTGACCTCTCCTAGATCCAGATCGCATAAATTAATTACTTGATTGTCAATCATCTAGTTAATTACCTATCACATGATTTACATTATTTAAATTTTCATTACCACATTTTAGACATTTCTACTCTTCATTATTTCACTTTATCATTTCTTTATTAGCATTCTACAGTATATTTTTTATAATTATTTATTATGTTAGTAAAATTACCATGCATTGCTAGACTAGTCATCTATTCATGTGTATCACTTCATCACATTTCAAATATTTTTATTCTACACAATGGGAAATCTCCAGTCAGTGCATTAATTTCTGGAAGCAACATGTTATCTCAATGCTATACAACAACAGTAAATTTATACTGAAGGTATTATTGCATTTTTCTATAATTAATTTCAATGTGGTTGTTTTATTGTATCTAAAATTTATTTTGGAGTGATCATTTTATTATTGAATACCAGAACTTTTCAATTATTTTTCATTAACTTTAAAAAGAAGTTATATGCATTGCTCTACAAGAAATACTAAATAGTATATTTTGAATGTTTGAATTTTACTGTTCTTTGTAAATGATCTCATTCCAGCTTAACTTGATTCTTAGTTATTGTCAAATTAGAACTATTCATTGAGCTTGAAGAACTTTATAAATGGTAAACTAGCTATGAAATAATAATTATAAATGTAAAAACGTCTTACTTTATTTTAAATGAAACTATTCCTTTATTATGTTTACATTTTTTTTAAAATGTCTCTAGGAAAAGTATTATTAATATATTGTTATTCTGAAAATGAATGGAATATTTCTTTTACCATTTAAATATTGCAAAAATGAATATATTTTAATTATTATGAACTGTTTATTATTATAAAATATGAATATTTTCTTAATACAAAAATATTTCATAAATAGAGAGATGTCATTTTTATGCATTTTACTGTATAAGAACTCTGTGCTACAGGATGCTATAATGGAAATATTGTATTCTAATATCAGAAATATAATTATGCTCAAATAAACTTAATTTTTTGCTAATAAAATATTTTATCTGTCTTTAAAAGGAAAAATATATGAACTGGACTCAATGCTCACTTTAGTTTACGTTTTGCCAATAAAGCCTGTTATATTCATTAGATATGCTTACTTGCCATTTGAAAACATTTCATTATCAAGAGAACCAAAATACATTGACTTTCTTCTAAAGATCAACCTCTCACCCCTGCCACCAAATTATTTTCTGGTGTGGAAAAGAGTATAGCAAGATCAACCCTCAATGCCGACTATGTGCCATAGCAGATGAGACAATTCATCACCTCCTGTATTTCTGCCCTTTTCTCAAGCTGATCAGATCCTTTATTAACAAAAGCATGTCGCTCAACATTAGAGAAGTTTTCATCATTCAAAGGGCTATAAAGAGTGGCATATTCTCAAAAATCAGAATCGCCATTATTCTAACCTTTGCAATCTGGCTATCCAGATGCAAGTGTTTATTTGAAAATGCTAATCGTGGTGTCTGCAACATCTATACCAAATTACTCAAGCGGCTCAGGAACAGAGACAGATTGCTGGCTCCGGACTGGCTTTTTCACGAAACCTGGGCTAGGGCACCCTCCCGGAAGAGTGAAGGAGAGCAATGGCCCCAGTCTCGGACCACAGAAAGCTCTACAGAGTGAATGCCTTGCAACAGTGTAAAAAGAATATAGTTATGTATAGATAAACATGTTCAATTTTATCTAATAAATTTTAATTTATTTTAATAAAAAAAAAAATTAAAATATTTTATTATTGCCACATGGAACCTGCTCTTTAGTTAATAACATGTATTGTTTATAAAAGGAAGATTATCATGTCCATGTTAAAAATTTATTTATATCTCTTGAATATTTTATATACTAATTTGCATTATTAAAACAGGCAAAACTCTCCATACAGTAGTGCCACTCAGTGCCAGCCAGAGTTATGAATGGATGCCAGAAGAAATGGTGATCATGTGATGTTTAGTGGTTTAACTTTGCATTATTCTGATAAAAATATGTTTGTTCTCATTAATATTATTCACAAGAAGCTACAAATTATATTTCAAAAAGGAAATATTAGTATTATTTATCTACATGTTATTTAAAGTATCCACAATGGTTATAATCATCCAACATGCTACTTAAAATATCTACAATGTTTGTTATTATTCAATGTGCTATTTAAAATATCTGCAATGTTGTTATTATTCAATGTTCTATTTGAAATATCTGTTTGTTATTATTCAGTGTGTTATTTAAAATATATACAATGTTTGTTATTATTCAATGTTCTCATTAAAATGTTTGCAATGCTAAATATTATTCAGCGTACTATATTTAAAAATATATGCAATGTTTATTACTATTCACTTTATTGTTTTATTTAAATTGCTCATTTTCATATTATTAAATATTTAGAATAGCTATTTTAATATAGGGTATATGAGCACAGACTTTCAGATGACCCATCACTCTCCACTCTATCTAATAACACTGATACACTCAAGCACATATATGCTGAAAAGATAAATAATCACCAATATACGTATTTCATGCTAAACCAGCAATCGTCAATTGGTCCAGATTATCATCTTCCACACATATATACTATGAGTGGAAAGTGATGGGTCATCTGAAAGTCTGTGCTCATATACCCTATATTACATATATAGACACAGGTATATAATAAGCCTGTGTTTCAGTTATAGCTATTTTAGTTATGTCAGTGTTTGAAAATTCAGCATACCTCAAATTTTATTTGCCTGCAAGATAAATTTAATCTTCAATATTGTCCAGATATTCTGTAAAGTCATCAACATTATTAGATTGTATCCTGTTAAATGGTATGGACAGTCCAGACTTAATGACTGTTAATTTTTATTTGGTAAAAGGGTATAAATATTTAATTTTAAGATTCATTTATACAAGCATTATGTTCATTAGTTTTCTATGTGTTATTTATGTATGGTTTTAATATGTATCTCATGTTAAGTTCTCAGAATATTACCATTATATGAAATGTTTTTAGCGTGGGTTGTATTAGTCCCTTATGGAGTTGTTTAGAATGTGAATGAAAGAATTCATGAAGCAGATGTATATTTTTCTCATTTAATTGTTTTGCCACAAATTTATATGCTTAGCTATCTATTGCTATTATTGCCTTATTTTATCAGTTTTACACATCATTTATTTGTTATTACTATATGAGATAGTAGTGTTATCTCTATTTTATAGATTGTTTCATTATGATAGTGAGTGTGAGTTTTTATTACATCTTAAGTGATATTTATCATACAATGCTTTATTTAGGCAATCCCCTTTTTGATGGTCTATTCTTGTATTTTAAGATTAGAGACAAGATCCTAATTCTTTATCACCCTCTCTTATATGTGCTTATTGTATGTTTATTCCATCATTTCATTTTTGCCTTGCTTTTAAATTCCTTAATGTTTATCTAGGTGAGATTTTATTAAAGTCATAGGTGATACCAATCGTGCCTTTGTTAGCACTCTTGATAATATCAGAGTGTTTTTGACATGTTGATGGTATTGATATGACCAGCTTGCATATATGATGTGTTTTTAAAACCTGATAAAATATTTTATTATTAAATTTATAATTGTTTATGTGGCTATAAAATGTAAACATCTCCTTCCAAATTCATCTTGTTCCAAGGATGGTAAGATTTATCTTTATTTAGAATTACTAAATATATTTCCTACAGACTTATGCAATTGAAAGTGAGATTATTAAATTAGAGAACTTTCTGAATTCACATGATCACTATTTCTTATGCTAGCACATTACTGTTATTAAAACAAGCAAAACTCTCCATAACAGTAATGTGCTAGCATAAAAAATAGTGATCATGTGATGTTTAGTGGTTTAACACCAATCCTGCCTAATAGGATAGTGGTGGCTATGGTTGTTAAAGAACCAAAGACACCAAAATGTATGGGTACTGAACTGAATTCAGACCCATATGACTATATAAGCAATTGAGTTTAGATTGAAAATATTATTGTGTTTTCAATTTCATTCTCATAGTTTTGTAGGTTAGTAGAGATAAAAAAAAGTGGCAGCTGGAGGGTTGCATTATATCCTAAGATCTAGGTGCAGTGCTCTCAGATCCAAAGCTCCTCACTGACGAAGGTCACAAGTCTGAAACTAGTCTGGTGATATTGGATAAGTAGGCACTAGATAGGGATTTTATGCACAAGCCTTCTGGCATCCATTGATTACTCTGGTTGGCACTGAGTGGCACTACTGTATGGAGAATTTTGCCTGTTTTAACTTTCTGAATTCATGGGAAATCATATCAAGATGATTTATTTATTAATTTTTGTCATTTCCAATTGTAATCTACAATTTTTGTTTTATTGTATATTGGAAAATTATAATTTATAGTTTTATTAAAGTAACTTAATGATTATTTTATCATACTATTTAGTGTCAATAAATATTGTTTTAATTATTAATCTTTGAACTTGTATTCCTCTAATATCATCTGCATTCTCAGAAATCCACAAAAGCACACACATTTTATTTTATCATTATAATATAAGAGTACAAGAAAAATATCATAAAAGTCACTTTATTAGATTTTATATTGCTGATGTTAAGATAACATTCATAGATGAGATTTCTTTATCTTGAATTAAGATTATAAAATTATTTTGTTTTGTTTTTTCCATATGTCATAGCATCAGCCGGGAGGTGAACCCACAACCGTCTGCAACCAACTACTTGCTTGCAAGGTAGCTGCGATGACCTTGACAATTATTTTGTTTTGGTTGTGTGATGTAGGGTAGCAACAAAATTCCATTCGTGCTCATATTATCATGAAATTAATCCTAGAATGCTACAATTATTTTAACCTAAGATTTTTCATGATTGATTTTAAAATTAATAGTTATTTGATGTACTAAGATATCATTTTAAAGATAAGGTCTTATAATATTGTCCTTATTATCACTAGGATCACTTTCATTGTTGGTATAAGAAATTAAAAAGAATAAGATTGTATTGGATTTTTAAAGAATTTATTATAGCAAGAAAACCTGAGATCTGAATTATTTAGAAATGAATTATTTTGATTAAGAGATTTAACTGATTTGAGAAAACTTTATATTGCTTATACGATCTGATTTTCTTAAGCAAAGCTTTATTTTGCTTTTAATATTCAATTTATTTAAGAAAGATTTATTGGATTAAGAACATTTTGAAGTAACCTAACTTTGTGTAACTTTTTCCATAAGATTGCATTTGTTTTAGAGAGCGAATCAGAACACCTACTGATTTGATGTTTTTATTTATCTTAGAGCAGCATAAGAGCTAGCCTAATCTTTGGTTGATCATTTAGTTAGCCTTACTCTTATTTATTTTTAATAGATGATCGACTCAGTAGTCGTCGATCCGCTATTTTTATAGATTACAATATATTAAGATAAAGGTTTTAAATTGGCCCCTAAAGTCTTTCCAATAGCCTCTCATAAAAGAAACGTAAAGAAAAGATAGTACTTTCCAGGACTGACCAATTTCTGGATAATGGGGATTTGAGGAATTTTCCATTCTTGTTTTATCTTATAATTTAGAAATATAGGGGATTTGAACTCAGACTTTCAAGCACCCTTCAACTATCTATACTATCTCATACCACTAATACACATGACCAAGATAAATAATCACCAATAGACGTATTTCATGCTAAACCAGCACTCATCAGTTGGTCCAGATTATCCTCTCTCACACACACACATATATATAATCAGTGCTCAGTTTATATTAAGACAGCAAATCTTGAGATTCGTTTATCGATTGATGTTAAAGTGGTTAGTAAGTTGACTATAGTCTATCTGAGAAAAACTCTAAGCCTATTGAAAAAAATATCAAGTTTTCTCAGTCAACATTTAATGTAAATAATAACTAAGTTTATCTTTAATAAATTATTCTTTAAATCTATATGATTGATGATGCTGATTTTATCAAAGTATATTTTCTTTATATAGTGTTTAACTGAAACACATATGCTTATTATATACTTGTGTCTATATATGTAATATATAGGGTACATGAGCACAGACTTTCACATGTCCCACCACGCTCCACACTACCTCATAACACTGATACACTTGAACACATATGTTGAAAAGATAAATAATCACCAGTTGGTCCAGATTACCATCTCTACATATATATGCTATAAGTGCTCAGATATATATTAAGATAGCCAATCCTCGTACTTTAATAGGCAGGCTTCCATCTACTCCAACTCTTCAACCACCCATCCAATTGAAAATCTGATGATGGAATGCTCAAAGGTCACCCTGAGGCCGAGATTCTTGTCACACCCATGTTGACCTAAGGTCAGTCTGACCCCTCGTGTACAGGACAATCCATTTAATACATATACAAGGGATAGGCAGACATCTCTACTATGTAATAACTGAAACACACAGGCTTTAATATTTATTATATATTGTCTTAAGTGCATTTAGGTAAACATTATATACACGTATCATTGGAGCGTTTGTTTCCTCCAAGAATTTATTATAATTTAATTACGGTGTTTAATTGCATTACATTATATAATGTTAATTACGGTGTCTAATTACATTACGTTATATAACGTTAGCAGCTGAAATAGAGATTTATATTAAGATTAAACTGCTGAAAAAAAATTATCACAATATATATATTAAGAGAGAGAGGGGGGGGGCTGTTTTAGGTAACGCAGAGGTAGATGATGGTTTTGCATAACTTTTGTGACATTTTTAAGTTGACATTAATTAAAATAATTATGTCTTTCCCCGAAAATGCTTTTGATTTTTTTGTCAGATATTTAAAATATTTTAAAATCTTTTATTTTTAAAACTGGCATCTATCTAGAAAACATTTTAAATATTTAGCAGTTTGTCATACAAAGTATATATTTTTATTTAAAAGATAAATAAATATATAATATATGCGCAGCTAAACAAAATAAAGAAAATATCCATTTACTCAAGCGAATAACATTATGTTCAATCCTCCATTTAGGTGTTCTCAAGCTACTGACTATATAATTAATAATATACTGATTGTTAATAATTATAGTGAGAATTGGAAAAAATTATTATTTTAATATTTTTTAAATAAAAATGTGATTATTTTGAGAGAAAAAAAAGTCTTGCTTGTTTTTGCTAAGATAGTCATAAATGTATTTCCACATTCTTTTTACTTTTAAATATCTTCGTTATCCATATTGTATTTAGCATAACATTTGATAAATATTTTGAACATTACTATTGCATATAACAAGGCGTTTATATTTTTAACAGGGTTAATGAAATTGATTTCTTTTAAATTTTGCCTTATTATTATCTTAAAGGTGGCAGAAAAGAATTTGCTGTTTGCGGTCTTAAAGGAACCGAAGAGGATAAGTTCCTCCATTCTATACTTTTTGTTGTTGTTGCACTATTATAATTATATAATTATTCGTATAGTAATCAAATGTGGATGGGCTGTTTTCTAACATGCAGGGCCAGAGGAAGGGTCGACGGTGCCCTTACGCGAAACAATATCGCCCCAAATAAAACAAGTTCTACATGATTTTATATATATATTAATGTTTTAGTAAAGATAACAATAAAATATATATATAATTATAAATTTACTTTCCAAACTTTTACAGAACTAAATTTATATATAATCTCATCAACACTTCGGTATCACTGACAAGTATATCAGCCAATCTTTTTATAATTTTTAATTTTGAAAATGATCACTCTCACCACTAGCAACACTTGTAGGAAGAACTAGTAACATTCTTAATGATATACTCAAACGTGGGTGCGAAATGTTAAATAATTTTCATGAATATAAGTTAGAACATCAAGCACATTTTGGGATTGAAGTAATTCATTTGAAAATAAATTTTTATTGTTTAAGTTGCTTACCTAAACTAACATTTATCATTACTAAACAATATTATTTATACACCAGTCTTATTGCCACAAAAGTAATTAATTATATAAATCTTCATCAGTCTTTAACGTATCTATATTGATAAACAAAAGGGATAATTCTTATCAAATTATATAATTATTTGCACTTACTCTTTAGATACCTTATGGCTTTTAATAGTAACAGCGTAGACAACTTTAGAGACCAATAAAACATATAAACTACTATATTTAAATTATGGATAAATAATAATATTAATTAACAAACTCTCATCAAAACAAATTACACACATACTAAGTCATGACATTGAAAATTATAATACTATGTATAATTTAAATTACATTACCTATAGAAGCTCTTAGTTTTTTATTTAATCTTTCCTCTCGTTTTTATTTAACAAACCAACTATATATATATATATTACAAAGAAATCAAGTCATGTGTCACATGACCTAATTTGACAGCCTTGTATTACAAATGTTGGTACTAGTCAATTATCCGCTGCACAACACTTGGTGTTGCTAATTCCATGCAAAAGCACAGAAATATGCTGTTTACATGGCCTATAGAACAGTTCTGTTCATATTACCCACTAAGCAGGCCTAGATGGCATTGCACACAAATATTACAGCCCATAGTGCACCCTTCACAGATCACTATGGTATGATGTGAGGATGTGTAAAATTCAAGTGGCCATAACTCTTTTCATGTGCATTCAAAGTAATGATTTTTCACATGACCCGAGGTATAGTTTTAAATAGTAATAACTGTAAGCCCATCGACGTGCTTCCATACACATTTTTTTAAAGTGAAACAAAATGTAAAAGTGTATGTCCCAGCAGCATTTTACAGAAATCACACAAAAAATGTATTTTGCGTAAGAACATCTACGAGACTACTAAAACAGCTGTGGTTTGTTGTTGTTTTTAAAAGCATAAGCTTGGTTGGTTTGATCAGATGGTAATTTCAAAATGGAATTCTTACATTTTATTAAATAATGTTGTTTTGTAAATTTTTTAAAAATAGTTTTCAAAATGTCGTCACGGAATGTTTCTAATATTTATAAATTTTTTTTGTTTGATCAAAGTAACACGTTTTTGTTTAATCAGACAGTAATTTTAAAATGGAATTCTTACATTTTATTTCATAATGTTGTTTCGTAAATTTTTTTACAATAGTTTTCAAAATGTCATGGAATGTTTCTAATATTTATATATTTTTTTGGTTTGATCAGCAGTCCTTCTTCGCGCATATTTCAGCGCTACGTGCTGACGTGTCTAAGGTGATTAAAAACGTAATTTAGAAACAAAAAAAAGTAAATGCAGTTTTTTTTTAAAAAAATGTTTTTAAGAAAAATAAATGTAAATCCCTATAAAAAAAACAGGTGAAAGCATTATATTTGTTTTTGAATAAATAATAACAAAATTGTAAATCAGCTCAGTAACATTATATCTATTGATTTTTGACTAGCAACAGAGCCATCAAGCAGCGTGCGATGGCTAATTGACTAGTACTCAAATGTTATATAATGAGCTTGTAAATAGCTCTTAACAAACTTTTCAGAATATACCCAGCCTCAGACTGGTTTCTGCTACTGGCTTCCTCAGATCATTATATAACATTTGTAATACAAGCTTGTTAAATTAGGTCATGTGACATATGACTTGATTTCTTTATAATTTTCTTTTTTGCTATTAAGGCTTTGGCAATTTTATATTGCTAAAGCTATTAATATATGGTGTACCTGCACTTGGTTAAGTCCCATGTGGCTATTTAAGTTAGATAACTGGATTGGAAGACATATGGTTATCTGAAAATTTCAGATTTTCTACTTAATAGTTATTCATTAAATAAAGTGTTGGGAATGGTATTTTAAATCTAATGTTGGAATATCCTAGCACCTCACTGAGGAAGCCAGTAGCAGAAACTGGTCTGAGGTTGGGGATATTCTGAAAAGCTTGTTAAGAGCTATTTGCAAGCTCATTATATAACATATATATATATAATAAGTAAAAATAAATATTTTTTATAATCGTAATTTCACTTAAAGTTTTTAAGAGGTCCATATATTTTTATTTTAAATAATTTTTCATTTTGGAACCTGAACTTTATTTGAACTAAAAACTTAAAATACAACTTATATATATGGCATCATAGTAATTTTTTTCCTTTTGTTTTGTATATATTTTCTGAGTTTAACTCAACACCAGTCAAGGAGAGTTAAGGATTTAACCAAAAGTACTTCTGCAGATTGAAAACAAAGTATATAATAGTTAATTACCATTATATTTATTGTTATATATTGTACCTTTACCGGGAAGCTCTATAACTCATCTGCTAATCAACTCTTAGTCAATTTAACTCGCTATTTTAAACTGTAACAACAAATAACTCATCTAAATGACTAATAATAATAATAATATATCTAGTAAAACAATACTACTTGGTTATTAATCTAATAATTAACTAATCAATTTAAATACCAGCTCAGGAACAATTGAATTAATTTAAATACTAGCTCAATCTTCTTACAAGCAGTTTGGTTAAATATTAATAAAAATCATGAGACTCATAATTAAAAGCATATAGTAAAGTTCCAGTTTAACATTAAGAATATACCCACAAAAAGATATATCTCCAATGGCATAGGATCCCCATGACTCACATATCACATATAGTATAATTAACATTACTAAAATTTAATTAAAATACTAAACTATTCCACATTTATTTACTTAATAAAATAGTAGATCATTTCTTTAAAAAATCCATAACATTACTATAATCTTAATCACAGGTTCTTATTATTATTTTGGTAATTAACATTAATTAATGTAGCTATAGATAATGAAGGATTTTACATACATCGAGCTATATAAATAAAACCACCCAATAATTCTTATTTCAAAACTCATTTAACTAAATTACTAATCAGCTAAAACAAATTAAAATTATAAACTACTACAAACAATATTTATTATCTCAAATTCAAAATAATTTCATCTTATTATGCATTGCATTTATAATTTTATGTGGCATATTAAAAAAATATCAAGCTTTGTTATAACTATCAAATAAAATAATGAAAAATTGGTACTCTTTTAGTATGTGATCTCCGCCATTTTGAATTTCAAAAAGAACAAAAAACATCATCTGACACATCTAAGTGATAAAAAAGTCCACAAAAATGCATAAAATTTAGATCTTGGGTCACATGACTTGGGGAAAAAAAACCAAACCATCTCACAGTAAAAAAAAAGGCCAAAACACAAAAAGAGCACTGAAAAATTTGCATTATATAATTTTTAAAATTCAACAAGTAATATCTTCAATAATCATCATATAATAATCATATTTTATCTTCTTTAAATTATGTGCAATTATACCAAGATATAATTAATTCTTATAATACATGTGTGTGATTAGGGTGATTCATAATGACTTGGACACAATAAGAAAATAAACTCTCAAGACATTAGGTAAAACAAACATTAACAATTTATTATAACAAATATAATTTTTTTTAAATTTACAAATATGATATTTACAAAATTAAATCATTTTAAAATTTAAAATAATTACATTCAAAAAATATTTACATAAAAAATAAGTAAATTTCCACTTTTAAATATTTACTATCGTGAAGTAATAACATCATCTGCTTGAAACTGATACTTATCAAATTACTCTAGCATTTCTTTTAGATTACACATTCAAATAATGTGAACACTTTCATAGAATCAAAAGTACTCTTTCATGATAGTCCAAATACCTTTTTTCTAGATCTATAAGCATTAATACATTTTAGCACTATTTATACAATAAACATATTTATAAATAATTTCAGGTTATATCACACGATCACCATTTCTTATGCTTGCACATAACTGTTATTAAAACAGGCAAAACTCTCCGTACATTATCTAAATAATTTATTCATTATATTATACATTACAATATATATATATTTTTTTCAATAGTAAATTCTTCACTCAATGCTCCATCATAATATAATTTTATAATAACTCTATAACTCATATCTTCTCTTATGTTTATTTTATCTACCAAAATAAACACATAATTATTTTAATAATATAATATATATGGTATTTATTCACTTCATATTTCATGATGTTCATCATATTCAGGTTTCACTTTCATTCATAACTTTTATATGACACTAACATACACTATAACTTTTTTGATCTCTTAGAATATTTTTGGAATATCAAAACATTCCACAAAACTTTATTTAGCACTCTATTTATACATCATTTGTTATATATTTTGCTCTTCTTGAGTTACAAAAATTCTAAACATCATATAAGAGTTTAGCTATTATTCTTCATACATTTTTAGCCATACTAATCATGATGTAGGAAACAATGATGATAGTGGTGATTAAAAGTGAGGGATTAAAAACTACTAGAATTAGGAAAAAAACATTAAAAACATGGAGGCAGAGCTTAAGGCCACATATTCTTGTGTCTATCTTAAATTCCTATCATGGGTTTCCTCTGAGCATTTACTGATTTAAGGAAAGAAATGCTACTGTCCATGAAATGTAAAATATATCAAGCTATGTTAATTGTATTATATTTAATATTCAAAAGATCCCTTGCACTACAGGATTTTCTAATAGTACTCTCTCGAACCACTAATTGTCTATCATAAACACTCTGTATATCTCCTAACAACATCGCTAAGAAATTCTAAAACATTTCTTCAAAAAATAATTTTTAGGCTTCAGTACATAGCATTCATTAAAACATCAAGAAGATTAAATATAACACAAAGAAAGGATTTCAGATATTTAACTTATAATAAATACATTTAAATTCTTTATAAAACAATTCAGAGATCAGTTATACATATAGTATTTAAACAGATACATACCATTTTATTCATACTTTCATATGGTATCTAAACAGATTTAGCATATAACATTTATATTCATACTTCTAAAACATTGTTCTAACATAAATAAACAATAAATATAATTTTGGGTTTGCTTGATTTATTACTCACATAAATAAATATCAAGATTGTAATTTAAATACGTTAAATAAAATTTTATCTTAATCATATCAATATAATTAATACGGTGATCCTCTCGTTATGTTAACTCTATTGAAGTTATAGAATTATCAATGAAGAAAAATATTAATTTTTCCTCCTTTTTATATCAAATATTAAATATAAAAATCACATATTATATAAATCATAAAACTACATCTTAAATCGAATAATACATAAATTACCTAAACATATCTCTTAACTAAGAAAAAAAATAAATTCCTTTAATTTTTCTTGAAGCTGAAATTCCATGGGAAAGCACTTGTTACCATAACAATGTTCATTTAACTAAAGAGATTTTTCCTTCTCTCTTTCCACCGCACTCTCAACTTCGTGCAACATAAATGCAAAAATATTAAAGAAAAAAAACCTCTGGAAATATTGCTTATTAATGCAGGATAAAGACTACTTATACGATAAGTTTGATCAATTTGTCTGATTTGACAAAGCAAATTCCACACAAAAGTTAATAATAAGCATTGGTTATTTAATAAAATAATCACATTTAAAAGCTCTTTCTTCAGTCCACATTTACTAACTTCTTTTAAAAATCTTTTAATTCAAAACTTCTCCAGATTTTTTATCATAAAAGCATTAAGGATAATTTTAATAATATCACTAGTGAGTTCTTCCAATTTTATAATTCTTCTTTCATGTATATGCATTTACATACCAATAATTTGCAATAATATTTTTAATCACATTGTACATTTAGAGCATTCTCCTGGTTAGTATATTTTAAACAATATTTATAGTCAACTTATAACTTATATAACTCTTCTTATAACAGTTCATATTTATTATTCCAATAACTTCAAAATATTTGATAAACAGTATTCAATTATACAATTCTCCTTCAGGTTAGTATATATAAAAACAATTGTGAATTACACATAATGGACTAGTAGATACTAAATTCATTTTCGCTAAACAATTAATTAGCATTCATTCTTGTTTCTTAAACTGAATAAAAATTCTGAAAAAGTTTGTAATAAATTTCCAATAACAAAAATTAATATCTTTATCAAACAACAGTCTATTCTCATTATTGTTACTTATTAAAACTAAATAAGACTTTTCTAATATGTAACATACGAATATGATAATAAAAAAATCCTTATAAATCCTTCACATTGCTCTTCGGTCTAAACAACACATTCTGAAACAGTCCTGTGACTAATGGCATTTCTGTTTGATAACATATTTTACCATTCATCATCATAGTTTCTAGTTGGTTTCTTATGCAATACTGACAAGGAATATGGTTTCTTCTACTCCATATTAAAACAATTCAAATAAACTTCTTAAATTATTCATAATTTTATAAATTATTTTTAACGCTTTACTAACCAAATAATAAAATTTAAAGAAATTTATAACTTAAATTTTCAGACTAGAAGGAATAAAGTTTTATTCCTTAAAATTTACTTAATTACAAAAAAAAAATTAATAAACCACGATTTTCTTAATCACTACTTGTATTTTTAGTCACCTTTGACCCTTACCTGATTGGTCAATCAAATTTCAGATAATAAAAATATACATACAAATTAATTTTTGTCTGACTTTTTTTTATTAAAATAATTTAATAATTCTTATTAAATAATATATTTTAAACTATATTTAAATACTATCTTTAAATATATTTTTAATAATAAAACACTTTTTTCATTAATTAAACTTAAATTTTAAATATAAAACTATGGTTTATGTAATTATAATAATAATTTTGATACATTTTTTAAAAAAATAGATATCAATGGTTTATGTAATTATAATAATAATTTTGATACACTTTAAAAAAAACAATACATACCAAATAAATTGCAATATAAGACTAATGCAATTAATAAATTAACTTTAGCAACAAGGAAGTAAAATTAACTAATTTAGCAAGAATGTGGGCACACAGATTAACACACATTGCCTATTTTAATTATTACATCATTATTTAAGAAATTTAAAATAATTAAATAAAAAATTTTTAAAAATTAAACTGTTAGTAAGTATATATTGATTTTTATTACTAAGATTATTTTAGCATAATATTACACAACTCTAATAATTATTTATTTTTATTAAACTATAAATACTATTCTACATCTTAACATTATTAGTGAATTTAAATAATATTGCTTTAAAATAAATTAGATTAGCTTTACATTAAATAAACAGTATATTTCAACTTACTTTAGATACAAAAATACTATAATATAAAAACTGTTATATAAAATGTAAAAATTTTCTATAAAACTGACAGTATTATATTTCTAAAATCATGTAGCAAAATAGGAAGGCTATAATATATATATATATTTTCAGTTTTTAATAATGTCAGACTATTGTTTTGTATTATAGTTTACGATAGATCTGTTAAAAAAAATATTTATGACTAGCAACTTCCATTAATAATGATGAAGAGTTAACCAATATTCTTTTGTCCAAATCTGTTTTTGGCAGTACATTAAAGATATATTATTTTACTAAATAAATTGTTTACTATTACTTACCTTATTGTGTGCATTTTTAATTTGCTTTGAATTATTTATTTTTATTTCTATCATTTGATATATTTATTGCTTTTTCATTATTAATATTATTATTATTCTCTCACTGTATATATACATTTTATTTATTTGACTTTTTTCTTTCTCTATTTTGTCTGTATCGCCTTTTTTTTCTCTTCATTTTTTTATATTCCATTTTAAAAAACAAATATATTTACAATAATGTAGATGTTTTTTATTATAATGTTGAAATAAGCATCATTTAATTTCATGCCTTTTCTTTTTAAACTATATTTAAAGTTTGGTTATTTTATAGTTATATTTCAACTTACCTTCAACTAATGGATTATTTCATATTCATCTTATCTTGAGTATTCATTGCCATGGACCATTAGTTATATGAATAGAAAACACATATTCAATAGTAGAACAAGCCAATGGATGACTATGCTTAATAAAGCTGCTTGTTTTAATTATGGAAGGGATCTGGCTATAAATAATGTCCAGTTGGAGGTAAAGGCATACAACATTTAAACCTGAATGGTAATATGCATGTTGTCCATTATATTAAGGCAGTGAGACTAGTTCACATTAAAACTGGAACCTGCTAGAACTTAGATCAGACACTAGGCAAGCTATCTCAGAACTGTCGTAAATGTCAACCGTATGTATTCACAAGGCAAACTGTTATGGAACAGCTGGAAATGATAGGTAAACATAGAAGAGTACCTTAAGTCTCTTACATCAATAATTGCATGACAATTAAATGCTATACTAAACAAATATATCAGGAAAAGGTATAACAATTGTATATGTTGTAAATATGCATTTGTATGTTTGTTTTAATTAATAAACATTTAATTATATTTATGAATTTGTATCATCATAACTCACACAATAAATATAAAAGTTGGAACAGTCATGATAGGGTATTGACAGCTGACATTATTAGTGTATCAAAATAACTTTTAAAAATCGAATGTGCGGGGTTATTTATTAATTGTATAAAAAAGTAAAAAAAAAAATTTCTCTCTCTCTTATGGTAGAATGAAGGAAGAAAAAAATCCAAATAGCTGAAACGGCTCCCAAGAAAAGTTCAATCTACCCTATCCTGAAAATTGACCCTCCTATTGGGATTGAGTGTTTTTCTATATACAGGATAATCAAATTTAAAAACCAGAATTAAAATTTGGCCATTATTTTTTGTCCATATCTGGATCTCAGACCTATGAGGTATTGTTTGCACAGACCGGCCCTATGCTGCTGATTGAAATTTATTTAGACATAGCATTATCACTACTGTCAAACTTTTTCTATACAAAACCCGTAATGATAATAAAGAAATATCATTTCAATCTCTGTACCCAAGAGCAGCGAAAAAATTCCAAAGATTTTATCATTAAACTCAGAAATCTAGCCTTTACATGCAATTTTAAAGACTTCCTCAATGAAGTCTTGAGATTGCTTCATTTGTGGAATGAAAGGCCACAACTTTAGGGCCAAGTTCTTGATGGAGCCTGATATCACATTTGACTTAGCTGTTTCTAAAGCATGCACACACCAGACATCCACACTGGTATACAGTGTGTAGATATTACAAGCATGTGAGTCAGATAGAAGTGGCTTGCTTTTAAAAAAAACCAAGATGTTCAGAAGAAAATGCAAGAATCCATTCCAAAAATCCAGAAAAGCTATATAAAATCAAATAAATTCAATGAATGTATTAATCATGTAAGAGGCATTGATTCAGCTATCAAATGCAAAATTATTATTGATATTCCAGTAGTAATGGAATTGTATACAGGGTCTGCAGTGTCCATTGTGTCAAAAAGGACATGGCTATCATTACTAGGGGGGAAAAACATCATTTGAATTGTAGCAGGAGAGTGATTATTGACTGACAAGGTAATCAAATAACACTCTTGGGTCAAATAAGAATTAAAGTTACTATGCCTACATTTGCCTATTGTGGCATCTGCTGGCAAGCATAAGTGTATTAGACCATGACAAGTGCGATAACTTGGGTTTTACAGTGTCTAAAGTGAATAAGTTCACAAAATTATATAATAGGGTCTGCCCAAATCTGTTTTATAATAAACTGTGTTTAAATCCTAGGATAAACCATGAAAATAAATGTTAAATGCAGATAGGTACTCAAGTCATATACCATAATTCAAGACAAGTACCAAATGGGTTCAAACAGTTAAAATCAAATTAAAAGAATTATAAAAAGTGGTTGTTCAAACAACAGATGATCAGCAACACCATAAGCACAGAAACCAACTATGGTTGAACTATACAGTTATCACCCAACTATGAAGAGTCACCAGCCAACAGTGATGAATCTACAAAGTTCAAAATTACCATATCTATAAATGAAATCATTGGACTTGTCACCAAACCTGATGTTGCAAAAAGCAAAACATCTGAATGACTACATTCGCCAAGGCTAACTTTAACCATGGAAAGGGAATATTATCTCAACTTCAACTAATGGAGAATTGATTGCTATGAACCAATAGATATATGAATTGATAACATATATCCAATAGTAGAAACGGGCTAATGGGTGATGTTGCTCAGTGAATTGGATAGTTTTCATTATGGAAGGGGATCTGGCTATAAATGGTCAGTCCAGTTAGAGGTAAAGGAGGGCAACAACAATTACTGTCAAATCTGAATAGCAGTATACATGTTATCTGCTATATGGTTGAGTTCAAGTTAGAACTGGAAACTGCTAAAATCTATCAGACATGAGACAAGCTGTCATGATACATCTGGAAGTGTCATCATATCTACAAATTAGGCAAGCTGTCAAAGAACAGCCAGAAGCATCAATCATGCCTATTCATACGGCAAGCTGTCATGGTGCAGCTGAAAATGGTAGATAAATTTAAAAGAATATCTTAAGTCCTTCCTGGGAACTAAACCAATATGCATTTGTATATTTGTTTTAATTAATAAATATTTAATTGTATTCATGCAATAAATAATAAACCATAGAGATACCATACTTTTCACTTAAATCCTTATTTAATTTCTTTCAAGATACTGTTCCTAATAGAAAATTGCTTGTCTTTAAATTTAAATTTACCTGTTTTCTATACAAAAATTTTCTGTAAGATGTGTCCCATTTACTTCACATATAACATAACTCACACAACACAGCTTATCAGTCTTTCTAAATCAGTCACTTATTATTAAAATCCTGCCATGCAATTATGTAAAAACTTTAATCTGGACAATATTTCTAATGTTCATACTTTTAGAATAATGTGGAAATCAAGTTATATATTTTCATATGACCATGTATATAAGCTAAAAAAAGTCAAACCTGGGTTAATATTCATTGTCATCCACTTAAAACCATTATTGATCCACTGTAGGATGAAGGCCTCTTCAAATATAATCCAGTTTCTCTAATCTCTAGTCTCTTTTTTCCACATCACTTCAGAACTCTTCCTTATTCCATCCATCTCATGTGATTTCTTGCTAGGTATTTTACAATCTCTTGGAATACAATTTTAGATTTCAACTGTCCATTTATTATCATCTCTTCTAGCAATATGTTCAGCCCAATGATGTCAATAACATCTGCTTATTTTCTCACGGTATTTAATTTTTGATCTCTTGTTAATTCTAACATATATCTTGCTACATTTCATTGAATAGACTGAAGTCTCTGCATTGCTCTTCTGTTAAGTATCCAAATTTCAGATCCTCAAGTTAGAATTGGCAAAACACATTCATTAAAAATCCTTCCTTTTAAAACACATAGCCATATTTCTTAAAAGCACTCCATTCAAGTGCCCGTCTTGAATGACCTTTATCAAAATAAGGACATACAGTATCTTCATGTATACTATTTATTAAATTTTATGGTTTAATGATACTAACATTCGTAACTTGATTTGCATTTATTGAGTGTCTGTTATGCTTTGGCTAGGTAGAAACCAAACCATGTTGTAATTTGTAAATGCATATCTGCAAAACACATTGCTAACTTAATACCATTAAGCTATGACGTACTACGCCAAAGACATACTATTCTAATCTTACGATCTTTAAGATAATGTCTCCTAGTGATTTGCGAATAAACTTAATCGATAAAGTTTGCCCGTAGATCACGTGGGGAAGTCACGTTGAAGATCGCAAGATTAGAATAGTATGCCTTCGGGGTAGTACGTCATAGCATAGTTAATAGCAAAGAAGATGTCTGCCATATTGGCCAAACCCTGAAACAAAGAAATGGAATAATAACTAATAATTGACTATGGTAAAAAAATTATGAAAATGTAAATATAAATAATTATGAAAATGTAAATATAAATAATCAAAAATCATTACAATTATTAACGATATTTTAATAATCATTTGGCCCTGGAAAGCAAGAAAATGCAATACTAAGTAATAATTTAGTACGAGAAAATAAAAAATTATGGTAAACGATATTTAAGTAATCGACAAACCAAAGAAATAATAGCTACGGTAAAAATAATTGTGAAAATGTAAATATCAAAAATCAGTACAATTTTTAACGATATTTTAATAATCAAACAAGTGAAATACTATGGAAAATGGCGGTATTTTTTACTTTTTTATTTTTTTTAACACTTTTCGAAAATAAACAAACACTTTGTTTTTAGATGGTGGAAGAGGGTTGGTTTTCTTTTTAATTATCCTCTTTGGTACTTTGGTATTAACTATGCTAATATGTACTATATAACCCACTGGTAGATATTAGATCGACGAACAACCACAACAATGCCATGGCAACTGAAACATTGGCATGACTAATCGATAGGAGTGGTGAAAGAGTTATCGCGGTCATCTTCGTGATTTAGAATACCTGGGTTAGTTCTGGTAAATTTCAGTCTTTTGCTTGCTTTCGTCTTTCAAGTCAGAGGTGTTTTTTGCGTCTTTGCCACCATTTTGAAATTTTTTTAAAAAAATTGAATGGATTTACCGTCTTCCGAAGAGGAAGCAGTTGAATTTTTCCAAACTTATGGAATTATTCCGAGTGGAAAATGCTGTGATAACGGTCATGAAATGAATATATACATTAATAATTACGAGAAGCAATGGCGATGTAATTTTAAAGACTGTTTGAAAAGAATTGCAATCAGAAAAGGAACTTGGTTCGAAGGATCCAGAATTAGTTTTGTCACTGCGGTTAGATTCATATACAGTTGGGCTAGAGAATTGACATCAGTAAAATTTTGTGAAGATCAATTGGAAATGGCCAGTAAAACAACGATTGATTGGAATAACTATCTCCGCGAAGTGTGCACCTGGAGACTCTTGCGTAAGGAAAAAATGAAAATTGGAGGCCCCGACAGGATCGTCGAAATAGACGAATGTCTTTTATCAAAACGTAAAAATAAAGCCGGCAGAGTACTCCCACAGCAGTGGATAGTCGGTGGTATTTGCAGGGAGACGGATCAGTGTTTTGTGAAAGCCATTCGAGACAGAACTGCGTCCACTCTGATGCAAGCCATCAGGGAAAATGTAGAAGAAGGGTCAACAATTTACAGCGACTGCTGGAAAGGTTATAAAACCGAAGAATTAAAGGAGGCCGGATACGATCACCTTCAAGTCAACAACACGTACAATTTTGTGGACCCATCAACCGGAGTTCACACTCAAAATATAGAAAGGTTGTGGGGCTTACTAAAATGGCGGAACAAAAAGCACAGAGGGATAGCTAGACAACACTTGGATTCATATTTGACTGAATTTATGTGGAGGCGATGCTTCAAAGATGACCCTTTGACTGCCATTTTGCAACATATACGCGAATTCAGTCCACCGCAGTGACTTATATTTGTAAGTAGAAATTATTTGGTATACTTTTTTTTATATAAAATATAGTTTGCAATTTTTTTTATGACACAGTACGGAAAAATTGGTTGTACGTCCGCCATTTTTTCTTTTTCAATATCGCAGTATCTCAGAAAGTCAGTTATTTGGAGTTAATATTTGACAACAATTTACTGCCTTTTTTAAAATGAAAATAATTAGTTAAATACCAGTAAAAATTAAAATTTTTGATAATATTTCAGTGGAGTAAATTAGCAGTTATTATTTCTTTGTCCTTTTTTAAAAAAACTTTTTTTTGCTTACGTAAATGTAAATACCGTTTAAAAATTCTACTTTTTAATATAATTTTAGTGGAGTATATTATGTTATTATTTATTTCCTTTGTTGATTACTTAAATATCGTTTCAAATTATCATTTTAAATAATTTGTCCTCTTATTAAATTATTACTTATTATGATAGCCATTTCTTTGTTTTAGGGCACGGAATGGGCGACGTTCGACGTCTTCTTTTTTTATCTTTCGATCTTCTAGGTGACCTCTCCATGTGATCTGCGGGCAAACTTTATCGATTACGTTTGTTCGCAAATCACTTGTGGGAGACGTTATCATAAGATTAGTCTAATATGCTCTCTGTGTAGAACGTCATAGCATTTTTTTTTTTAACATTTACGCTACCGAAAAGTTTTTCTTTAATTTTAGATAGTGGGAGTTAAGTTGGTTTGATTTTTAAGAAACAAACTCTTTGTTTTTAAATGGTGTAGGGGTGGGGGTTGGTTTTCTTTTTAATTATTGTCTTTTTACTTTTTTATATATATATATTTGACCGTATGCTACCGAAAAGTTCTTTTTTTTTAGATGGTGAAAGTGGGTTGGTTTGATTTTTAATTATCGACTTATTTGATTTTTTTTTAAACCTGTATGCTACCCAGAAGTTATTGCTTAATTTTTATGCTTTTTAAGAAATCCTTAAACATGTCATTTAATAAACCTACAGTTTGTTTTTCGATGGAGAGCGGGTTTAGTTTTCTTTTCAATTATGTAAATAACAATTTTCCATGAAATAATTTGGACATTTTTAATAAAAATTACAAGTTATAAATATTTTGGCGCAAATTAAATAAAAAATAAACAGTCACTTAGACGGTAATTCACTTAGCTTCAATGAATTTTTTACATTTGCAGTCGCCATTGTATTATTCTCGCACGTATTCACGCGAAACACGTGCATTTTCACATGAACTCGGCCGAATTCTGCTTTTCAACCTAACTTTTCTACGTTGTGTTCAGTTACAAATCGTACGAAAACCTATGCGATGGGCTGACTACTCTTACTTTGCACTACTACTTCGATTAAGTTTTCTCACAATTTTTCGTTAATGAATATTTTAAGAGTTTCGCGTACTCAAAGTACGGCTACCATCAAATCATATCGTAGCGATAGGTCAATTGATGATGTGATGCAGTGACTTCTCCTTAAACAGAGTCAGGAATCTCTCAGCAACTATGCCCAGAGAAACCTGTTAGACACTTTACCTTCCATTTCCTACCCTAAGTTTTCCCATAATCTGCTCCATCCCATTTACACAACATAATCTTTGTCAACTCTATGGCCTTTATATCTAAACCACTTATCTTTTCCAAAACCCAGCATAAAAACCAATAACCCACTTTCTGTACAATCACTTTGTTCATATTTATTCTACCATAATTTCATTATTTGTACCCTTTCTGCTTTCAAGCATTTACATTCAATTAAGTTGCCTAATATTTTCTATGCCTTCCTTATACAATTTGCAGACTAAATTACCCATATTTTTCCATTTACATGTATATTCTCTTGTTGCTAAATGTGATGTGACTTCTCCTTATACGGAGTCAGAAATCTCTCAACTATGTCCAGAGAAACCTGTTAGCCACTTTGATCCCTTTCCATTCACACCCCAAGTTTTCCCATATTCTTTTCTATCCTCCATCCCATTTCCACAACATAATCTTTGTCAACTCCATGGCCTTTAGATCTAAAACCCCCTTATCTTTTCCAAACTCAGCATAAAAAGCAATAAAGTCGCTTTCTATATAATCACTTTGTTCATATTTATTCTTCCACAACTTCATTATTTGTATCATTTCTGTTTTCAGGCGTTTTGTGCGTTGGGCGAAAGCGTCATCTAGCGGTGGAGTGTATTATATTAAAAATTATCCCCCTCCCCAATCAATATGAAGGATAATTAATTGATTTTTGAACTAGTTTTGTTTTGTTTGGTTTTGTTTTTTAAAGAGAGGGGGGAATAGAAAATAGTTCATAATCTCTTTATCACTAGATTTTTTAAATATTTGACTTAATAATACAGATTTATTTTTTTATTTTTAAACAACAGCTGATAAAGTATGTAAACATAGTCCTAAATTTCATTAGGAAATAAAAACGGTTAAAATTATTATCAACACTTGTTTCATTTTATTAGATTTAAAAATCTTATAACAGTTTATACAATTTTAATACTTTTTTTAAAAAAAAAAAACAAATAAATACAGAAGTTATTTAAAATTTCAAGATATTTAAAAACTTTCATTTTTGATTCAGAAAAATCAATAATTTTAAATAATAAAAAAACTTTTGTAAGAATAATATTTATAGTATTATTTAAAAAAGTATATTTGTTTAGTGTATAAAGCAAATAATAAATATAAAATTCAGCATTTTCTTCTTACAAAAAAAAAGTCAATTTAATTAATGTCTAAGACTTAACTGAAGGGAAGCAATTCAACAAAATATTACATCATAAAATTACCTTCTTTTAACAATTATCTAATTTCAAAAAAAAAAAAAAAGACTAATTCTATGATAAGCTGTTTGCTTCCAAAGAAAAGTCTTGTCAGGATGGCTCAAGTTGGTTAGACTGTTACCTTAAAATTAAATATTTAAAAATCTAAGGGTCCAAGTGACATTGCCATGTTATTACTGTCACTGGTCAGGCCAGCAACAACTGAAGAAAAGAGAAGAATATCTCTCAAAACCTTGTATACATAGGAACTTGTATGCTTTACTAATAGTTAAATGTAATTAGAAAATTTAAGTAAAGTTAAATTTTTTCTAAAGATATTCAATACTTAATATTAGATGGTGGAAATAGTTCAATATATAAATACAAAAGATTACTTTAATTTTAAATAATTATTAGCGGAACAATGCTTTCAATCTTAAAGGTCATATTCATAGGGTTCAAATAAGCATTTATTCACTTCCAAAGAAAAGATTAATTAATTTAAATTTTAAATAATAATTAGCTGAACAATGCTTTCAATTTTAAAGGTCATATTCATACTACTCTGTTGAGTTTGAGTGTTATGAATATGACCTTCAAGGTTGAAAGCATTGCTCAGCTAATTATTTAAAATTTAAAGAAATTAATCTTTTCTTTGGAATGCTATGTCTAGATGACTTACGAGTGCGCTGAATGCACTTTCCACGAGTACAAATAACTACTAACAGTTAATATTAAGATAAATTTTACTATATGATCTGTTATAACATTTAACTATTTACATATATACAATCATTAACATAAGAAGACCCAAAGGCATACACAAATAATTAAGAACAGTATGACCTTTTAAGAATCCTAGCCAATTGTTTTCATGTGCCAGCTCTCCACACTTGAAATCACTGTGCCATGCTGCTCTAATATATATGTCTATGTGCACAGATGAAAAGGATCAAGTATCCTTTTCTTAATTCGATTTGCATTGAGTTCATTGTTTCAATCCCTGAAGTTGATTGGTTAATAATCTGTCCATCCACTCGGGTGACTATTCATTTTAATCTCCATGTTGGATACAAAAATTTAAATCATTATCTCTTTATCTTTAATTAATGAGTTATTTTTAAGCTTATAGTTTATCTCATGAAGGAAATCTAAACTCAAATTCCTTTGTTTTATATCTTAATATCTTACTGAATTCCACTCTCATTAATTAAACTTTTTACATTTAGAAAATAATCTTTTTTCTAATCTTAAAAGTTACAACTTTTATTTACTATTTTAAAAGAATCAGTCTTAAAAATTTTTAATTTATTTATTGTATAACTTTTTCTCTCTATAAGTTTATGTATATGGATTTAAGCATTCACATACATATCATTACTTCCCTCGAGTTCAGAGATCAGTTTTTAATCTCTGAATTCAATATGTAATCATTAAGATACATAGGTCTTTTTATTTTCCTTTTAGCATGCTGTTATGTTCCGCCTCACTTGATGTGTTCTTTCTTTGTAACTGGTCATTAGTGTCCGTTGTGTTGATTAAGTTGGGTATTATCTCCTCGCTCTTATCTTTACACAGCTGGTTAACATGCTTGCAAAGTATTTGTTTTTCATTCGAACTGTAACTGCTTGTTTTGATAGATGACAAATAACTTCTGCCTGCAACCAAAACTTGGTTCATATTATTTTTTATCCATACTTTTCCTGTGGTTTAAATTTATAGGTACCAGCTTGATGTTTATTTTTATCCACAATTGGCACAATGATAATTTTGTGCGCAACTTTCTGCCTAAATACATTTCAGCCGATGATTTCCTGGATTTGGCACTAGAGGTAGCATGTTGACGAAAGAGTGCAGTCAGCTCTGTTTCGTGTATTTTAATTTTACCCAATTTGTTGGTGGAAGTCTTTAGTGTTTGTATGGCTTTCTTGGCTAATCCATTGGATTGAGGGTGGTAGGGAAGGTGAGTGTGTTTAATACCCCATTCTTGCATCGCTTCTTCTAACTTTGCTGAAGTAAAGCCAGTTCCATTTATCAGAAACAAGGGTTTCCGGAAAGCCATTATGAGCAAAAATTTCATACAATTTGTTAAGTGTGATGTCTGTACTTTATGAAGAAAACTAGGTCATTGGTTCGGCCATCCTTTGCTGATCTGCTTTACCATTCATTGGTAACCATGTCTTCAAATGTCCACACAGCCACTATTGAACTGTTGAGGGTTTGACTCTTCAAGGCATCATTATAATTTGTTTCTTTTTGATATGTTTCAGTTTGATCAGGCATACATGATAGAGCATCAGCATGCCTTATTTTTCTTTTTTATATACTAATGTATAATCATAACCTGCCAAAATATTTAATGAACCCTACATGCTAGGACTCAGATGCTCGGGAATTTATTTAATTTCTAATATTTCCAATATGGGTTTATGATCAGTTACTATTGTAAATCTGTGGCCATATAGTTATTGATGGAACTTTTTGACACCAAATAATATCACTAGGGCCTCCTCGTTCAACTGACTAATTTTTCTCTGCTTTGGATAATGTATGCAATGGGTCATTTACCTTCATGAGTTGGGTGACACAATACTGCTCCGACACCAAATTCAGATGTGTCCATAGTCAGAGTTATTTCCAATTCATTGTTGCAATGGATAAGTAATTTATTTGAAGTAAGTAGCAATTTTGTGCATAAAAATGCTTTTTCTTTCCACTTCCATCTCTGATTCTTTTTCAAATTATATAATGGTCTGCCCATGTGGGCTTTTCCTTCTAAGAAATTTTCAAAGTAGTTAACCAGACCCAGGAAGGCTTGAAGTTTTTCACATTGTTAGGTTTTTGCACTTCTGCAACCACTTGAGCTTTGTTGGGGGCAGGAGATGTGCTATTTATAGATATAATGTGACCTAAGAACTTGATTTCCCTACATTTCCATATGCATTTTTGTATATTTAGTCCCAAATTCATTTTTGGGTATTAAGTTTAGTCCTGAATTCATCCAGTTTTTTGCACACTTT
Organism: Epiperipatus broadwayi; assembly: GCA_028023455.1. Taxonomy (NCBI): domain Eukaryota; kingdom Metazoa; phylum Onychophora; class Udeonychophora; order Euonychophora; family Peripatidae; genus Epiperipatus; species Epiperipatus broadwayi. The sequence continues at coordinate 1,444,487 of JAQFVV010012455.1, read as the reverse complement.
CTATAGACACATTTTAAGGTTTTTTTCAGTCTCATCTGTAATAAAAATGTCATCAAAATTTGGAATAATGCCCTCTAATCCATTAAGCAGGGTTTAAATTTTTTGATTGAAAGATACCAGGGGCCAATGTTATTCCAAACAGAATCCTCATACATTTATATAACCCTACGTGAGTGGTTAGTGTTAATATTTCAGCTGTCTGTTCATTAACTTGTATCTGATTGAAAATGGCATTAAGGTCTAATTTAGCAAAAAAAATTTGGATCTCTGAAGTGACACTTTATTTCCCTTGCATTAGGGACCAGATACACACTTTTACTGATTGTCTTGTTTACCGATACCCTACAATCACTGCACAAACAAATTTGCCCAATGGGTTTAGTAATAATTACCAATGGTGTACCCCAATGAGAATTTTTGGTAGGTAGTAACTCTTTTTGCGCGAAAAGAACTTTTCATGGTTTGCATACTATAGGTAGCGCATCAGTGCTTAACACTATCAATACCAGGATCATTTTAATAACACCAGGTTTCCCATTAAATAAGCTAGGAAATTTGATTCACATATTGTTTTCCACTTTAACCTTGTTCATAAATGTGAGTTTAATACCCAATTTTCTAAATCGTTGACACCCGGTTAGGGGGTTTATTGGAGCATAAATTATGTATAAAGGTAACTATCACTTTTTCCTCCATTCTACTTACAAGGGCCTCAACAACATCTTTAATTTTGACTACATTGGCATTTATGTCTAATGCTTTAAGGTCAGTTTTCTCTAGTTTAGGGATTTTATTACTCATAGAGGTTACAGTAGCCCAATTGCAGACTGATATTAATGATACCCTGCTACCACTGTCTACTTCTATAGATATGAGCTGATCAGACAGCTTTGGTTTTAACATTAGTATACTGATATTCCTGGCCCTGATATGCACATTTATAACTATAACTTTCCATATTGAAATTGTTAAGTTTCTCTTTATACATTTTTTCCATGTGCCCTCTTTTTTTACAATTATTGCAGCATTCTGTTTTATAAAACAATTGCTGGCTTTGTGGCCCTTTTTCCCACAGCAAAAATATCTAAACATGGTTTCACTGTTAGCACTATTTTCATTATTTTTCGACTTTTTGCTTACGGTTTTACAAATATCTGTATGTGATTTGCTGTTGAGAACTCGGCAAAATTTTGAAATTGCTTGAGTACGAGTTCATAAGCTATCCCATGTTTTATAACCTCTATATAATCTAAATCGCTAATGGCCAATAATTATTGCACATACCAGTATACAATTGTTCTAGCGGGGCTTCATCTAGGAAAGATCGATCCATAAATGCAATTTTTTGCTAGATTCTGAAGAGCACTGTCATAATCTTTTATACTTTCATTCCAACCTTGGTTCCGAGCTCGGAATTGCAGTCTAGCGACATGCCTTGAGGGTTGGGGTTTAAAATAGTTTGTCAAACGCTTTTTAACCTGATTGTATGTACAATCTTCAGGAGTTGAGTTCCGTGAGCCTATTGGCTATCTCAATAATTCCTTTCCCAGCAAAGCATAATAATGAAGTAATTTTATACTTATTTTTATTAATAAATAAATATTTCTCTGTATGCTGAATATACAGAGCGAATTACTTGCCTTACTGACATCAAATTCACCAATTGCTATTTGAATTGCTTAGTCTTTTACCTAAATTTAACCATTATTTTAATTAATGGTCTGAATTAAGACTGTGGCTGTGTCAATTGCTATGTCTAGATGACTTACAAGTGCACTTTCCACAAGTACAAATAACTACTAACAGTTAATATTAAGATAAATTTTACTATACGATCCTTTACAGCATTTAACTATTTATATATAAACAATCATTAACATAAGGCCTGAAAGCATACACAAATAATAAATAACCATTAAGAGTCCTAGCTGACCTCACATTCAGAGGCCAGCTCTCTGCACTTGAAGTCACTGTGCCATGGGATATAATCTGCTCTAATATATATGTCCATGTGCACAGATGAAGCCAAGGATCAAGTGTCCTTTTCTTGATTCGATTTGCACTGAGTTCATTCATTGTCTCAACCCCTGAAGTTGGTTGGTTAATACTCCATCTGCTCAGGTGATTTTTCATTTTAATCTCTATTCTGGATACAAGAATTTAAATCATCTCTTTATCTTTAATTAATGAGTTATTATTAAGCTTATCGTTTTGAGATAATGTAATCACGAGAAGAGTCTATTTAGAAATGGAATATATGTGATTTTATTCTTTTGAAATACTTTAATAACTTATCTAACTATAGTTTCTCATTGTATTATATCCTGAGCTATATCTTCTCAATAAAAGTAATTGATAGTGGACATTTTTGGAATGACAACACACAAAGAATCTGCTTTTAACAAAAAAACTATGCTTAAACTTATAAAATATTTTTTTAGAAAGCCTGTCATTAAAATTTTAGGTGTTTCACATGTTCAACCCACTAATAAAAACACATCCTTAAAAAGAATTAAATAATTTAACATCCAAAATTCTAAAAAATATATAACATGGTCTTATGATTTGGCCATACGTTTAGGTAATTATATTGCCAACATTACTATTCCTATTTCATAATAAAACCTAATTTTAAAAATACTGGAATGAAAAAATAATGGTGCTAATATAGTGCATAGTTTACTCACTTGATGGAGTTAAGCAGTACTTACACTAGAGCGTAAGAAAAAGTAATAGATAAAAGTAACGTCTGCATTTGTTATTGAAATTACATATATAATAGTATATAAATAAAATAAAATCAAGAACTAATATATTTTGCAATAAATATAATTTATCAAATCAATAATTATTTAACAAAAAATTATACTGATGACAAAATATATACAGAAATGGAAACTTAAGAAATTTTCACATTATTTTTAAATTTATAATGTCTACAATCATTATTGGATTTACTGTCGTAAATGTATATTAAATAAAAAAAATAATATATTGTGCAATAATAAAATGTGTATTATAAAAAAGGAAGCAAATAATAGTTCACACATATAAGTTATATAAATAAAAAATAAGCAATATTTAATGCATTCAAAAATAAATGCTTATTATGAATTTGCATTTCTGTGAACATTTAATTTAATGGATTTTTGGTTGAATAATTGTTATGTACTCATTTTAATCTTTTCCTTAATAATGGACTTGAACCAAATTATAGAAATCTCTACAATATGATTGTATACTGTAAACAATAGCCAATGGCACAACAGCCAATCAACTAACGGGATCAATAAATCCAATTATTCATATTAATTGTAGAAAATCTAACTACAAAACTGATGGTTACTTGAGGGAGTTACAAACATTACAGAAATTTATTTAGAACAATAATTCACTTGTCTGGAATTGCTCTACAGTAATGCATATTATCCATTTTTTACTGACCAGTTGGACACACAAGTTCAGAGTAGGAAGTTGCTAATAACAAATAATATCAGATCTTTCATGAGGCAAATAAACATTGATGAATATGTTAGGTTTGATGATTAGCAGAAATAACTATATGTTAATCTCTCCATTCATAATGGGCAATGATTGTTACTGTAAATAGATGTAGTAAATGTTTTAATATTATATTAGTTGTATCTCAATTATTTATTAACCAGAAAACATTTTCCTGCAACAAGACATATACATCAATAGAATTGCTGCAACAACAAAAGGATTTACCATCATGGATTGATGAGATTTTCATGGAGCTGGAATCTACTGGCAAATAGAATCAAACTTTTCATGAAGAAAGCCAATATGATTGAAAATGGTAGATTTATTACAGTGAGTCATTGATTCTTCCAATCTTCTTGGGTTTACTAGCAGCAACTACATATTTGTAATTTCTTCAACCATAATGAGTGTTGAATTCTTATAACTTTTAATTATGAGGGAGTATCCCCCAAAATTCCCAAATTTTTTAATAAAAATTGTAATATTTATTTTTATTTGTTACAGACTGAATCTCTTTCAAAATACTATATGTTCAAAGCAGTTCTGAAACTCTTGAAAAGTGATGCCTTTTAATGCTTCCATTATTTTCAAGTTTGCAAAACTTTATTGCCCTAAATGAAAAAAAAGAAGTCACAGAGAGTGAGATCAGTGAATGTGGTGGATGGATAAGTTGACAAAGCTAGTACACTCATGGTGAAGCTTGCACTCCCCACTTTGTCACAAATTGGAATGTTTTTATTTTACTGCATCATGCAATAGGTAAAACACCTGACCATTATAAATGAATTCTAAGTAAGCTGTTGTTTGCATAATAAAAAAACCCCAGCAACATCTTAACATTGTACTTCACTTTATGGATGTGGTAAATTTAAATTCTATTAAATCACTCATACACATACATTTTCCCCAGTGCAGCTTTCTTGTAAGCTGTTTCAAGTATTACAACTGTTTTCTTTGCTTTTTTCTCTAACAGAAAACAGACTTTGACATAGTTTCAACTTTTCAGCCAATAAGGAAAATGCACTTAACAGAAAAATTTGCTACATAGCATCATGATTTCATTTGATGATGCCAGCCAGCCGAATAATGGAGGAGGGCCTTCAAGAAGCATCTAGCATGGAAATACGTAGCAGTGTAATCACTCATCAGAGAATGATTCTGGGTTTTGGGGGGTATCCACTTGTATACTATTACTATAATCAGATGCAGTAAGTGTTTGACAATACTTTAGTTGTAACTCAATTATTTAATAGCCAAAAAACATAATTTTGTAAAAGAAAACAAATATACACAGTAGAATTGATGCAACACCAAAGAAATCTACCTTTGTGGATTAATTAGATCTTTATAGCCACTAAAGAATTGTCAACTTAGCACTTGAAAACACTGGTTGATTTAAAAGGTTGAAATAACTAAATGTCAAAACAAAGCAAAACTCTTCATATAGTAGTGCCATCTTTGCTAACAAGAGCAATCAATGGTTGCATTAGATCCTAAGATCTAGGTGCAGTGCTCTCAGATCCAAGGCTCCTCACTGATGAAGGCCACAAGCCAGAAACTAGTCTGGTGATATTGGATGAGTAGGCACTAGATAGGGATTTTATGCACAAGCCTTCTGGCATCCATTGATTGCTCTTGTTAGCACAAGATGGCACTATTATATGGAGAGTTTTGCTTTGTTTTGAATTGTTTAATAACAATTATGTGCTAGTATGAGATAGTGATCATGTGATGAATAACTAAATGTTAAAGGTTTCTTTATTTCTGTCAAAAAGAAGAAAATAGCTAAGTCAAAATCTGGTCAATTTTGGAAAATTGTCCATTATATATGGATTAAGTTCTCTTCTTTTTAAAAACAAACCATGTCAAAAAATAAATGTTAAGATTAAGCGGCAATATGAGATTTTATTTTTTCACTCAACCTCTAGCTTTTAGCTAAGGTAAATTTTGATAAAACAATATCTCTGCTGATAGCTTATTCCTGTCCTAAATTCTAACTATATTTGTAGGTACAATTTCAACCTTCTGTGCTCAGAAAAAGGAGGAAAACATCTAGAGATTTTGCCACATAACTCAGGAATCTACAACTGATATATGATGTCAAAGAGTCAGTCAGACAAATATCCAAATGATCAGAACAAACATGGAGCATTATATTAAGGACCAAAAATATCACTGGAAAAAATGTATGTGTGGGGAATATAAAACTTACTTATGTAAGAAAGAAAAATTAGCCAGATGATTAGAAAAGAATGAGATAATCCAATTTCAAAATTCTGAAGGGTAAAACAAAATCTTGTGAAAGCAATATAAATAATATAAAGGAATTGAAAAGCATTGATTGTCCTCAATACCCTGAATTAATATTTTTGACATGCTAATATTAATGGAGCTAGGTCCATATCAGCAATGCTTATGGTATCAAAAAAATATTGAGCTGTCATTAATTTTAAAAAAATAATTGTAGACAGCAACCTAGTAGTAAAATGATTAAAGATTACCAAGTTAACCAACTTTATTTTCTGGGTGAAGCAAGTGTAAGGATATTTTTAAAAAGCCATATTTTCTTTGCTTCTGAATGTATCGAAGATGAACTAAAAAAATTTAAAAAAAAAAAAATTAAAAATTAAAATTAAAAAATTTTTTTTTTGGGGGAAAAAGGAAAAAAAATTTTTTTAAAAACACATTTTTTTTTTTGTATCTGAAGATGGACCCAACAATTTACTAAGCTACGATTGATTCAAACATGGTTAAAAATGAACCTGTTATCAATATAATAAATTTGAAAATAACAAACCCAAAATCTTTTCTGATAAATTGAGACACTATCTAGGACAGTTGGTCTATATACCATTAAATAAAGATGTAAAACTAATAAATTAGCAATGTAGATTTTTGTCTTAAGAGCTAAGGTGAGAGAAAATCTGGGCAGGTGCAAACTGAGACTTATCAGAATAAGTTACACCAGTTGTGTCTATTATGAAAAGTAATAATAAAATAAAAATCAGTTAAGATTATTGGTATACAATTAGCAAAGTATTGTCAGTTAATTGTGCCTTATCATCTGTAAAACATATGCTTCCCACACTGTCTATGGGAAATCTTCATAAAAATTGACCAAAGGCATGCCTACTTGCAGCTCTCAGATGCATTCACTATTTATTATCCACAGAAATTTGTTCAAAATCAACTATCTGCCTTTCAAGGTATCTATTAATTCAGTGAATTGTCAAGTACCTTTCTGGGATTTTTGATACATTACCACATTTTAATAATTTTCTATTGGTGGCCAAAATACTAGAACAATTCTAGATATCTACCAGAAACCATTCCATAAATTCAAAGTCTCAGATTTTTAAAAAAGCCAAATATGACCAATTGAATTTGAAAAGCATGAATTCCTCAGTTGTAGATGCAAAAGGCAAATGAATCAAACAAAATTAAAAAATAAAAGCAATTCAGCGGGAAACAACTTCTAGATAAAGGATGTTAATTTAATTGGTTAATGGAAAACGATTAAAGGAGCACATTAACCATTTAAGGACTTGCCAGATGCAGCTATCAGAATCAGAGAATGCCAAAGCAAAAGACAGGAAATATTTTTACTAGAGTATACTAACATATCTTCAAATGCTCTAAATGATAAAACAACTACTGATACACAGACAGAAATAGTAGACTTAGTAATAGCTGATAAACAAGTAAACATACTTATGGAAGATTTGTTATCTCCTAAAACATGTAAATAAAAAAGAAAACTAAACAAGAGGATGAAGGCTCAATATCATCATTGAGACAGTTAAAACTATTTCGAAAACCTGCATATATGACAATAGGATTATTTTCTACAGTGAAAGGATGGGTGTTATGTACTGATATTATAAATAAAGTTTATTAGGAAATTAATGTAATCATAATCATATAGTGCATGAATAAATTTCCCTAATTATTATTTAACACACTAAAAAAATTACATATACACATATTTGAATAGCAATATTAACATATGATAATGAGAATAATTTATACAGGATCGCAATAGTATAAAAAATCTTGTAAAGGTCTAGTGTGTGTAAGTCTGTTTTGAACTATCCTTAGTCCATAGTTGGCAATGGCAGCAAACAAAGTGTAGAATCATTATTTGTAGTAGTCGTGCATATTATACATGTATAAGTTCAATAAATGTATATACCGGTAAACAAGGGGTAATTCAATTTGTCGTGCTTGTGAAGTAAATCACCAAACCAGAAATTTATTATGGACTATAGAGATTACAAAGTAATTTCTAAGAATTGTTCTATTTATATGTTTTTTTGTTTTTTTGACAATAAACTTGTTTGTTAAGTTTAATTTGTATGGAATTTTATTTTATAAAACTTATGGATGTTAGCCGATCTGACCGTGAATATAGATATACTTAATACAACATTCTACGTTCAAGACTTTATTTTATTACTAAATCAATATTTGCATAGACTTCTAAAAAGTTTTGTAATAAATAAGTAAACTATGCACTCAACTTGACGTGTTTAGACACCCACACAAAGAAATACATGCACTATACTATATTTTAATCCATGATTTCTTTCCTTGGTCATGAAATGTTAATTATTACAATCTAATCATAATAAAATGTTTCATTTATCTTTCGCAAAAAGCGATTGTAATTAGCGACGGTAAAGAATGTAAGTACTGTACGTGATTTTTAACATTAAAAAAAGAATTTATTCATAAATTTTGAACAATTTTCTTTGTTTGATATTTATTTTCTTTTTCTCCACTTTCTAGAAATGAGTAATCATTATATTTAAAAACTCTGGTTTAATTTTTTACAAAGAAGATTAAGGAGAAAGAACATGTATACTGAAAATTCCGAGATAAAGTAGTTCTTGGTGAGATAACACGTAATTTTTCCGCGGGAATAAAAAGCCTTTGCGGAAACTTCTGTTTAACAGCTGTTCCCGTAGCAAGTTAATTTTAACCAGTTAGAACCGAATCTTTTTCCTTGATCGAGGTTCTTTTTTTTTTCCAATGACACGTAAGTCATATTGATGTGTTTTTGGTATATTTTTTGATTAATATATTTTTCTTTAATCTATTTATTTACTTTTCATCTAATTTTTTAATGATAAAAAAATTGAAAATAAGCAACTTTATTGTTATGAGTCTTCATGTATTGTAGTTCATTTTCATTCGGCTCGAAATATTAAGACTATATTTAAGTGAAACTGCCATTCATGATTATTTTTTCTTTCAATTCTTCGTAATCTAAAGTTGTAATCTTTTTCCTCAAATTGAATTTGTTGGTTGTACTATTAAAAAATCTGCCGTATTACTCCAATAGAAAAATATTCTAAACTGGTTAGTTTTTTTTTTTCATCACTGTAATCTTACCTGAATTCATAACTAAATATATCGACTTAGTAAAAATTGGTGAAATTAAGCCAATTTATACTTTAATATGGCGAAAAAACGCTTGTGGGAATTTAATGACGTCAAGATTTTCTATTGCATCATTTAATAAAATTAATTCACGCGTTTATGGTGTACTTATACTACCAAATGTCTTGTTAATATCAATAAAGATTAATTTTAATATATGTATATTATACTATTCTTTTAATATATATTATACTGTTCTTGATTTTTTTTTAAAAAAATTAAATAACTACTCTTTACTAGATACCAATTCATTCGTCGTTCTTGTTTAAATGTTGAACGTTAATGATGCTAAAGATTATATTTTTACTTCAGATATAAATTTGAAGATTAATACAGTATATCATTACTAAATATAACACATGGTCCCATTGGTTTAAGACCGGCGGGTTTGTTTTTTTGCGCCATCTTTTCTACACCATCCTTTAAAAGTATTTTGAAATATAATGACTTATTTAAGTACTAATGTTTAGGATTTGGCACTTTTTGTATATAACGTACGCTGCATATAATGAAAAAAATGTGATTAGGAAAAAATATGTACAAATTGATGGGCGTTAGCTGAAATTATGATAACACCAGAAACATTTTATTTCAACAGCAAATTATCTTTTTTATCTTTTATACTTTGGTATGGAATATATTTTTTTCTGCAATATATAAATTAAAAATTATACAATATCTATTTTATGTTAAGATATTCAATTATGTTAAATATTTGTGTATTTAATTAAATAAAGCTTGATTCATGTACTTGCAAAATAGACGAAAGTATTAAAATTAATCATCATGGAGGCCAAAACATAAATGAAAAACCAATTTTAGCAATGACACCTCTCATCCTAATAACGTGGTTTCCAGACCCAAACATATGTAATTCCTTTAATTTTCTAAGTTTTGACTGTCCTGCAGTCTTCATCAGAACTACAACATTTAAACATATACGGAGATTTTTAAAAAATAATCTATATAAATATATGAAAGAACTACTCTGTTGTTCATATTTTAATATGTTAAATGTGTAAGTGTGAACTATATTGCATTTTATATCATAGCTTTGCTATACACATGAAAAATGGCTGCCAAGTCATAAAACTCGATTGTTAAAAAGTTTTATACTTCGATAATTTCTTGTCCGATTATGATAAAACATATCAGTTTTTCCTTATTTACAATGTTCTATTTCTTTATACTCAAGTTTTTACCTAAATTTTTTTTTGCTGAGACTGAAGATGGCTGGGACAATACTTCTAATACAGTAGTAAAAAGTTCTGTGTATTTTTTATTAGAATATACTGTAATGTTAATGATACTAAATAGATAGTGAGCCTATATATATTGACAGTATAAGGATCGTAAAAATGTGATTGAATAATCATGTAAAATTTTAATTTATAATATGAAACCATATAGTGTGGAAATTGAAGAATAATAAAATATCCAAATTATTTTTATGTAATTGGAGCTATTACTTGAATGATCATTTCCTGAGGATTAATTTGACATTTATATCAAATAAATATTGAGAGAAAAAAGTGCATCTTACTTTAAAAATAGTTTTAGTTATGGACAGAAAGTTAGATTAATATTAATTACTACTTTGGTCAAAAAAGCTGAGTATAAGTTGATATATCTATTAGAAGTTCATTTTACAAATGGTATCTATCAAAATTCTTGCGACTAGGAAAGATTAATTTAAAAGATACTGTGGAATAGGTTTCATGACAATGATGAATGACCAAGAAAATAGGACAGATTTTGTATTTGCCAAGAAATAATCTTTATTTTTATATTAGAAACATTTATGTTCTATGAGTAGTTTTATTCGAGTAATCTAGCTATTGTTTCATATAGATAAATTTCCAAAAGAATTAAGTAATATTATTCAAAGCCTTTAAACCTTTTTTTGCTTTCTATGATACAATCTTATTGTTATATTGGTTTGCTTTAGAAATTTGGGTTTATCACTCTACAATGTGTATGCAGTTATCGAAGCCCAAATGTGTCACTTTCAATACTTGTATCACATGATTTTCCAAGTGTCAAAACATTTTGATTATAATTTAAAAACTTAAAAAGTGATTCAACTAAGTTTTGGTGGTTTTTTTTAGATAGTTAGAATCAATTTTTTTTTTACATTTATATAAACATGTAAATGACAATTTAGTATTTTCAAAGATAAATTATAAGTTGGTATTATTTTCTTGAAGTAATTGAACTATTTATAATTATTTAGGTTTTGAAAATCTTTGAATTAGAAATTATTACATTTTTAGGAATGATTTTATCAAATTCATCTCATAGATATTTTAATGCATTAAATGGTTATTTTGTGCATTATTTATGATTAAATAAATATAGTTTTATCATTTTGTAATCGCAAATTCTTAATGTAAAAGATTGAAACTATGTTTTAATATAATTCTGCATGTATTATTTAATTAATTGATATGTAATAAATTATAATTAGCAATATCACGAGAGGAATATAATTCGATAATCAATATGATTTTCACGTTTGTATATTTTTCATTCATTATTATTAGATACTGTCAAGTGGATTTAGATTCTGATGGACCATATAAGTATTATTTTTTCCTTTTTTTTTTTTTTTTTTAGGCTGCTTAAAAATACATTTGTCATTATGAATTATATTAATTGGAATTGATTATATCATAAGAACAAAATAGAGGGTGAATCCATTCACTTAGTCAAAATTCAGGCCTGACCTAATAAGTATGTAGTTGCTAACATTGAAACTCAAAAATCCTCACAATTTTTCCATTTTTGTCCAATTTATATATTCATAACAAAACTTTAGCAAAATATTCTACATCTACAAACTCCTTGCAGCTCCAAAAAGGCAAAAACTGTTGATCACTTCTTAACTTCACTATTAATTTTGAATCAGTTGCTGGCTCTGTTTCTTAATCTTTTTCTTCATATTTAATCATCCCATATTTTTATTATCATTTAATTTTCCTAATGGGTCTTGATATCTTTTAATATTTTTTTGCTTCTAAGTATGCACAATTCCTTCAAATTTGGTTTCTCTCAATAGGTTGATAATATGCAAAATAGTCCAAAAGCATAATTATTTTATCCATATTTTTTATTGTCCAGTTTTTACACTCTTAGAAAGCTTAACGATTGTGATTCTTAGTAGATGTTTCTACATCCAAAATTTTTTTCCGATTTTTCATTGCCTACACTGTCCAGTGATAGTAACAATTGATATCCCTATTGAATGATCCAAAGAACTGTTGACTTTTTGTTTTGTATATGTATATATAATTAGAGGGACTTGAACTTGGGATTTTTGTCTATTCATTCTCCATTCCATCTCGATCAACCAATTCACATGATCACACATCTGAAAAAGATGCATGATCTCCAATATATGTATTTCTTACAGAACCAGCACTCATCAGTTGAACCAGATCATAATCTCCCATTCATATATATAATCAGTGTTCATTTTATATCAAGATAGCAATTCCTCAAACTTTAATGGACAGGCTTCAATCTTCTCACCCTTCCAACTATTTAACCATCCATTTCATTAAAATACCAACGACGGAGTGCTTAAAGCCTTTATTGAATTTAATACTGTTGTCATATCGATGTACGCATTACGTCAATCTAATCCCTCACTATCAGACTATTACATATTCATATATATTAATAGAGGGATGGGCTGAACTTATACTAAGGTATATTATCGAGGTTATAGCCTCAGTAAATATTACTTACGTATTCAATGTGCGTTTAATAAATTTATAATTACAACTAAGGTACAATGTAATTCTAAAACTAATTTGCTTATGCTGAATATTTCCTGTGTATGTAATTGGAGGGATTTGAACATTTCAGTCTATTCTTCCTCTACTCCATCTCAAGCAACTGGTACACATGACCACATGTGAAAAGGATACATGATCCTAATATATGTATTTCATGCAGAACCATCTCTCATTAGTTGGGCCAGATCATAATCTTTACATATATATATATGCAATCAGTGCTTAGTTTATATTAAGATAACAATTCTGTAATGGACAGTCTTAAATCTCACTCTTCCAATTATTCAACCATCCATTTCGTTGAAAAACCAATGATGGAACACTCAAAGCTCTTATTGGCTTTGATATTGTAGTCATACCCATGTAGACATTGTATCAATCTAACTCCTTATATTATCAGATCATTGCATATTCATATATATTAATAGTAGATGGATAGACTGAACTTATATTAAGATATAATTTGCTTATACTGAATATTTCCTATATATGTAGAGGGATTTGAACTCAGGATTTTTCAGTCTGTTCATCCACACCATCTCAAGCTACCAATACACATGATCATATGCATGTGAAAAAGATCCATGATTCCCAATATTCGTATTTTATGCAGAACCAGCACTCATCAGTTGGGCCAGATAATAATCTCCCATACATATATACAAATCAGTCTCCAGTTTATATTAAAATAGTTGAATGGTTTTAAAAATTACTGCATAATCTTATGCTGAGATAATTAATAAGTAGTAGTTTGGTTTAAGTGATTTTTTTTTGTTATATACTATTACTATGCAACTTTTTTTTTTTTTTTTTTACAATATTAATTACATTGCATTTTCTCATTCTATAAGGCAATGTTATCTCACAGTGTTAGAAATGTTATGGCAAATACTACCATAACAAATTTTTTTATATGATAAGTATAGATATCAATGATAATCTAAATACACTTTTAAAGTATATGTTATTAGTTTGTATTAATTTGATCATTATCTAGGGTTGTCCAAACAAAAAGAAAAAAAGTCCATCGCTGCTAATTTTGAGTTTGTCTATTAATATGAAACTGAGAAAATAATTAATAGTAATAGTGATAATGGAGAAACAATTCACCAAATATGCAAGTGAAATTAATCTCAATAGATAAACAAACCAAATTTACTATAATAAAAAAGAAATTATTTCATTATAAATTTGATAAACCTAATGTTAACAAAACAATACCTCTAAAATATTTACAATTCTGATAACCTAACGAAAACAATCCTAAATAAATTAGAACAATTTCTGAATAGAGAAATGAAAAGCTAGTTTATATAGATTAGAAGCATCTATCAAAAAAGAAAAGGAGCCTCTAATATAACCATCTAGCATCAAAATAAAACAAACTCAAGTAGGCAAAACTTGTTCACAATGAAATTACATCTAATATCTATGCATTGATGTGATTCATTTAATTTCATTAAGATTAACCAAGACATCAAGCTTTTCAATTATTCTGTAATTGCTGCATCTGAGACCCATACGCAGAATATGTCGAAGCATCCTTATACAATAAAATTCCATCACTTTTATTTTTGAATGAGTTTTTCATGGTGTATATTTGAATATTTATATTTTATTATATCAGAATCATATGTGAATGTTATATTTGCTATGTTATAATTTTTATTTTGAGTTGCTGAAGAGTAATGACAAGCTGCTGCTGATGTTAAAAGTTTTTTTTCTATGTACTACCAAAATATAATAACTAGTCTCTTTCAGATCATATGTCTATATTGTCTTTTACTCATTCTTCCAAAATATGCTTATTTCATTTATATATATATGAAATTTTATCATTTGAGCCAGTAACTCAGACAAATATTTGCTTAAATTAATATATTTTTAGATTGTCAGTTATTTACATATTAAGAACAAATTGATGATATATATATATTTTGTTAAAAATCATTACGAGAAACTTTGATTAAGTTTTAAACCATGATATTAAAAAAATTTTAAATCGCATCTAGTATAATAATATTAAATGAGACATCAAAATCTGTATTAAAATATATAATGGACAGTATAAAAATTTATCCATAAATGAAAGATTATATATAAGAATATACTAGTGGCATAATGATTAATTTTTTGTATTATACAAAAGAATGAAAGCAACTAGTTGTACCTATGTAACTCAAATTACATTTCTTCAAAAGGATCTGTTATTTCCGATTGTTAGTCATTGAAAAGATAGAAGGGGAAAAAATCTGTATTTATGACAAATTCCTGGTTCAAATCTATAAATTCAATCTTATTATAAGTATGTTATTTGTTCATTATTAATATACTAGCTGAGAATTTATATGAATAGTATAGTTTTACTGTATATAGATAACTATAATACATGAATGTAAAAATTTCTTGTGGTTTATTAGTTAAGTATAATTGTTTAAAATATAGTATTTCAGATTATCTTTAGAATAACAAATAAGACAACTTAAAAAGTTTTATGATTGGAAGTAATTTCTATTTTTACTTTTTTTAAATATATTAACATGAAATATTTTTATATTATAGTAGATATTTTAACTTTATATATTATAAAAAATGTTTTTTTTTCCTTTTAGTTACAAATTGCGAACTTAGTAATGATATCCTCTATATTCCTGTGAGTGCTGACAAAGATGAAGAAAAGAAAATTGAATTTAAAGATGTCAATGGGGTGTTGTTACATCCTGAAATATCAAAGGATATTAAAATTGAAATCAAACAGAAATTTTGTATTATCAAAAACCTAATTATATTAAGTGTGGCCTTTATGTTTGTATTTATTTCATTTCAATCACTTCAGAATTTACAAAGTACATTGAATGCTGAAAGTGACATTGGAACTCTTTCTCTGAGTATTTTTTATATGACTTTCATTGTTTCTAGCCTTTTTCTTCCATCATTTATTATTAGTCATTTTGGTTGTAAAACAACATTATGCATTAGCATATTTTCATACTGTTTATTTACAGCTGGTAATTTTAAAGGAGATTGGACTCAATATATTCTTCCACTTACAGCAGCAGTAGCTGGACTAGGATCTGCACCTCTCTGGGCTGCTCAAGGCAAATATATCAATACACTCAGCAAACAATTGGCTCAGTTATCAAATGAAGAACACAAGACAATAACGGCATTATGTTTTGGAATCTTTGCATTTTTCTTTGCTTCTGCTCAGATATGGGGAAATTTAATTGCCTCTTGTATTTTAGGAGTGGAAAGTGAGGATTATACATTATTTAATAAAACTAAAAGTGATGGTGAAGAATGTGGGAAAAATTTCTGTCCTGATGTGAGCTATACAAATCATACAAATTTTATTAGGCCACTTAATGAACAAGTGTATATATTATGCAGTGTTTATCTTATTCTTAACATACTCGCTATTATTTTAATACTCTTATTTTTAGATAATATTAAAGAACATGAAACGAAATCTGAAACTAAATTATCTTTAAGCACACTTACAAAAACTATTCAAAATATCAAAGATCCTCGGCAAGCTTTGTTGATTCCACAAACAATTTTTGTAGGAATTCAGTTAGCATTCATGGCATCTGAATTTACTGCAGTAAGTATTTCTAAAGTAAATAGTATAATTATTGTTTAAGTATAAATTAGACTTATAAAATATTTTTTACTGTTCTTTCCTATTAATCAAACATTTGTAAATGTCAAAGTTATATTGGTATCTTATTTTATTCATAATCACACACGTGTATAATTTATATGTATTCTAACAATGATTATTTATTCTTGATTATGAAGGTTATACATCATGCTAACAAATTCATTTAAGCAAAGCAGGAATATTTTGTTTGATTTTTAATAAACTTATAGTAAATCTAATAAGCAGCAATAAATAATTAGTAATGATTGAAGGAATATTTGTACTGTAAGTTGGTATAAAAACAGACAAAACTCTCCATTTAGTAGTGCCAACCAGAGTAATCAATGGATGCCAGAAGGATTGTGCATAAAATCCTTATCTAGTGCCTACTTATCCAATATCCCCATTGATTACTCTGGTTGGCACTTAGGGGCACTACTGTATGGAGAGTTTTGCCTGTTTTAATAATAGTGATGTGTTAGCATAAGAAATAGTGATAATGTGAAGTTGGTATAAAACAATATCGGAAACACAATGCAACTCTTTGAAACTAATGCTATTTGAATTGTTGTATACAATATACATGATACCTGCATCATCCTAGATTATAAATATTCATTTGTGTTTTATTCTAAATTATACATTACTACAGCTTTTTATACCATCTTATATCATAAATATTTTTTCCTGCTTATTATAAATTACAGTATTATTATTAATTTTATAATAAAGTTGCTAAATAGAATTAAATCTTTCTATTAAAACAGATAAAACTCTCAATACATTATTGTCACTCAGTGCAAGCCAGAGTAATGAATAGATGCCAGAAGGCTAGTGCATGAAATCCCCATCTAGTGCCTTACTCATCCAATATCCTGACTAGTTTCTGGCTTGTGGCCTTTGTCAGTGAGTGGCATCCATTGATTACTCTGGCTTGCACTGAGTGGCAATACTGTATGGAAAGTTTTGCCTGTTTTAATAACAGTTATAAGCAAGCATAAGAAATGGTGATCATGTGGTGTTTGCTGGCAGAAAATCTTCCTATCTTAATTAAAAATGCAGTTTTTGCTTACATAGTGTATATTATAGAATGCCTGATAGCATTAGAATAGGTAAATTTGTCTTCTAATGATTAACCTTTCTTGACCAGCTGACTTTGTCTCAGTTATAATGTCTTTATTTAATATTGATCGTACCTACAAAAAATAGCTCTAAATTAAAAAAATCCAACTAATATCAGTGGCTTGTTTATTTTTTCTATTTTAACAGAAAACTAAGAGATAAAAAAGAAACATTCTCCCACACATTTGAAGAAATCTTTTTTTTTTTTTTTGGAAATTATTTTAAAATAAACTTTGTGTTCTTCATTGATATTGTTATAAATGTTTTGATTTGAAAAAGAAATGGCAATATTAGGATTAGAGTTATTTAAATTGTTTTTTGTAGTTAAGAAACCTCTTTACATGATGGAGAAAAGAAAGAAAGCTAAAAGAGGGGGGTGTTTAGAGCGATTTTGCATTATCAGTCCATGGTGCCAAATTACTCTGTACAAAGCTGTGAATCCTTTTTTTGTTGTTGGACTTTTGTGAAGTAAAAAGAAAATAATTATTGGGCTGTGGTAGGGGTGTTTAGAAAGAAGCTTCATTTGAATTTTTTTGTATTAATTTGTTGTGGTTGTTTCAAAGCCTGCAGTTTATTATTTTCTGGATTGTTTTATTTCTTGAATTGTAGCTGACAATACTTGTTTTCATAAAAAAGTCTGCAATACTTCTACAATTGACCATATTTTAACCCATCACCCTCACTTTTTAAAAGGCAAATAAAGAAATTTAAAGAATAAAATTTCCAAACCAATTTGTCATTGTTTGAAATTATTATCTGCAGCAATTAATTTTGTAAATCAATATTAGGTAATATGAGAAATCTACCTTGAAAACTTACAATTGACCTTATTTTCTTCTTCTCTCCCACTCCACCCTCGTTTTCCTTTTCTCAAACCAAATAAGAAATTGAAAAGACAAATAATACTTGAAAGTTTGAAAGAAAAAAAAAGACTTATCAGTGAAAAGTAAGATGAGATTATATATAGAATTTAGGAATTATGTATGTTGTGCTGATGGTTTTTTTCCCCCAAATCCAAAGAATCTTCAATTGATCGATTAGACATCCCAGTATTTTTTCATGATATCAAAACAGTATTTAAAGATTCAACTGAAGAGAAAATCAAATATAAGTAGCCATGTTTATTGGTACCCAATTTATTTATATAATGTAGTTATAAAGATTTCAGCATTGTGATTGGAGGTTAGAACAGTTGCAATTTGTTTAAATTAAGGAAGATTGTTTATGCTTTTCAGTTTACATGTTTAAAAATTAGAGAAAATTTAACTAAATAATTTTTTTATGTAAGCATGTTTCCAACACTGTGATTGGAAGTTATATCACATTGAGCGAAAGACTTTATGCTTTTCTATATGCATAATTTTTTATTATTATAGAAAATTAGATTATATATTTCATAGGGGAAAGATTATTTATCCTTTTAAATTTATGTATACAATACAGAAGTTAAGTAATTTTATATATTTTTTTATCCTTATATTTTTCCTGTTTAAGTGATAACTTTGCTCAAGATTATAAGCCTGGAATGGATTATCTCTAAATTTAAATGTATTCTAAAGCAAATACGCTATAACGAATAAGATTCTGGAATCAATTATATTTGTTGTGCAAACTTCACTATATATCGATAAAATGTCACATGATTTCCAATCTCTCTTTTCTAAGTTTATAGTAGCAATAAAAATTAACTACTAATCTACAATTAATAATAGTAATTGGGTTTTTCAATAATGTTTACTTTTTTTTTTTTTTGAATTTAAAAAATGTATGTGATTTTTTTTAGCATTGTTAGTCTTTTTTTTTAATTGTTTAATAATATGTTGGGACATAACTTCAGATATCCATCTTAACAATTTATTTATTTATTCAACTCATTCATCGCTACTGACTATATCGGACACTTATGTTTTAATGTAGTTGGTGGAAAGCAGAAAATGATATCCCGTTTTAAACTCGAAATATTAGCTTGAATTTGATTGACATTACAAATTAGTATTTGTATTATTATTACACACTTAAATTAAAGTCTGACATTGAGCAAATCATACATTATATATAAATATTAGCATTCATGATAAAAGAATATAAAGTGCATTTATCTTGCATCTACATACATTTCACATTCATTGCATACAAGGTATACTACTTTATAATATTGAAAATGAAAAAAAAAAAACATATCAATTACTGAGTTGATTAAAATATTTTTAATTTTAGTCTAATATTAAACAGTCATCCAATTCCCAATATATTTTGTACGAAAGTTTGAAATATTTTCAAAATGAATTATGTTCATATAAATGATCTAAAAATTAAAGAATGTGTATTTTAAAAATTAAATATACTATTATTTGTAATTGGATTAAAAATTTATGAACTTTTTTAATGAAGTGTTGAGATATATTCAAAACAAATTTTATATTAATGAATCAAAAATTATCTCATTTACATTAAAAGTCATTTGCTTCTCTCTAAAATAGGAAGTAATTGTATTTTTTAGTATTGTGACTAATGAAATAGAAGTAAAAACACTAAAATCTAAATCAAATGTTATCCTTTAAGAATTATATTCATTGTAAACTCTAGTAAGGCAACATTTCTTAAAATGTAATTGTAGTGTATGTAAATTGTGATCACTAGCTTTAATAATTAATAAATTAAGTTTCAGTATTTTAAAAAAACCTCACTGTAAAAATATATTTTCAGAGATGTATTCATAATACTAATAAAAATGAATTGATGTCGGAAAATCCATGCATCGCTGAATCTTAGAGAATTCTTATTTTAAAAAAAATTTTTTTTTTTTAGATGCTTTCAATAGAAGAAAATTATTTCTCAAAACATAAAAATTGAATAGTGGTAATATTTATCTGGTATAGACTTAAATGCAATTTAGATGATTAGAAAATGGTTCCTATATAGACAGTAAAATTAAACTATGGAAATAAAGATTTTACTAAAATGGTGTGTTTTAAACTTGAAATATTTGAAAATTAATCAAAACTAAGAAAATTTGTTGGAAGTTGTAAAAAAAAACAACCATGGAAGCACTTTAACTTATTTTTTACAAGACTTATATTTCATGATTGATTAAGAGTACTCAAGTAATTCAAAGGCAGAAACAAGAATATCTTTTTGCAAATTTTTAATATGCAGTATAATCTTATATAAATTATTAAAAGTTATAATTTTTTGTTAATATTTTTTAAGTGATTTTTAATTATTTCTTCTTTTTTTTAAGGCATTTATTTCTTGCACTTGGGGAATTGACAAAATCGGCTTTGTGATGATGAGTTATGGAATTGTCAATTGCATTTCATCGATTGTTTTTGGATTCTTGGTGAAATTTATAGGTAGAATTCCACTTTTTATTCTTGCTATACTTATCAACATTAGCTTACTGACTGTTATGTTGACGTGGTCACCATCAATAGAGATGTTCGTTATATTTTTTGTTATTGCTTCTTTATGGGGAATGGGAGATGCTGTTTGGCAATCACAATGTATGGGTAAGTTTGTAAATTATATTTGTTAATACTTTAGCTATTCTAGCTTAAATATTTTTAAAAAGGTAGTTCTATAAATAAATATAATTGCATAGCATGCTAACTAATCATCATAATTATGGTACATAACAGTAGAAAATATATAAGAATGGTCAATAATGAATAGTTACCCCTTTTTAGGCTTGGTAATTTTATTCAACCTAAGTAAAACCATTTTTGGAAAGAAAAGCTGCCAGTATGTGAGTAGATTGTTTTTAAAAATGCTAAGCACAACCAATATCCTCTGATGATGGGGCAAGAATGAAAAAGATGAACTTCTCATGCGTTACCAAACATTTCAAGTGTCATGGGGTAAAACTTTGCTTATTATGGTAAATAAAATACAATGGTGAGTAATTGACCGTAAGAATAACTTGTTTTATCATTTTAACATTGTTATATATGTTCTCGCATGTTTTCCTTTTATTTTATATCAAACTAAAATGCACAAAAATAGAGGAGCATTGTTTATAAGATTGATTTTGTATTTAAAAGAGTGATTTGTTCAAAAAGTATTAAGATATTTAACAACTTGTTTAAGTATCAAGTCCGAAGTCAATATTCTAACATATTTAGAATATAGATAACTTTTAAGTACCATGAAATTTTGTTTGCTATATCATTTCCAGCAACATAATATTATCTTTGCAAATGATGTAATGAGGAAAATAGGCAGTATATATTTATATATTCATTTCTACACATACAGTTTATACTTTAGTATTTTATAATAATAAAATATTAGTTATGAATGTATTTGTACAATGCTTGTAAAGTATACGTACTCACACACAATGAAGTTTGAGTATAGAATATGTAATATATTGAAAATTGTTTCATGTGCATAAATATAGAAAGATTTTAAATCATAAAGTGTGTGATGGTAAAAGTTGTGTTATTTCATCCTCTTATATATATATATGTTTTTATGACTAATATGTATAAAATGTAAAAATTGTACTACTACTTTCATTGACAATAATTATGCCATTATTTTTTAAACATTTCAAAATTATAAATATAACAAAGAAAAAATTTTGTTAAAACATACAAAAAATAAATTGATGATTTTTATATTAATTTGTTTTTCAAACTGCAAAAAAAAATTGATCCAAAAAGAATTTGACTAATTACTATGTTCAAAATCAATCAAAATTTATTTGTTGTAGTATATCATTAATTTCAATGTTGGTAAAAATATACAGTATATATATGATGATTAATAAAAATACAGTATATTGAATACAAGTTTATGAATATCTGTGTGTATATATATATACACATATATATTATATACATCTATGTGCTCTCATAATTTTCATATTTTTACTAAACTGAATTGAATTTTTATATTTAATAACTGTTTCTACCATTTTGTTATTTTTTATAATAAAGTTTAAGTTTTTAAATTAATAGAATTAATTGGAGATAAAAAATGTATAAACGAAGATATCTATTTGAAATTAAAATTTTTCATCAATAAATAAAAAATTCCAAATACTATAAATTTATTTGCATAAAAATATATCTGTAAAAGCGGAAAAATGCACAATGAAGATCTTCTTAGTGAAGACAGAGAAGCTACAATAAATTTATTTTTTATATGAACAACTTAACAAAATTTTCTCAGAAATTGAAATATATTACTAGCATCTTATCTATATATTATATGCAAAGAAATGCATGATCTGATCAGCTGCCTTAGACATAAAAAGGCAGTCCAGGGAATTAAATATCTTTTTTTTTTTTTTTTAATTTGTTAGTAAAAAATCTAATATTTTAGGTTCACGTTTTGGAATAGTTAAATAGTCTTTGAAATTTTACATCAAGAGTACTAAAATAATTCTTCAAAAATTTTTTTTTTTTTTTGAGAATTACATTTTTTTTTAGTTAGTATTCATTGCAGCTTTTATGTTTGTGTATACATACACATGTAGAAAATGTAATATAATACATGTTCATGTATCACAAAAATCATTTTTAAAGATATTTTTATTAGTCCAAAGGCCTGGATTTTGATGATTATTATAATTTATAACAAGGATTTTTTTAATTAATATTTTTATATATGTACTTTTTTTTCATAGTAAAACAGAGTGTAGAAAATGTTAATAACTGTAAATGTTTTAAGTGAAACTGTCTGAAAAAATTTACTTCCCTAATGATTTCTTATTTTTTAAATCCCAATATAAGCAATGATTCAAATCAGTGTATAAAAGATGTAAACAGATATAAGTTGTAGAGGAAATCAGCATTTATCTAAGGATTTCTTGATTATCTTAATAATAGACATTGTATTTTTAGTTATTAGAATTATTTTATAGTTAAATTAATACTAAATTATTCTCTTTTTCTTTTCAGATAAATATTTTTTATTTTTGGAACAAAATTTTATTTAATATGACTACAGTTTTTACATTTAACATTAACCTTGTTATTTTATATATGTAATTTATGTTTTTAAAAATTCTCATTTTAAAAGTATATTTCAGTATCAAGAGATAATTTTTTTTTAATCATTTTAAAAAAGCACTTCAATGTTAAGAGTTTTTTTTCTTCTAATCTTTATCTACAAATAAAACATTTTAATAACAGAAACTGGTGATGAATTTTTGTATTTTAGAAATAGTCATAAATTTTAATAAAGAAAATGAGGCAAACAAAGTAAGAATATTGTTGGTTAAACATGTATTTAATAAAGGAAAATTTATTTTGGGGATAAAGTTCACTGAAATCTAATTGTTAAAAAGATTAAAGAAATCAGTAATTGATTAGAAGTTCTGGTAATGAAAAAGATTTGTATATTAATGAAAAATTTAAAAAAAAGGCAGCTAAATTTTCTACAAAAATTATTGTAATACTATTAGAAATGATAAATTTAGCACAGATTTGTTAGTGGTGGAGGGGAGGGAGGACAACTTTTGTACTGTAGTGTGTTGCTTACTCTTATCAATAGATTATATTATTTCACATACAATATACTAAATATATAATATCAAGAAGCTTTTTTTGCATAATCTTTAATAGTGTGATTTTTTTTTCTTAATATATCGTGAAAAATACAAAAATTTGAGATATTTCATCGTAATTAATAATTTTTATTAGTCATTTTTTAGACTATAGATTATCCAATAATGAATAATATCTCTAGTGTAAATTTTATTACACCACTCTCACACAAGTCTATCCACTTTTAACACCTTGTGGTGGGATGTATTCATAAACGTATGAACAAAGACATAGATCTTTACACGTCTTTGGTCATATATTTATGGATAGAAATCATTCCCTATCTTGCATGAAAGTATGTAGTGAAAATTACACTACAAAAATATTTATTATTTCATCATAACTTCCATAATATTGTTTTAAAGTCAGTTAGTTTTAAATTTTAATTTAAAATAAGTCATCAAAGGATATTAAGAAATTTCATTAAATCGGGTGAGCAAACTTTTTAATACAAAGAGCCATTTTGGTTAATCCGCCTCTCTCCTTTTTAAAGAGTCAAGGAAAAAGCTTTCCCCAATTAAAGCATTACAATGAAAGAGGTTTAAAATATGTTCATGAAAAATACAAATTTCTGAATAGTTGTGGATATATTTGAACATATAATAGAATAGATTAGAATCTTAATGAAAATAATTCTCTTAAAAATAAATAAATAAAAACAGACGATTACTTTATCAGTTTGATAAGACTGAATTCAAGTTGTTATCCACATTTTTCCTCTCTTAGTGTCATCAAAATATTTATTTACAAATTACTTAAGGAAGTAAAGAATATGCTTCTATTTATCATGATAGAAAGTGCCAAATGTGGTTCACAAACTACAGTTTTGCTGACCTCTATATTAAGTCATTCTGAAGAGACTTAGCAATGTAAGGATTTCAATTCATCTGAAATGTAATAAGTGAAATAATTATTTTAACAGTTATCTAAAATAAAAAAAACTTAGTTTATATAAAGTTTTGTAAAGAAATGTTATATTTAATTTACAAAAAAAAAAAACTTGTCTGAGCATTTTCATAACATACTGAACTTATATAACACAGTACTTTAGAAAATAAAATTGTATCAGATGGGAATAAAGTTTTGTAATTTAGTTTAAGAACTTTTAGCTGAATTATTTTTTTGATTGATAATAAATTGTATTTTTAATAATAAAATCTAATCCGATCAACAAATAAATTATCCTTGCCACAGTAATTATATATACCATTGGGGTATATTCTAAATGTAGTTAGTTGTATTGCACAGCAGTTTTATGCAAGAGATATATCAGGATAGATTGGTATTTATTTTTAAATGCATGCATTCAAAGCTAATTTTTTTATTTTATTATCTTAATCTGATAAAAGTTTTTTAAATATGTTACAATGTTTACAATTAAATTTCAACTTTAAATAGGAAAAGAGTAGCTTAAATTTAATGTAGACTTGTGAAAATGGAAGAAAATGAATGGTTGGAACAACCAATCTTTGTAAACTTTTAATGGAGGATTTGGTATAATACTGATAAATCTTTTGAAATGAAAATATGGAAAAGGATATAAGGATTATATTAGATGTAATTAGAAACAACCGCTAAAGAAAGGGAAAAATAAACAAGTCGTATAATTTAGACTTGCAAAACTCTCTTCATTCAGTGGTGCCTCTCTAAGCAAGACAGAGTAATCAATGGATGCCAGAAAGCTTGTGCATAAAATCCCTATCTAGTGCCTACTCATCCAAAATCCCCAAACTAGTTTCTGGCTTATGGCCTTCGTCAGTGAGGACCATTGGATTTGAGAGCACTGCATTTAGATCTTAGAGTCTATTGCAACCCTCCAGCAGCCACCTTTTATCTCTACATAACTACAAAACTATGAGAATAAAATTGAAAACACGGAGATATTCTCAATCTAAGTTCAGTAGCTTATATAGTCATATGGGTCTGAACTCAGTTCAGCACCCATACATTTTAGTGTCTTTGGCTTTTTTACAACCATAGCCACCACTTTCCTATAAAGCGGGATTGGTATTAAACCTTAAAACGTCACATGATCACTATCTTCCATGCTTGCTCATAACTGTTGTTAAAATTGGCAAACTCTCCATACAGTAGTGCCTCTCTAAGCAAGATGTGATGTTTTAAGGTTTAATACCAATCCTGCCTTATAGGAAGGTGGTGCCTATGGTTGTAAAAGAGCCAAAGACACCAAAAGGGTGATGAACTGAATTCAGACCCATATGACTATATAAGTTACTGAGCTTAGATTGAAAATATCTGTTTTCAATTTTATTCTCATAGGTTTGAAGTTATGTTGAGATAAAAGGTAGCTGCTGGGGGGTTGTATTAGATTCTAAGATCTAGGTGCAGTGCTCTCTGATCCAAGGCTCCTCACTGACGAAGGCCACAAGCCAGAAACTAGTTTGGGGATATTGGATGAGTAGGCACTAGATAGGGATTTTATGCACAAGACTTCTGGCATCCATTGATTACTCTGTCTTGCTTAGAGAGGCACTACATAGTTTTGCCAATTTTAACAACAGTTATGAGCAAGCGTGGAAGATAGTGATCATGTGATGTTTTAAGATAGTATAATTTAGAAAAGTTATTTGACAAAATACATGTAGTCAAAAGATAGTTTGTAAAAGTGTGCTTAAAATTATTATTTATATAAATTAGGGAGAAAGTATTATTGAAATATTTGCTTTGAGTAGCTATTAATAGTTACAATAGTGATTAATGTTATTTTTAAATAAAATTATATATATATGCTGTTTTGTTTTCTAGTATTTTATTAAATATTATGTTTTTGCTTTTTAGAATTATGTTTTTATCTAGATTCATAAAAATTAAGATTTATTTGTTGATTTTAATTTTCAAAACATTAATGCTTTAATTTAAACAAGAATATTTAAAAAATAATTATTTATTTATGACTATGTTACATTTAGTTTATATATATTGTTTTTGTTTTATTTTTTTGGTGTGAAAAATAACTAATGCCAATTTTTTCATGATTATATTTCAGCATTATATGGTGCACTTTTTGTGGATTCACAAGAGGCTGGTTTTTCCAATAAATGTTTGTGGGAAAGTGTTGGTTTTACAATAGCTTTTGCATATAGTCCATATCTTTGTACTGCATCCAAGATTCATATTCTTTTACCAATGGTCAGTGTAACTGCTATCTGTTATGGGTTTGTAGAATACTTTGATAGAAGGAAACAAAATGCTTTATGCGTTAAATAATAAATTTGAAGACTTATTTCACTTTTAACATGTTGTAGTTCCATGTGACATATCTGATTATTCAGGCTTCATTATAAAAGAAAAAAAAATTGGTACTTTAGTATTATTCAACCGATGACGTTTTATACTTATCGATTTTCCTTCCGGCAAATATCGTCGATGATAACATGACAACGTTGTCATGTCAACCAAGACACTGACGTGATTAATCCAATTTTTGGATTTTTTTGACCCGCGAGATTTAAAAATCGGAGAGAGCTTTGGGAAATTTTATCATTTGTCTGTCTTTTGTGATTTTGCTACTAGTCCACCGCAGTGGACGCTATTTGTAAGTAATTTTCATTTTTGTTTCTAATAAATAATGTCATTTTGATGTATATTATTTTGTAAATTCTTCTGCAATTATAAAAAGTACAATTAATTAATTTTATTTTTAATTTCTGAATTATATTATACGGAATTTTTTTTTTTAATTCATCCGCAATTATAAAAATTACAGCTATGAGAGTAATACAATGTCTGGCGTTGTCGGTGGTTTTGTATTTTATAATTGAGCATAATATTGGCCCGTCAAAAACAAAAAAAGCCCCGCCCATTACAGCGCTGCGCGCTGACTTTTCTAATTTTCAGTCAAAAAATGAGACACATTTTCAAATTGTTAGTTTTATATATTTTTAACATGAATAATTGAGTTAAATACCGTCGGAAATGTTGTAAATATAAGATAATTTTTACCGCAAGTACATTTTTTTGATTTTTTTTTTTTGTTATAAAAATTCGTAATATAAAGTACGTTTTAAGTTATTGTCCAAGTTACCATTAATAATGCCAGATAATCGGCAAAAGTGTTCTTTATTTGTCTATTTTAAATTTACAAAAAAAAAATTTGTACAATTATAAAATATACACTTAGTTACTTTCAATTTCTAAATTATCAAACTTACACTTAATTACTTTAAATTTCTAAATTATTTTGACGCACGCATGTACTTTTTTATTTTATTTTTCCCAACCGATGACGTATTACCCTGAAGCAATATCAGTGTGATCTTTAACGTGCCGGGTCCACGTGATTTGCGGACAAATTTTAGCGATTGCATTTGTCCACAAATCACTTGGAGACGTTGTCTTAAGATCTAAAGATCAGACTGATATGTCATTGGTTGGAAAATACTAAAGAACCAAAAAATTATTACTTAATTGTGTATTAAAAACTGAGCATTAGATTTATAAGTTAGAGATGGAATAGAAATATATTACTGTTTGCAATAAAACTAGTGCTTATTTACCTGTCTAATTATTCAAAAGAATATGTAGGCAATAAATCAAAATTTTAGAATGAATTTATGAAAGTGATACAAGATTTAAAATAAAACATTATTTTAGCTGATTTATATAATGTCGATTTATACCTTGTAGAAGTATTCAGATTTATTAAATAAATAGTATTAATCATTTTTAAAAAAACACTTGGATAAGTAACATGTTAAAATATATTTATTAAATGACTTAGATGAATATTTATCAGACCAGCAGTTAAAGATTTATAGTAGATTAAATTACTTGTCAATTTCTACCTCAAAAAAAGTTAATCAAATAGTGATAAGTAATATTAAATTGATTTGTAATCTTTTATTTGTCAAAAATTTATAGTTTTTGCATTTAGTATACAAGCAGTTGCTTACTTATGTAAATCTGACACACAAAAATATTTAATATTTAAATGGATTTAAAGAAACATTTAAAAATCTTTTCATTATTATATTTATTTTATATATAAACACAAAAATTGTCAGAACATCTACATACATTATTCTACTCAGGGTTAAATAATAATCAAGTTTTGCATATAAAAAGTGGAAAATATTTACTAGTAGCGAATTAAATTTTACTTGTTTGTCCTGCTGTTTAAATAAGACATGATGGGGAGGGGGGGTTTGAATAAGCTTGATTAATCATAAAATTGTTCATTATTATTTTCTGTTTCATAATTTTTGTACATTTTTTTTTTAAAGATATACCACATTAACTGGGAATCTTTTTATGTAATTGTCAAAAAAATGGTATTGAATTAACTGGTAGTGTTTAAAACTAATTTGACAATTCATTTCCAATTGCTAATTTATTTATATATAGTTATTTTAAAAGTATGTCAAAGTCTGTGTTTATGATTTAAATTTAGTATTGATTTTTATCCTGAATATTTGCCAATTTTAAGATATGAAAAATTTAAATTTAGCAAAATTAGTATATAAGTAATTGATAATATGCCAACTTTTAACTTTCTTTTAAAGTGATCAAAAAGCAATCTAAAAATGCATTATTTAGTTACTTTTTACTTCTGGAAAAAAACTGAAGTAAAAATAGAGAAAATAATTTTCATTTACAGCTTCATTCTTTATTTAATCAGAGAATGAAGAACATAAATTTTATTCAGTTTTTATTATTGAAGTGATTGTATTTTTTTCTTGTAAATGTTATTGGAGTTTTATCTTTATCATTCTTATTACATCAATAATTTATCTATTTAAAAAACATTGGTCCAACTCACAAGTATTAATAATGCATATATGTTTAAATGCAAGCCTATGTATATATATATATTTTCATTAAATTGTGTAATTCACCAAAATGTATAACTTTTGCATTTAATTATAATATATATATGATTTAATGACTTCTATATATGTGTATTATATACTCAATTATAAATATTTATTTATAATTGTGTGTGAATTTGTATGTGGAGTAATCTTAAAAAAATATTGGTATGAATTTATACCTGCTGTATGTAGTCTTTTGTTGCAAATATTGATATTTTCTTTGTTTAATTAAAAATAGGAAGTGATTTTTTGATTTATTTTAGTTTATTTGTTAAAAACAATTACAATATTTTTTTAAAAAAATTAAGGAAATTAGATCAAATTTGATCAAAATAAAAATTAACAGCTTATTTATATTCTGATTAAATGATTTAATCTGATTTAAAAACTACTTTCAGATGCTAATTTTTCAAATTGCTTTTTTTTTAAAAAAAAATAATAATAATAATTACTTATATATTTTCTGTCTGACCAAGCTTTTTTGTCAGCCTTTTTTTTTTTTTTACTTATACAATTTCATGGGTCTACTATTGACAATAAATATTTAAAACAAAATGATTGACAGAAAGCAGTTGGATTTAATATTTACTGTTTCTTTTATTTAAAAACGAAAAATTTCTGCAAAAATTAATTACAATATTTTCACTTAATTTCTTATTATTATTATTAAATCAACTTATTAATGTAAAAATATGAGATTATACAAATTGTGATAATGTTTTTACATGTCTTATTTTTAAAGAAAGATAAGTGAGGATTATTCATGTTGGCAGCCTGAAATCTCTTATGGACTGAAAAATTGTCACAAATTGAATCGTTATCTTTATGCAGTCGATACCGCATAAATTTTCCTAAATAGGAATGTGGGTGTTGTAATGCTGTTTCTCGGTGTTTTTTATTTCGCCATCTAGCCAGACACTATATAATCTTTCAGTGTTTTGCATATGCATGCCAGCATATGCATGCCGGTTGCTGGATCCACAAAGTCATATCGGTAATTTACTTTGAAATGATCAAATCCTGCCTAACTTAATTAATCATTTTTATAGATTTGCCAACAATCTGAATAAATAATAGATCGTCTGCAACATTTTGTTTTATTGAATCCATATGAATAGCTGCTGTTCTATCTGGAACTGTTGCAATAAAGCATTATCTGGTCTTTGCATAAGCCGTCAAATAACCATTACAGTGGTTGTATTCTCTCCTGTTGGACAATTTTGAATGATGCTCGAAATAAAAGAGTAGCTCTGCAAACTTTTCTCAGATAGTTGTTCCAATCAATGACTGCCTTGTCAGACATTGTAGTGCAGTTTCTGTGGTTTTATTTTGCCATCACCAGACCCCATAGTCTTTTGATGTCTTGTATATGCATGCCGGTAGCTTTGTTACTTTTATAGATCTTCCGACAATCCAAATAAATAGTAGATCCGTCTGCGACATTTTGTTTTATTGATTCCATAAGAATAGCTGCTGTTCTACCTGGAACTGTTAAAATGAAGCAGTATCCCAGCCTCTGCACAAGCTGCTGAACAATCACTGCTGTGGTAGGATTCTCTCCTATTAGGTTTTTCACTTCTTGAAAAGGCTTTTGTCAATTTCAACAATGTTGTTAGACCCTTCAATTTTGCATGAAGTTCAAGATAAAAGACCAGATGTGCAAACTTCTCTCAGGTAGTTATTCCAATCAATAACTTTTATTAGATAAATCCTTGTTCTTTTCCTCATTCGATAGATGTTGATTCTCTAGACCAGTTATAAATGAATCTGAGTGCATTCAGAAAAAAACTACAACATTTACATGTTATTTTCTCGCTATATATTATTTAAAAAAGTGAAAATACAAAGATGATTTTTCTCCATAATGAAGTAAAACTTCTGAAAGGAATTTATATAATTGATTTATTATTTTTTAAACTTAAAAACTAATAAATATTTGGCAAAATAAAATTGGAAAAAAATATTTATATAATTATAAATAAATGGAATCATATTAAAGTATATATATATAGGCCCGTAAAAAAAAAATCCTGACAAGCTTGGTCTGACAGAAAATACATAAGTACCTAATAATAATTTCCCTCTATTTAGTTTGCATTGTCATATATGCTATATTTTTTTTAAAAAAAATCCGATTGTACCAATATATAAAAGGTAGATGGATAAATTGTACTGAGAAACATGGAACTCAGCATTAGTCAATAACATGGATATTTAATATTTATATATTTAAAACTATGTTCATGCATTTTTATTACATTTTAATTTTAAAAGATAGAATATAAATATATTAATTTCTTAAGCGCAAGCAGATAAATGTAATAATAACATGAAAGGCTGAAACCTTTGACAGATGTACCTTAAAAATGCTTATATGACAGCCGATCAGATGTAATAATGACTGCACAGGGAACTCTTAATTCAAAACACAAGGCAGAGATTTTACGAGAAAAAGATGGTACACCCCAGCTTCTCTACTTAAATTTATATATAAATAAGCCAGACTCAAATATTTTGAAGCAAGAGCATGAAGCTTTAAACATTTGCATTTAATTCACTAAATATTATATATAAATAATGTGAAATCTAATCTTTCGATTTACTACATAGCAATTTTCAAATCTAATGAAATGATCATAACAAATATATACTAATTTCATAAGCGCAAGCAGATTATATTACTATGTAGATGAAAATGTAGTAAATCGAAAGATTTCACAATGTTTGTTTATTTCTTTAAAGCTTCATGCTCTTGGTTCAAAATGCTTGAGTCTGGCTTATTTATATATAAATTTAAGTAGAGAAGAAGGTGGGGTTCTATCTTATTTATATATAAATTTAAGTAGAGAAGAAGGTGGCGTTCTATCTTTTTCTTGTAAAATCTCTGCCTTGTGTTTTGAATTAAGAGTTCCCTGTGCAGTCATTATTACATCTGATTGGCTGTCATATAAGCATTTTTAAGGCGCATCTGTCAAAGATGGAATATAGTAAAATATTGCATACTTTTTAATACATAGCATGAGTTACTTTTACTTTTTACAAATATTAAAAAAATATATTTATACAGATTAAGATATAAACAAAAATATATGAAAACTTAAATTTTGAAAAAAAAAAAAACATGGTTAATTAAAGAAAAATCCAAATTTTTAGCTTTAGTAAAAATTAATGTCAAAAAGAAAAGTTATTAATCTTTTGTCGTTTCTTGTATTTGTAATGAAAATTGATCTTGATAAAATCATGATTATTTGTTCACACACAAAGTATCATTTGCAATTAACCTTAATTAACATCTTTTATTTTTTGGAGAGGAGGAGAGAAATTTTATGATTAGCAGATACAGAAGCCCTGCTGTATATATGTATATACACTTAAATTGGATTTGAATTTAATTATTGACATTTATCAAATTAATTATTAAAATTATTGTTATATTGCTTTATCTTTAATTGTTAAGATTTTTAGCATTTTAGAATAGATTACTATGTTCTATATAAATAAAATGTTTCAAAGTATTGATCCATCTATTGTTTCTGGGGTTTTTTAAAATTTAAACAAAAAATTGTTTCTAAAACTATTTCATTTTGATATATTAAGAGTATCTTAATATATCAAAATGAAATTCAAAAATAATAATAGCTCTTTGAATTTCAAATTATTTTAAAATCTTTTTAAGATTTAACATTTGTATAATATATTAATAGTTGTGTTTTGCAATTAAATTCAATATGAGGACAATATCAGTATTTGCTATTCTGGTTTGGGATGAAGAATCAATGGCCAGTAAAAACTAGTTAGGTCACAAAGAGCAATAAAAGAAATGCTCAACATTTTCGCTTTTTTTTTTTAATTCATTATGTATTTAAATGCATTGAGATATTACAATTTAGTTCTTTTTAGTTTTGAAAATGATTAATGCAAAGACTTGATGATTTTTATTATATTCTTTATGACTAGTATTATTTATTAAAGCTCTCTTGCTAAAGTCAGTATTTTTTTTATTTTGAAAAGTTAGAATTTTTAAGGATAAAAGAAAACTGGGGGGAGGGGGGTTTAAGACAACAAAAAAATATAATTATATCAATTTTTGACTGATATATCATTTTTTTATAAAATAAAATATGGATAATTTTTATGATAAAATAAATGATTCAATTTTTTTTTTTTAAATCCAGATTAATTGGACAATTGATACTTTTTCTATATATAAACTGAATTAATCAGTAATTATTCATTTTATTCTAAAATGAATATTGAACATTTTTGAAATATTATTTTGTCTTTTTAATAACAGACTTTCTATTTTTTAAAATGTAGATTATTTGCTAGTTGCATTTTTTTAATACAGCCTAATATTTCAAGATCTATGAGTGGTAATGCATGGATCTATTTATTTGTAATGAGATAGTGGGACAAACATAAATCTCAAATATATTTTCAAATTAAAATATTTTGTTTGGAAAAAAAACAATGTGATACTGTTCGGTGCACTGTACTGTGCCGTTGGCGATGCTGCTGTACCCATCAAGAACCATACAAGCGATAAATTTTTATCTAAGAAATCACAGTAAAATATGAATTACAAAAACAAATCGGTGAAATACATAAAACACCAACCCCATCCCCGCATGAAGAAGTCGCTTAAAACGTAAGTAAAATATAGAAACAAAACAAATCGGTGAAATACATGAAACACAACTTTTAATATGATTGTATTATATTAAAAGTTTCAAAATGATAGACATCGTGGGCAATTTGTTGGAGCAAAATTATTTAGAGAAGCTTACTCAAACAGATTGCAGCACAGTTAACTAATAACAGCTTATTAAAAAAATACACGAAACGATGGCATTTTGCAATAGACCTTTCTCACGAAAAATATAACTGAAGTAGTCTTTTGAAATATCTGCTTAATTTTATTATGACATATTAATTATTTTGGAGTGCTAGAAATACAATTTGTTGGGATTTTTATTTTTTGACAATATGGATTTTTTTTTTTATGCAGATGAATACAATATTAAACATAAGGCAACATTTCAAAAACCAGCACTGAAATTTAAGTAGCATCTTTTCTTACTCAAAATGATCAAAATTTGGGATCTCCCAAAGACAGAACATGAAGCAGTGGAATTCTTCCAAAATAAAACTTCTGCCCTCACAAAAAGTGTGCGTCAATGGCCATCAAATGACACTTTATACGAGCCCAAGGACACAATGGAAATACAACATTGGTGTGTGTCAAAGTCGCATAGCACTTCGGAAAGGAACCTGGTTTGAGGGCTGTAGATTATCATTTGTAACAGCCATCCAAATCATTTATTATTGGAGTAAAAACCAATTGCCCATACAATCTGGAATAAGTGATTTGGATTTGAACAGGATCACTGTCATTGCGTGGAAGCAATATTTGAGAGAAGCCTGTAAAGAAAGTCTGCTATCTCACCCATCCTGCAAAATTGGAGGCCCAGGAAAAATTGTAGAGGTTGACAAAACTCTACAAAATGCAAAAACCAAAAAGGAAGAATTCTTCCGCAATAGTAGTTAT
The DNA here is from genome assembly GCA_028023455.1 of Epiperipatus broadwayi. Taxonomy (NCBI): domain Eukaryota; kingdom Metazoa; phylum Onychophora; class Udeonychophora; order Euonychophora; family Peripatidae; genus Epiperipatus; species Epiperipatus broadwayi. Next base: position 1,409,043 of record JAQFVV010012455.1, on the reverse strand, counting down.
TTGGTGGTTTATGTAGAGAAACTAAAGTGTTTCATGGTCGCTATTCCAGATTGAACAACATCTGTTAGATGCCATTAATTAACTCTTTCACTGCTGAAGCAACCATATTGAATACTTAAAAAATTGTTAGCCACAAATTTTATCATGAAGTTTATATTACTCAAAAATGACTATATTTTTTGAAACATAAAACATCAAAGAATGTAATTAAGTTGAAAAAAGATATAGTTATTGGTATATTTCTAATAATTATTTTCATATTATTTTATAAATTCTAAATTATCATGCACACAACTTAAAACTATTGTTTTGTTAGTAGTTTAGTTGGATTCATCATAAAATTTCTACAAATAAGGTATATAATAACACCTAAGGTAATCTATCACTTGAAAACTTCATAGAATAAAGACATTAGTACCTTTCATTTTTCTCAGTAGTTCTTCAAAATGCATTTCCATACAGGGGTTTGCAGTGTATAAGACATCTCTTATAACAAGTAGTTAATATTGATCAATAATTAGTATAATTTGAATATTATAACAAAGAACTTCAATACAGGTTGTAATTTATTAAAAAGTACTACTAAAACAGTCACTATATGCAAAAAATAAAAAGTGAATGAAATACTAAATTCATTATAGAGTTAAGCTTGAGGTACATAATTTGTAGTTTATATATATACAATCAAAATCGTTAGTTTTAGCATTTGCATATTTTTTACTATTAAAATGCAAACAAGAAATTATAGAAAAATCTAAATCAGGTCATTATATTTCCAAAATATGTTCATCTTTGTCTCATATCAATTAATTCAAATACCCAAATTCACATAATATCAAAAAATACAGATAATTCATGATATAAATACACAATCGTGAGCCCCCCTTTTTTTAATGCTAGTTTCAATAATAATTTTTTCATATATTTTTTATTAAATATATATATATGTGTGAATTAAATAGTAATTAAAAAATATGCCGCTTTGAAATTTATATTGCAATAGTCTAGAATCGGCCTAAGTTTATGTACTGTCAAAATCATTATTTTTAGCATTTGCTTATTTTTACTATTATTAAAATGCAGACAAAAAATTATAGAAAAATCTAAGTCAGATCATTATATTTCCAAAATATATTTATTTTTGTCTCATATCAATTAATTCAAATACTCCACCCAAGCTCACATTGTAGAAAATGCAGATTATCACGGTTATTTTTTTTTTTTTTGTTTAGTAATTTTTTGGGTTTTTTTTTTATGAAATATATATATATATAAAAATATATATATATAGAAAAATAAAAATACTTATCATTATGCTCCCATAACATCTACAAAATACAACGGAAAAAGTAAAACTTTTTACCGATACATTTTTCATGCTGAAATGTTCTCCAGGAACTATCAAAAAAATAAAAGACAAAAAAATTAAATCTACTTGATCTTAAAAATTTTTGTTTTTTATTGTAGAAAAATAAAATTTACCTTTCTGGAAAGTATAGTCAAAGATGGAAATGAAGGTGCTCATGCATAATCTGCGTAGATTTTTGTTAATCTTAACCTCAACCCGTTAGTTTATAATTTGAAATTTCTTGTGTGCTTTTTAAGCTCTCATAATAACGAATATGTTAAGTTAAACAACATAGTATCAGGATCCTCCATATATTCTGACTGTTGGAAGGCCTACAAAAGTGATGAATTGAATGCTGCAGGTTACCAACATTTCAAAGTACATCACACTTATAATTTTGTCCATCCTTTTACTGGGGTGCATAAGCAACACATAGTAAGACTTAGGTTGCTAGTGAAATGGTGTAATAGCAGATAGGGGGACATTTAGAGTCATACTTAGCCAAATTCATATGGCGATGACTGCACCATGATGATGTATTCGATGCTATGTTACAAGCCATTAGTATACCATCTTAAATTTCTAAATTGCTGTAATCTGTCCACGTTTTGTTTTAAATTATTTTTTTAATCTGCTGTTGGTGCACTCTCTTTGAACAAACTTCTGTAAATAATTTTGCTCCAACAAATTGCCCATGATGTCTATCTTTTGTTTTTTTTTGTAAGTCACATTTCATATGTATTTCACCGATTTCTGTTTTTGTAATTTGTATTTTACAGCGACTTCTTCAATAGAAATTTAGCACGTATATGGTTCTTGATGGGTGCTGCAGTGTCGCCTTGCAGCACACTAAACAGTACCACCAATGTTTATTACACTGCATTTACAAAAATTATTTATATAAGATTATTCTATTTTTTTTTATCTTATTTTTCCCTTCAAGTGAAATTTTTTACTTTAAGCAATATTTTATATGAACTTATGTAAATTTATTACAGATATTTATTTTATTGTTCATTTTATGTGTTGTCTTATATATTCAGGCATAAATGATTTAAGAATATTATTTCTTTGACACTATTCCTTAATTTTAAGCTTTCTATCATATAAATATTTATAACATATGGTCTAGAAGGAAATTGTAATTTATTTTTTTTAGTGTTTTGTGTGTGTATGTAATTTGATTAATTCTCAAAAGTTATTAATCATTAAAATAATTAAATTTGTTAAGTTGCTATTTATAGCAAACATTAATGCATTTTTATTAGCAATATCCTTGCGATTAAATCATATATGTATAATATTTAAAAAATGTTGAAATAGGTGTTTAAATAAATATATCATCCACATACTCATGATTTCCAGTTTTATGCCATTGAAAAAAATATTACATAAAAAAAAAATTCGAAGTTAACCAAAAATAACTTAATTTTTTAGTTCACAATGCAAATTTAATATATGTACTTATATATGTATGTGACAAAGGCACATATATTGTTCACTATTATCCATACATTTTTATAACTGCACAGGGTATTGTAAAGAAATGTAATGAATACAGGGAATTGTGGAAAGTGAGATTTGCTGTGGTCTGTGCCTTGAGAATGAAATCAAATAGAGATTATCTATACTATGGACTGATTAAGCATTATAATTTTAGATATTAGAAAGAGATTTAAAATGTGATTTTTTTTTTTTTTTTTGCTGTGTATGGTTTTAATTTTTAAAAAGTTGTAAGTGAAAAATATGTATTATAGAATAGTTTTTTTTTACTTTTGATAATTCTATTTTGTCATCCATTTATAATACATCTAAAGTACTTCATATGCGTACTTATTGTAACACAAAACATTTAAAGTTTTCCATTTCTTTGATATTTTCTCGTGTTGAATTCTCTTGAAAATTAATATTGCTATGTTAAAAAATACATATTGTATATTTATATACATGTAAAAAAAAAAATAAAGTATTTTTTTTAAAAAAAAAATCGAAATTTTTTTTTTTAATATGAAATACAAAATGTCAATAATCACATTAATTTAAAAAAAAAATTCATTTATAACAAGTGTGTTTGCTTATGAACATTGTAATGTAATATAATTGTAGAAAATTAAAACTTCATAGTTTGTACCTTTATTTAAATTGGATGCAATGATTGATTTTTTTTTTTTTGTATTGTATATTAAAATGATTCTTATATATTTGTTTTTTCTAATTTCCATCCAAAAATAATAGATATAAACTTAAATATCTACAACAAAACAATCTCATGATTTTTAAAACTTACTTGATATCACTACTCTATAAACTGTCAATGTAAACATAGTAATCAGTGATAACAGATTATCACTTTTTTCTAGATATGTGTTATTATGGGAAAGTATTGAATCACACATTACCATTCCGCATTCTTATGTATTAAACCTAATGTCCTGAATTGCACAATAGAAGTAAAGGTGCCCGTGATATCTATATGTAGTACTGAAGGAAAGTCTAATACTTAGTCTGGAGATTCTTATTGGTATTACCATGGGTACTCACTGATTACTAATGTTTACATACATGATTTTAAAGTGTAACATATACTAGAATCTTTACAAACATAAACATATTAATATCTGATTTATTTTTAATAATAGTTTAGATATATATTTAAAAACCTTTGAAAATTTACAAAATATAATAGTGAATCAAGTTTTTAGGAAGCTGTCCTCCAAATAACAAAATTCACTATAAAAGACATATTGTGCTTATAAAAAAAATTGAGTAAAAAATAAAACAAAATTGCATAAAAATTAAATGCTAAAAACATCATTTGGAAATTGAACATTATTTATGAGCAGAATTGAAAAAGGAGTGCAATGGACAGAATCGGTAACTAATTATAAGTCGATCAATGATATGTATAATGGTGTACGGGGAAAGTATGGATTATATAATTATGCAGTTTATAAAAATAACTGGGCATATCTTGATCATGGCACATTTTGGATGAAATTTGTGTTAATAAACCAATCATGATTGTTTTTCTAAAGAATTATACAATAAAAAGAAATAGTAAAATATCAACATATATTAGTGAAGAATATCATCGAATGATTAATGTGATAATTTGATTGTTTATGGAAATATAGTGAGTTATTATTTACAGATAGCATTAACAATGTACACAATTGGAATACATGTAATGTCTTCTTGATACTTATTCCAAAGTTTCTTTGAAGAATTGAAATAAAATAATGGAAAGAGATATTGTTTAATAAAAATAATACTTTGCAAAAGGCTGAACCAGAATTTGAATAGTTTTACCATTAAATAGTGATGCCAGAAAGTATTTTGAAAATAAATTATAAAGAAATAAACGATATTTATTTGATCGATTAATTTAACACTATTTGTAAAGAAAATTTCTACCATATGGTAATATATTTATCAAATTAATTGGACTCAGCATTAATTAGTATTGATTTGTTTATGTAACAATATAGATGCTAGCTTTTATAATGAAAAAAGTTATTTAGAACATTAATTTAAATCAACTTACAAATGGATAAGCAAGTTGTGTTGGTGGATGAAGTTATGAAGGATCTCGGTTTTATGATTTGATGAACGAATTTAATTTTAACAACTGTAAGATTTTATGCATCCAAGAACTGTAACAAGAAAATAGATTATCAAAGATAGCTTTAATGATGTGAATTTTAATATTAATAGTAGGTTCAAAAAAGTGTCTTACAATTTATTGTTACAGTTAATGTAGATGATTTTATTAATAAAAATGAGTAAAATACTGATAGCATAGCTATAAAGTTGGATAGAAATAGTTTACCTGTATTGATTTGTCATTAGCTCTGAATAAATATATATAGTTTTTTAATTGAACAGATCTGTTACTAATACGATGTACTGTGCTAACAGTTGAAATGCTGACAATAAATGATTTCAGCTCACAAGATCAAAATTGACTTTAAAATATGACAAGCAAAAAATTGGTGTATTTAATTTTGACAAATAATGGTCCATTAATAAGATGAATTGGATATTAGTTGACAAATTAGAATATAATTGATTAAACTAGCATATAAAAGTATTAAATGGTTGCCGAAATGTAATCTTTTGTCGATATGATGTTTAAAACAGATTTTATCAACATGGTTTATGAATGATTTTTGAATTTAGTAAATTGTGGTTCAAAAAAACAAAGATTGGAAAATTGTACATATACTTAATATTTATTGTAGCAATAGCATTTTTTAAAAAAAAATTATACAGTTTCTTTAAGCCTTAATAGAATTGCTACTACCGTTAACTCTACAGTTTGGAATTGTGTTAATGCTTTCATCCTATGAAAATGCATTTGTGATAATAAAAAAAAGAAAATAATTACTTGTACGGACAAGTACACTTAAAATTTAGTTGAGGCATTTTGCAGTTCACATTCATCTTTTCTGTTTTGTTTTGACAAGAGCAATCAAGTGAAGACATTTACATAACTAGATTTGTAATATATACATATGTTAATGTATTCTCACTTGATAACTCCACTTTTTTTTTTACAACTGCGTTATTTTTATATCAAAAATTATGCACTACAATATTTTAATCGTCTTTCAGGAAAAATCATACATTTTTCAACATAATGTCCTTGAATTTGCTTTTGTATTCCCTCGTTAAAAAATATTTAGCGGAGCTGTACTGTTTATATCTCATCAGAATTTTTATTTTTATAGGATATCTTGTGGGTGGGGTTAAATAGGTGGGACAAAATCAGAATGAGGGATAATGCTACAATGCCTCAAAATGAAATTTTTGGAGAGTGGGCAGCATTTTGTCTGAATTTTAGGCTTTGGTGATCATTCCAGTGTAACAAGCACTGTTAATTGATTAACTTTTTTTGATGTTTCAATATTGGCCTTAAGAATTATAATTGACTTGATTTTTTTCCTTGGTTAGCAATGAGGATATTTCCATTCCATACTCTGCCATTTACACACTCCTTACTGTGCATAGTTTTCTGTAAATATTGACACCAGACCACAAAAATGAATCACTTCTGCTCTTTCATGCAAATTACATGTGGCCAGCCATGTGAAGTCATGAATAATATGTTCGAAAACTAGTAGTGACTGGAAGACATTAAGAAAGCATTATTAAGACATAAGCAACAAGTTTTAATATATCCAGAGTGGATAATTTTTGGCCTCCTCACACGTTAGAAAGATTATACAGGATGCATTATCTTATCTTTCTTCAGATTTCAGTACTTGCATGCAAGCTGAGTCAATGGCATAGATAAGAGGGCCAAACTGCAATAGGTGTGATTATTAAAGTTGACTAAATTTTTCATACTAACTGGAAAGCACTAAATAATTGCAGTAAGTTTAACCTAATAGTAATTTATATTTTGGATTGTGTTCATCTAATATTAAATGTGTTTAGAAAAATTCAAACCTTAAATATTTTAAATACATTCAACTACCAGTAACAGGAAAGTATAAAACTTATAAATTATACTCATTTTTTCAGCTGTTGTTGAACCTGGACTTTTAAGTGATGCTATAACCAATTAACCTATTTTGCCAAAGGCACCAGTTGATAGAAATTTCTTTTTCCTATGAGCAAAGTTAATTAGTAGTTACAAGAAGAAAGTCAAAGAAACTGCTCACAACAATTGCAAATAATCCTGCAAAAAGAATTTGGTGATAATATATAAATGTGGAAAACACTAATTAACTTTGCATTTAGAAAAGAAAGAGGACCGGACCTTCTTAGATAAGTATATAGGATTTCTACTGACTGTTTGCCTTTGGCAGAATAGTTTAGTTGATTAAGGTCACCTTAAATTCATTTCTTAACAATGGTCAAACAAAATTGTCCATAATTTATTCAAACAATGATTCCAACACAATTGAAATACAACTATATAAACAAATATTTATTATTGAACTGGTTTTTGCTCTATATTAGGGTCTTTTCAAAAGACTTTTTTAAAACAATCCCATGTGATGCACTATGGCTTCATCTTTCTCATCTAATCTTTCAGCCATTATGCCCACAGAAATCCACTGGTCACCTTTTCATTTCCACCCTAAGTTTTTCCCATATTCTCTATAGCATTATCTTTGTCAATTCTGGCCTTTATATCTAAATCTCATCTTTTTCCAAACCCAGCATAAAAACCAAGAACCCATTTATAATTTTGTTTATATTCTCCCACATGCTATTTGTATCCTTTCTCCTTGCAGGCATTTCCATTCAATTAACCAATGTCTAATATTTTATATGCCTTCCTTACGTAACTTGCACACTAAATCACCCATATTTTTTCCATTTATGCGTATATTCCCTTGTTGCTAACAATCCTGTTCGAGCTTAAACAGTAAACTACTTGATCTTGTCATAAATTAACACGCACCAATATTTAAACTATACTAGTTCAACTCTTCATTTTTTTTTATTAATGCATCAATTTTTCTATCCCATTCCTTGCCACTATAACGCTCATCAATTCTAACAATCATCCCACCTTTTGTATAAATATACTGACAAGGTCTATCCAAATTGTCTGCATACTGTACTGTCTCTCTCATCTTGTTGCTTGTCCTTCATTCATAACCCAATTAAATACTATTTTAGCTATTCTCTTGTTATCAAAAAATTTCAATCTACAGAACATTTTTATTTTGCTTTTTTTTTATATATATCTTATAAAAACATGACCATCCCATTTCTCCTTGAATTTCCTCCTTGGCTGTCCACACATCATCTCTAATGCACGTCTTCATACTTTTTTTTTAAATCTAACATCCCTTTACTAACATATAGCACATTGTTACCATAAATTGACTCCACTACTACCACTCCCACATGAATCTGGCTACATCATATTTACTATATGAAAACAATTTATCAGTTCTTTCCTTCATTTATCTATTTGTTTCTCCCATCCAAGCGATTTCTCTTGTTTACTTAAGATGATTCCCAAATAGTTATACCTATTCACCAGTTGTAACTATATCTGCCAATAAAAATTCTCTTTTGCCAGCATTTATCATTCCTTTTGATTTTCTTCATTAAATTTAATTCCCATCTCTTTACCTATCCTTGTGCGTAACTTTCTGTGCACAATAAGATATCTGCAAATAACAGCAGTTAATGTGTATATTCCCTTGCCATCTATTAATGGTATCTCTATTGCTTTCTCCATTTCTCTCAAATAAAATATATGACTTCAGGGTTAATCTCTGCTACTATGTTATGAAAGTTAGTCACTTTATTTACCCTTTTCATTCCCAGCCCTAAGTTATTCCCATATTTTTCTCTATCTTGCTCCATTTCCACAACAATCTTCGTCAACTCCATGGCCTTTATATCTAAATCTCCCTTTTTCTAAACCCAGCATAAAAACCAAGAACCCACTTTCTGTATAATCACTTTGTTTATATTTATTCTCCTACAGCTTCATTATTTGTACCCTTTCTACTTTCAGACATTAACATTCAATTAACAGATGCCTAATATTTTCTATGCCTTTACATAACTTTCAGACTAAATCATCCATGTTTTCCATTTTTGTGGGTATTCCCTTGTTGCCTAAGATCCTGTTTGAGCCTTAAAGAGTAAACTACCTTGCTATTGTAAATTAACTCTCACCCAATATTGTTTATTTTTATATATAAACTCTCCATACTAGTTCTCCAGCTCCCTATTTATTAATGCATTTATTCATCTATCCCATTCCTTGCCACTATAACACTACAATAACCCACCTTTTGTATAAGTATACTGACATTCTTTATCCAAATCTGCCTTTCTCACCCATCTTGTTGCCTTTTCTTTAGAATCTTAACTCAAATACTATTCTGGCTATTGTTATTGATAAATTGCAATCTACAGGACAATTTGTTTTTTACGTCTCATTAAAAACTTGATCCCGTTTTCTCCTTGAATTGCCTTTGCATTCCACACATCTGCATCTAAGGCAGGTCTTCCTACTAATCTACTTTTTTAAAGTAATTTAACACCCCTTTACTAACACAATGCATCTTTATTATATGTTAACCCAGCTACTGCCACTCACAATTCTAGCTACATTATATTTGTTATATGAAAACAATTTCTTTATATTTTCTTTGCATTTATTATTTTTTTCTCCCACTCATCCAAGCAATTTCTCTGATTACTTAAGACGATTCCTAAATAGTTATACCTATTAACTTTATATTCCCCAATAAAAGTTTATCTTCTCTTTTCCCAGTATAAATTATCATTACTTTGGCTTTTTCTTCACTAAATTTAAACCTTATCTTCCCTTTCTATGCACAAGAAGACATCCCCTAATAAAAAACCCAATAATTATATATTCCCTTGTCTCCTATTAATGGTGTGTCCCTCTGCCTAGTTCTCTGGTTCTCTCCATTTCTCTCAAATACAACAAAATAGGTGATATAGGGCATTCTTGCTTTAGTCCCACCCCATTTTTAACTAACTGATTCTATACTCCATAATTGATACGTATATCTTGAGATCCACTAAAGCTTCATCCATTCCCAAATTTACTAAACTTACCCATAATCTATTTCTATTTACTCTATCATATGCCTTCTCCATATCTATAAAAACCATATATAACTACCTGTATTTCTACTCGTATCCATACATTGTGTAACTACAGATAAACTCCTATATGCTTATCCTATTGAAAGCCTTGCATTTTTCCCGCTATATTATTTTCTTCCATCCATTGTGTGACCCAGCTACCATATATGTAAAAACTTATATAACACTACATTAATGCTATCGGTCTATAGTTACTTAACTTAAATAGTAACCTTACTCTCGTATTATTCAAACTATCTGGAAAATCATTACAACTACCAAAGAAGGGCTTAAAAGAAAATCATGGTAATCTAAGCTATTTTAATGTGCATATTGTATCTACATTTGTAGACTTTTTTTAAAAAAGTAATTAATGGTGTATTTTTTTAAATTGAAACATGGTTTTTATTTTCCCTCCAAAATTAAAATTGGTCAATTAGTAAAAGCCAACAAATTTTGCTTATTTTATATGAAATTATATTTTGTTAATAAAACTTTGAATTGTCATATTTTTTCTATTTTCTTAATTCATTTATTAAATAATTGTTTAAAAAGCTGTTCTATAAATTGACAGTGTGTATGGCTTAATTTCATTACAACTTAGTGTTTTAGGGATTTTTAAATTATCCCAGTAACATTATTCAAATTAAAATAGAGTAAGTTTACATTTTCTCTTATTCACAGTCTCTATGGTTTTGTGACGTTGAGTTAGTTTCAAATCAATAATACTTGATTTATTTATATGTGGGAGTTTATGAAACATCCAGATAGGTCAAAGAACATTTAGTTTATAATTGGCCTGTTCACTCATGGTACCATATGCCAGAGCATTAATGATGATAAGTATGTTAATATCCCAGCATTATTTTTATGATAGATATTTTAGCAATTAAGTATGAGGATCCAAATGATTGTTATATATCATACTCTTAAGTTTGGCTTTGTCTGTTGAATCTTTGGAATCCAGTCACAAGGAATGACTTGATTATATTTGATAAATGATGGTGATGTGAGTTATTGTAACTTGTTGCAGCTTATAAGCATAGTTGTTACAACTATTTATATTTTTTATTCTTTACTACAGTGCTGTAGAAAGAGTCATCAGTGCTCTTATGCAAAACAATGATTGGTGCCCCTCCCTCCTTCAAAAAAGTTTGTGCTAAATAGAACAATGAAAAAAATTACTATTACTTAATTTAAATACAGGTATATTATATATACTGAACTTTAGATGTAATTACAGGGGATTTGAACATTGACTTTCAAGCTCCATTCAGCATTCCCTTAATTTTATATAACCAATACCCATGATCACATACATGTAAAAAGATAAATGATCACTATACATAGTTCATGCTGAACCAGCACTCGTCAATTGTTTTAGATGATCATCTCCCACACAATCATCACATGACCACCACATCTCGTGCTTGTGTATAACTTGGTAAAACAGGCAAAACTCACTATATATTTTGCCACACAGCAAGCTAGAGTAATCAATAGATGCCAGAAGGCTTGTGCATAAAATCCTCATCTAGTGTCTCACCCAATATCCCCAGACTAGTTTCTGGCTGATGGCCTTTGTCAGTGAGGAGCCTTGGATCTGAGAGCACCACCTAGATCTTAGGATCTAATGCAACCCTCCAGCAGCCACCTTTTATCTCCATTTAACTACAAAACAGTCTTAAATTGAAAAACACCTTAATGTTTTCAATCCAAGCCCATTAGCTTATATTGTCATATGGGTCTGAACCCAGTTCAGTACCCATACATTTTGGTTCTTTAATAACCATAGCCACCACTATCCTATTAGGCAGGATTGGTTTTAAGCCAATAAATATCACATGACCACCTCTTGCTTGTGTATAACTTATTAAAACAGGCAAAACTCATTTTGCCACACGGCTCCTCACTGACAAAGGCTATCAGCCAGAAACTAATCTGGGGATATTGGATCAATAGGCACTAGATGGGGATTTTATGCACAAGCCTTCTGGCATCCATTGATTACTCTAGCTTGCTGTGTGTGGCAAAATGTATATAGTGAATTTTGCCTGTTTTAACACAATCAGTGCTCAGTTTATATTAAGATAGCAAATCTTCAAACTTTAATAGACCGGCTTCAATCTTTTCCACCTCCAATTCTTCAACTCCATATGATAAAATGCTCAAAGCCCTTGTTAATGCCAATATTGTTGTATCCATGTTGATTTTAAATCACTAATATGTCCATTTAAATACATAGAGTTGGGCCAAAATCAAGGTGAATCTGTAATATTTTAAATACAAGCTGCAATTAGAAGGATTTGAACAGACTTTCAAGCTCCCTTCAGGTATCCACTCCATCTTATATAACTAATGCAAGAGGTGGAGGGTAGAGAAGATTGAAGCCTGTCCATTAAAGTTTGAAGATTTGCTATCTTAATATAAACAGCACTGATTGTATATATGGATGGAGTATGATGATCTGGACTGACATGCGTTTTAGTTCAACATGAAATATATTGTACGTGATCTTATATCCCACAAAGAACCATTAAACATCCTTATCTACTTCAACCACAATAACAACATTCCTTATTCTTCAAAAATAAATCTATTACTATAAACTACTGGAAACTGAAATATTTCAAACGCAAGTCAATCTCCGATAAAGCGCTACTTCTTAAATATAAATCTACGCGCACCCTCTCCTGTCGGTAAGAGTTTAAAAAACAAGTGAATCACTTAAGTTTAGAGCATACATTCTGTATACACCAATTCTTGTAGACGATGCTTAAATCAGATCTCAAGTCTATTGAGTGCCTGAAGTTATAATCAAATATTCAATTGTACAAATCTATTTAACCCATTGCAGGAGAAAGGCTCATTTTTGACCATCTACAATCAGACAAACGTCTTATAAATGTAAATGTATTATTATAACGTGCTGAAAACTTTGAAATTATTCAAAGGGAAGTCTATCTCTGATAATGCGCTATTTTTTAAATATAAATCTGTGCACACACTTCTGCTGATAAGAGTTTAAAAAACTTAAGTGAAATAACACCAACTCTTATAGACCATGCTTAAATTGGAGCTTAGCGCATTATCAGAGATTGACTTTACGTTTAAATAATTTCTAAGTTTTTAGTGCTTTATAATAATAGATTTATAAATCATGTTTGTCTGATTGTAGGAAGTTAAAAATGAGATTGTCTTTGTCCTGCGATGGGTTAAATAGATTTGTACAACTGAATATTTGATTATAACACCAAGCACACAATAGACTCAAGCCCTGATTTTAAAATGGTCTGTAAGAGTTGGTGTATATAGAATGTATGTTCTAAATTTAAATGATTCACTTCAGTTTTTTAACCTCTTACTGGCGGGAGCTTGTGCGTAGATTTATGTTTAAGAAAGCACATTATCGGAGAGTGACTACCATTTGAATAATGCCTCAAATATGAAAATGTTCACAAGCATTGTAGCTGAGAAACATTTAACTATTTCTATAATTAAAAGATAAACAGGTACTCATCTTATAGCTAAAGATGCCAAACACAAAGATGCTGTTTCCACGGCTGGCATGTTCGAACCTGCGTTTTCTATAATACAACTTTTTGTTGTGCTACAGAATGTATGTCGCGTCGCAGCAATTACATTTTCCGAATTCGCACAATTTATAAAATAGTTACAGCTTGATGAGAGAGTTTGTATTTGAATTGGATGGAAATGTTTTCATTGGATTTTTTTATATTTTAAAGTATTGAAATGTTCAGATTTTTTAAAGTAATAATTCTAAGACTTTTTATAACGTACTGTATTGAAGTTTTAATTGGGAAAATGTTAAATATTTATGTTTTTAGTGAGTTGCAATTGGATAACGCGTCAAGTAACGTACTGTTCGTAACATTCCATGAGACACCGTGTGTATATTTTTGAAGTAAAAAAGAGTGGTACCAAAAATATCCAGTAAGAAAAGTACAAATATACACGTTTTGTAAATTTCATAAAAAGCAAATATTATAAACATGTTTAGTAAGTAAAGAAGGCATTTATATGTGTTTGTTGTTGTTTTAAAAAGTTTGACTTTCTTTATTTTGTCCGATTACGGTTACGATTTTGCATTTTTTTATTTTAGGATTACAAACAATAGAACACTAACCCTAACTATAAAACTAAACCTAACCTTAACCCTAAAACTAACAGTAACAACTTTTACTTTTTATTGTCATTCTATTTCAAGTAAAAAATACCCGTAATATCTCTTTGTAAAAAAGAAATGTAAAACGAAGATTAAAAAAATAGACTAAGAAATCTTACTTTTTATTACGATTATTTTTTAGTTAAACAACAACAAAAAAAGTCGTAACACAAGAAAAAATATCAGAAAATTGATAAAAAAAAAAGTCGTAACACAAGTAAAAAAATATCCAATAGAAAATTGATAAAAAAAGCCGTAACACAAGCAAAAAATATCAGATAGAAAATTCATAAAAAAAGCTGTAACACAAAAAAATATACGATAGAAAAAACATGAATCAAATTGTAATTTGTTGATTTTATTTTACATTTATTATCATTTAAGTTGTATACGTTAATAAAAAATATTTATAAAAGACGATTTTGTTTTTATTTTCGCATTACAAAAAAGCACAGCAACCAGAGGTTATTTCCGGTTCTTAAACAGCAAACAATGTGAACGATAGCTCTCCTCAAAATTGAAATCAGCAGGGAAGGGGGTATCAAACCCCTAAATACAAGGTAAGAGAAGTTTTATATATTTAAAAATGGAATGTGATAATGATATAGATAATATACATAGCAATTCAAGCTTAAATTGTCACACTCAGTCGTTCAACAGAAACGATAGCCGAAATCTTCATAGCTATAACAACAAATCTCGGGCTCCATCTGAGATCAAAAACCTTCCCATTAGCAATGCTAAGCACCAAATAATGACTGACAACATTAAAATGCAAGAAATTATACAAACTTCGTCAGTTATATGCAATAGCGTTGGTTTCCCATCGGGCGAAATAACAGCCAATATTAATAATACATACGAAAACAGTAACAACACTCACCGTATTTCCCAAACTCCTTTAGAAGTAAATAAACACAATTCATCCACAACCGCGAAACACTCAGAATAATTTGGAACAAAAAATATCAGCAAAATCTATCTGAAGAAAGGAAAAAAAATTTTTTTAAATCACCAGAGGTCACCAAATTCGCTGCTGTATCACCAGAGACTGTCAACAGTATTTCGGGAGAAAAAAACCAAATAACAAAAAAAAATCAACAAAACCCATTCACAAACAAATGAAAATTTCAAACTAGATGAACCTTTAATATCTACATCGTTCGCACATTTCAAAACACTCACAAATACAAACCCTTCCAAAAAAATCTATATCCTACGCTAACGCTTTAAGTATCAACAAAGACGTTAAAACCGCGGAGACTAACTCGGTCAGCAATATTAATGAAATGCTTATAGGCATATCGGAATATGAAAGAAATCACACCAGAAGATAATCAACACCCCCAATCGGTTAAGATATTAAATTATAATAATATTACCGATGAAATGCATCAAAACATAAACTATAATTTCAACAAAACTATTCCAAACATGCTCTATAAATCTTTCCAAAATTATTACAATGACAAAACTCTAATCCTAGCAGTAATGAATGAAAACTTATCATTATACAAATTCCCCATGGAACATTTATATTCTGTAATTAAACAACATGATTCAGAGTTGGGGATTTATCAAATACTAACACATCCTAATGACAGATATGTGGCAATAGAATTTAAGACCTGGGCAGACAGGCTCCAATTTAAAAACTATTAAAATACTGGGAAATAAAATACTTTGCACTGTAGAAATGAACAGACCTATGATACTACAAGGGAAAATCAAAAACTGCCTAACAAGATTCACTGAACAAGAGCTCCAAAATATCCTCAATCCCTACGGCACTATCAAAATTTAAATTCCTTCCAGACCCCATCTTGAACGGAAACATAATATCAAACGCAGCAATCTTCTCACTAGCCATGAAAAAAAATGTTTCTCCCACTGACATCCCTACTGTAGTTAATGCAAGAGGTTCACCAATGGTCTTAACAATCAGAGGGGTGTGGCCTGAGTGCTTTCACTGTTTACAAAGGACACACTTTATAAAAGACTGTTTGGCACATATCTGCACTACCTGCAATCAAAAGAAAGGCAAGTTCCACCGCTGCAATGGAAAGAATATAGAAACAACAACCACTACAAACACCAAACAGTCACCTAAAACAGACAATAATATTGAAAACCACACTGATAAACACAGGGCTTCAACATCAAACTATATCGAATCTATAGACATAACTCCCACAGATGTAACACCAGACCACATAATATCTAGAGATGAAGATCAAGATGAAAATCTTTCCCAACAAACTGAAATGGAATTCCACAACAATACAACCAAAAATAGAAATGATAAACAAACTACATCAAGTACACCTCATTTCAAACCAATACACAGATAATATTCAGTCAATAAACAGTACAACATTGGAAAAAAAGGGCTATGAATCGATGCTTGACAATCCTTCAAACTTGAAATCACTTCCAATAGAAGAAACAGACACCAGAATCAAAATAGACAAAAATAACACCCAATCACCTAGAAAGTCACAAAGTAAACAAAATACAATAACTCCACATCCTCAAAAAGAAAGTAGCAAAACCAAGGAAAAAATTCAATCCAGCACACACCAAAACTCAAAACCTGGGGGAAAAGGATGGTTTATCTGGACATTGGGATC
This sequence comes from Epiperipatus broadwayi, assembly GCA_028023455.1. Taxonomy (NCBI): domain Eukaryota; kingdom Metazoa; phylum Onychophora; class Udeonychophora; order Euonychophora; family Peripatidae; genus Epiperipatus; species Epiperipatus broadwayi. The sequence goes on along the minus strand of JAQFVV010012455.1, from coordinate 1,392,281 downwards.
AGGATCTTTCACAAGAAGTAGAGCTGACATGACAAGCTATACCAAATATTAATAAATGGAAATCAGATGTTCCAGATAAATCAAGCTCAGATGACGATATGAATTCTGGGTTTATAACACAACTACCTACATTAAAACCAGATTCACAAAGTAAAGTGTCGTGGGAAAAAAGAAAAGAAAAACCTCTGAGCACTCTGATACAGATTCAGCACCAATGGAAGATGATCCCTATTTGGAATTACCAGATTCTATGGAAAATGAGGACCTTCCAGTACTCATGGAATCAAATCCACATCAACTCTCATTGGAAGAAGCATCAGATCAAGAAACCAATTATAGTCATTTACTTCCAAATTCTCCCCGAGACCAGGGGCCAGCTGGAGGGGCAGGGACACTATATTATGAACTATAAAATTGCAGGAATTAATGTCCGTGGCCTCAACTCATTGGCCCGTGCCCACGCAATTAGAAATTGGATAAGCATTAACTCTCCCACATCCTTCTAATGGGGGAAACCAAATTCCAAAATAACACTGACACTAAAATAGAAACATTAATTGCCACTATGGGCTTCACTAAATTTTCAGTTGGACATTCAGCATCTGGAGGGGTTGGAGTATTAATTAACAAAAAATTTCCTCCAAACAAATTCTGTATTCTCTATTTGGATAACAACTTAATCTTATTAGAAATAGACTATTGGGGCTACAGCATAAATCTAGCTTATATATACACTTCAAACAATCCTACTATCTATCACAAAATTCAGATTTTAAATGCTACCCTTAGCAACAAATCAGGCTCTTTACTTATATTGGGAGATTTTAATACCACATATGGTCACTTTAATCTAAAATTTCTTCCACTGATAAATAGAAACTTGATGTGTGGGGAAGGATTCCTTCCTTCCGGATCCTCCTACTTTTACACCAAAGCCTAATAGACCTATTATATTATTCACCAGATTTACATTTTCATCTAAATGCAAAACTTTTACCGGTGTCGTTTTCGGACCATATGGCCCTTGTAGTTACTCTTGAAACCATGGCTGGCCTCCCAACCCCAGAGGCTCTTCACAAAACCATGCGGATGGTAACAAAATCAAACATAACAGAGGCCATAGTGTCCGAATTTTATATATATTTTCACAAAATCAACATGCTTTCAAGACCAGCTGAAGAAGCCTGGTTTTTATTTATAGGCATCCTACAGACAATATTAAAACACCACACCATGAAAGTCAAAGGCCCTAATGGCCTCTTCAGAGATCTTCTACAAATAGAGAATCAGCTTCAGATGCTCCAAAGTCAACCTATCAAAACACAAGATAAATATAGTCTTAAAAACCTATACCGATCAAGACAAAAATCCCTGGCGGAATACCTATCCATTAGGAGAGCCAAATTTATTTATCACAACATCATCACTGTACAAAAGGCTACTTGAGATGGGCACTTGGAGGGGAAAATAACAAAACCACTCCCACCTCCATCATTGCAGATGGGAAAACCTTACTGGGTACACCTATGATGAACACAATAAAAGAACACTTCCGGAAAAGAATGCAAACTGCAATCTTCAATGGCACACAATCCTGGTCTGAAGTTGATCCACAGGCAATACATGGGATCACAGAAAACCTACTCCAACAGAAAATATCTTCCCTTCCAGATGGTGTACATCCTGGATTACATGGGATTCCCAGATTCCTAATCCTACACTTCAATCAATTTGCAATTCCCATAATGAAGAATATGGTGGATTACCTAGCAACTGGTAATAGAGTGATACCTAACCTTTACCCAGTGGCGCTAGTTCCATTTATAAAAAAAAAAATCAGGTTATGGATCTCTCAAACGTCAGACCTATTTCCATGACACCCCTGCTAATTAAAATTGTAGAGTCTGTGATCAAAGACCTCATCCAACCAAATGTCTTAAAGCACATATCTAACAACCAATATGCCAAGAAGGAATCCTCTACTGCACATGCAATGGGCAACATAATGTCAAAATCCACCGGAAGTCAGGGCCAATAGCTATTCAACTGGACATTGCTACAGCTTTTGATTTGGTACATATAGACATAATCTTAAATATTTTGGCCGAGTATGATGTTCCTGCAACTGCTGTCCAGATCATAAGCAACTTACTATACAACAGGGAAATTTTTATCACTATGGATGGTAATATCACCTCCGGATTTAAACCGACACAAGCTATCCCTCAGGGTTCCCCCCTCAGTGCCCTATGCTTCATCGCATATATAAATCCTCTCCTGATGGATTTGGAAAAAAATCTACCAGGTCTTTTTATACCCAATTTAAGCAGAGAATTCAACATGTTTGCCTACATGGATGATGTAATGATCATCCTACCATCAAGAAAACATATTCCTTTGCTACAAACAATATTAAGCCGCTATACTGAGAAATACAGGCTGCAATTCAACCCCAGCAAGTCTGCCTCCTGGCAAATTGTTTCAGGAAGGAAAATTAACACCCTCTTCTCTGCCAAGCCACAGAGATATCTTGGGTTTTCCATATTCAAATTTACCACAGCAATGACCAAAGAGATTCAGGATAACATCCTAGAAACAAACAAATTCATCACTTCCTTGTCACAAGTCTACCTTTCCCTCCCTGGCAAGGTAGCACTAATTAACATGAATGTGATGCCAAAAATAGCATACTTTCTTCCATTTATCAAATGCAACAAAAGCTTCATAAATAAAATAAATGGCTTGTGCTCAAGGCTTTTCTGGAAAGGTAAAACGGTCGCGATCAGTCTCAAAGGCACTCAGCAACCAAGAAAGCTAAATGGTCTTGCTCTCCACTCCATTAAGGCATTGATTTACCAAAAAACCCACAATGTCATACACAACTTGGTATCATCATATGGTTTTAACACAATTCTCCAAAAAACTTTCCTTCAAAAGGTAACACCCACTGACCGACCCCCACCAGACAGACAAACATGGATCACTAGAAACACAAGCTTTATCAAACAGCACTGCCCAATAAATGACTCCACATTCAATTCTAAAATATCATTATGGCAAGCATACACAATCCTCCATCCAATCTTACATCCTATAATCAATACATTTTATTACAATAATCAGAAACTGGTATCCAACTTTAAAAGATGAAGTCTAGAGGCTAAATACCTAGACTTCCTCATTAAATACAACATTAATGGACTACCTACTAATCACTTCCTCTTTTACAAACGTGGTCATAACATAGACCCTACTTGCAGCATTTGCATGAACGGCGATGAGACATTGGAACACCTTTTCTCACAATGTATGGGATTCAGAGTGATCCGAGAAATCATACTCTCCAACACCAAGATAGATTTCCAACTGATCTCATCTCTGAAAGATAGTATCAATACTAAAACCTATCCAATAATACGTCTCTTGGTGTTTTTGAACTATGCCATATGGGTTACACGTAAACTAATCATGGAACACCCACAACCTAATATAAAACAGGTTTTTTCCAAAACGATTAAAATCCAGAAGAGAGACCAACTCCTGGCATCGTCGAAAACATTTGAAGACACTTGGACATTATACAATATGCCAAACTAACAACAAGGCAAAAGGGGGGGGGGGCTAACAATCAGATAACAAATATGTAAAAAATCTAATGTTCACACCATATTGGGCAATATAGACTCATCAGAACCCAAATGGAAATAACAAGATAGTTAGAACAACAATGTAAACCCCAATTGTATGATTACACATCACTGTATACATTAGAAATAATAAATTATTATTGAAACTAAAAAAGCACAGCAAAATTATTATAATCAACGGCCCGGGAATGATCATATTTTATAGTTTTAGCTTGAAAACAGCGCCATCCAACGGAATCTTTATAAGACAAGCACCGATAAACAAATGTGTAATAAAATCCACAATCCAAACTAAATTGTAAAACTTAAATATTGATATTTATCCTTATTATAAAAATCTCTTAATTATTGTTTAATATGCATATATTACAGCAATATAATAAAAAGATGATTAAATTGATGATGCAAGTGAGAAAATCACAAAAACATGAAGGAAATAATAAAATTTTATTCTTATTACATCATGTGTATATATAAATTGTAACGCATGATGTAAATAATTAACTTGATGCATGAACTCAAGTTGCTATTTGAAAGAATCAAGTTAACACTAAAAAGAACAACCTTGTTTTGGGGATCGGCAAAATATATATAAAAACTTATCAAAGATCAGATCTAAAACACTTGTCAGCCAACCAACACATACTTTGTGAATAGAAAATTGAATTTGTCATTCAAACAGGTCTGCAATCATCAAAGCAAAAACCTTAAAGAAGAGTATCTCATTGAATATGGATAAAAGTATGTATTTAAACTCAGAAAACTAAGGGATTTTAAATCCCAGAAATAGCTTTATATTTATTCAATACTTCAAGAATAATTTCAATCTTGAGCCAGAGAGATCAACTTTAGCTTGAGATTTCCAATAGTCAATACCTTGCTATCAACAAACTCAAGGATTTTGATCAACTACATATATAGAAACACAGTCAATCATGGAAGTGTGAAGTTACCTCTTGGTAAGAGATTCATCACCCATGGATCTGTAACTGGCAAAACTGAATTTGATTCAACACAGCATCTATGCTGAAAGCACTACCAACTTTACTGCTTGAAGATGAAACTGTAAACTTAACACCTCAAGGAATAATATATGGAAGAAAAATTCAGATCACTATCATGTACATTCTAGAACATTTGAACCTCCACCAATTGGATCGTGAACTATAGCAAAAAGGGCATGTACAATCCTTTTAAGACATTTTCCTTTATAGTCTTGATTTATCTTGGGTTGACATCATGTTCTTATTTTATGTATCTATATTTTTTGTTTATTACTTTCCTTTACCATAGGTTGAGAGGGTTATAAATTCTTGCCACATTAGAAAAGGAAAAACATTAATGTTATTTTTAAATTGAAATAAAATATAGGGTCAGGTGTGAAGTTGCTTGGGTTGAATTCAATCATCACGGTTACAGATTATTCTTACACATTAAATACCAAAACTTGTACAATTACACTGTTATCTGTTGATACTAATCATTTTGTCATTTGTTTGTTTTTGTCAGTATATATGATTAATAATCTCTAGCATGAATGGTCTCCTATCACTGCAGAAGCAAATCATAATAGAAGGGGCATCACATTGTTAATATGAATTAATTACTAAACATGTTGGAGACAATGAATTATGATTTTATTTAAGTCTAAATTATCAAACAAGTATATATAAATATCAACTTTTAATATTTTTTGGTAGTATTGATATTGAATTATTCTTCAAGGGGAAAGGGGGATTGAATTAAGTTTTAACCATAAATAGTCAGATATCTAAGCAAATTAATTGCTTTTGTTACATAAATTGTAATAATTGTGAATAAATTTGTTAAATTTTATGATTTCAAATTAAAGATTTGCTTGCATTTTTTCTTTATTCATTTATCATATGCTCACACAATGAAGTTAGTAATATTCCCTGAAGTAGAATATTATGCATATTCTCCCTAAGCTTGAATCCTGGGATAAATGGAAGTTAAGGATGGAGAAAAGAAATGAGTATACATGAAGATATTTGGTATATGTTCGTATGGTAATACATCATCTCCTAGGTGTAAGAAGAATCTTAGATATGCTTTCTCATCTGTTCTGATGACTTATCAAGCCTACTGTTATAAAAGACCAGAGCCCATTCCATTACAAAATACATTAAACTAATAAACATCACATGATCACGATTTTTTATATTTGCTTATAACTTATTAAAACAGGCAAAACTCTCCATACAGTATTACTGTATGGAGAGTTTTGCCTATTTTACAATATATATTGGAGATCATTTATATTTTTCATATGTATGTGGGCATGTGTATTGGTTATATAAGATGGAATGGATTGCTGAAAGGAGATTGAAGGTCTGTGTTAAATTTACTTTCCATGCTTTTACATAAGTGAATTTAGATACAATATCTTCAGCATTTAGAGTTTTGCATATGTCGTTCTCTGCAGCTATCATTGCAAATTTACTGACTGATTTTGTGTAATTGTCGAACGTAAATATTTTTTATGATTTTTAACTTCGAATATGATCTCCCTTCACTAGCTACACTTATAGGAAGAGTTAATAGTATTCTTAATGATATATTCAAATGTGGGAATGAAACTAAAGTCATTTTCATGAATATAACTTAGAACATAAAGTGAATATTTGAGTTGAGATAATTCACTTGAAAATAAGTTTTTAAATAAGCATCGTTCTTCATATAATTCCTCCATTTAGGTTTTTATTATTATCACTAATGTTTAAATGAATTCATAGATTAAAACATGCTTTTAAATAAGTTTCACCAAGTGTATTTATAGTTAACAAATAATTATATAAATATTCACCAAACAGTCTTTAGTGTACCAACATTAATTAACAATCTCTCTCCAAAACCAATTGCACACATACTAAGTCATCAATATTGAAATAATATATATAATTTAAATTATATTACCTGTAGAACCTTTTTACTCCAGCTTTTCTCTTGTAAGAACTTTAAAGCAACCATATTATATATTCTATATATAATAAGTAAAAATAAATATTCTTTATAATCTAAAGTTTACTTAAAATCTTTAAAAGTTTAAATTATTTTTATCCCAGTGAAATCTTTTAGGATGTTTTTTTTTAAAAAAAAAAGATTGAAAACCTTAGACACAGTAATTGCAAAATCACAGAGAAGTGAGAAGACTAATTCCTGTTAGAACAATAAATGATGACAAAATTTTCTTTTGAATCAACCCATTAATGCAAAGATAGTGATTTTTTAAGAAATGAAATTCGCTAGTTTGTCATTTCTTACTTAATTGTTTATAGAATAATTCAATTAATTTTAAAACTATTTCAGATTTAAAATAACTACCTAAATATTTTGAAATGATACTGTTTTATATTTAAATATATCAGAGAAACAAACAGTCATACATACATTGATATATTTAATTATTACATTAAAAGTCTGTCACTATTTAGTTTTACCATTATGTGTACACTAATATAAATATTGTTTTAACTGCTTCTATTTTAACTTTTTTACCTGTGTGTTTTTAAAACTAAACCAAAATTGCTATAAGAATTTCAAATGGTATACAAATATGGGCAGACATCTTGAATTTTTTTTTTGATTTTGTTTGTTACAGTAAATTTAAGATATTTTAATAATAAATCAATAAAAAATGTTGAAGTTATGTTTATTATTATTTTACATATATAAAATAACCATCACAATATATATATATATGACATGAATATTAATAGTGAAACAGACTTCCATTTTGCATCACGTGATTTGAAATATGCATCATGTAAATCCATCATAAGACATAACTGAGAATATCATAAGAATAAAAAAACTAGAAAATTATAATTGACAAATCATATTTCAAGAAATGATTATTCATTTTAATATGTTTATATTTCCCTATTTTGTAGAAATAATGAATCAAGGCACAATAATTAATATTCATAAGAGAACGAAAATAAATGTATTCTTAATTCTGCATTGTTTCCTGCCCCTCTGTCTTGCTATCTTGCTTACCACCTTCCTCCAACACTGCCTTGTGAACACACCATTTTTTCCTTTTGTTTGTTTGGGTTATAATTAATTTTTTTGTAAAACTGAATTCTTTCATATACTGATTTGAGAAAGTTTTAGTTTTACTTATTTTATGCAAAATTGTATGTAATTATTTTTTCTAACTTTATATAAGTAGGTATTTCAACATATATGCATATATATATATCACTCAAGTGTTTATAACTATTTTCTAGCTTTATAAATACAAACATAACAAAACTCATCTATAGGAAGATAAAGCAGTGCAAGGCAAAGGCCTCTCTGTCAGTCCTTCATTGAGAGTGAAAAAATCAAGGTGTGAATGACTTTACATTCTTGCTCTACTTTTTAACTAAATTAATAACTAGATCCCATTTACTGGCCAATATTGGATGAATAATTCATTTAGATTAGTTGCATATCAGCTATTCAAATGATCATTTTGAAATCTGGATTTTGTTTTTAGGCTTTGTTAGGCAAGATTTTTAACCAGATCGTAAAGCATGGGAGACTGATGGATTGCCTTGAACCATGTGGTTTCATCTACAGTCATGGATAAACATTTTCAAATACATTCCATTCTTTAATATTTTCTCAATTTCCAATACTTATAATATTTCACACACCCATTTTTTTCTGTTTCATTTTCAAAATATTTATCTTATTAATTCATAAACACTGACTTTCTTTTTATGAACTCAACTATTTAACTTCTTACAATCACAGAGATGTGATGTTATGCACATGGCTTCTTTATTGGAATCAGGAATCTCAGCCTCTATGTCCAGAAAAACCTGTTAGCCACCTTACCTTCTCTTTCCATTCCCCACCCTAAATTTTTCCCATATTCTGTTTCATCCTATTTACAAAACATTATCTTTGTCCACCTATGGCCTTTATATCTAGATCTCCCTTATCTTTTTCCAAACCAGCATAAAAACCAAGAACTCATTTTCTGTATATTCATTGTTTATATTTATTCTACCACAATTTCATTATTTGTACCCTTTCTGTTTGCAAGCATTTACATTCAATTAACAGATGCCCAATATTTTCTATGCCTTCCTTACATAACATGCAGACTAAATCACCCACATTTCTCCATTTATGTATATATTCCCTTGTTTCTAATGATCCTGTTCGAGCCTTAAACATAAACTACTTTCTTTGCTATTATTGTACATTAACTCGCACCCAATATTGTTTATTTCTATATATATTTAAACTTTTTACTCTCCACATTAGCTCTTCATGTCTCCAACTCCCTATTTTTTATTAATACATCTATTTTATCCATTCTTTGCCACTATAACAATAATTCTCAACACAATCATCCCATCTTTTGTATAATTATACTGACATGAGATTCACTGCTATGCACTATGGCTTCTTTCTTGGAGCTAGGAATCTCGGGCACTATATCCAGAATGACTTGTTAACCACCTTATCTTCCCTTTCATTTCCCACCCTAAGTTTTTCCCACATTCTTCTCTATCTTGCTCCATCCCGTTTCCACATTATCTTTGTCCAGTTTATGGCCTTCATATTTAAATACTCATCCTTTTCCAAACCCAGCATAAAAGCCAATAACCCACTCTGTATAATCACTTTGTTTATATTTATTCTCCCACAACTTTATTATATGCACTCTTTCTGTTTGTAAACATTTATATTCAATTAACAGATGCCTAATATTTTCTATGCCTTCTTTACATAACTTGCAGACTAAATTCCCCACATTTCTCCATTTATGACTTGTTGCTAACGATCCTGTTTGAGCCTTAAACAGTAAACTATTTTCCTTGTTATTATCATAAATTGTAACATTATTCTGTTTATTTCTATATATATATTTAAACTTTTTTCCCTCCATACTAGTTCTCCATCTCTCCAACTTACTATTTTTTTTATTAATGCATCTATTCTTTTATCCTATCCCTTACCACTATAACAACAATTCTAAAACAATTAGCCCAGCTTTTGTATAAATATACTGACAAAGTCTTTATTCAAATTTTCTGCATACCATACTATCTTTCTCGCCCATCTTGCTGCCTGCCCTTTACTTATAACACAATTAAATACTATTTTGACTATTCTCTTACTATCCATAAATTGCAATCTACCCAACATTTTCATTTTATATCTCTCGTATAAAAACTTGACCATCCCATTTCTCCTTGAATTGCCTCCTTTGCTGGCTACACATCTACATGTCTTCCTACTTCTCTTTCTACTTTTTCTAAGTAATCTAACATCCCTTCACTAACACAATGCATTGTTACCATAAGTTTACCCTGCTACTGCCACACCCATACAATTCTAGCTGCATCTAATGCATGTGTTCCTACTTCTCTTTGTACTTTTTCTAAATCTAACACCCCATTACTAACTCATAATGCATCATTATCCATACAATTCTAGCTATATCAGATTTATTATATGAAAACAGTTAAATTTCCTTATCAGTTCCTTTCTTTTCTTCACTTCGTTTATCATTTTTTTCTCCCATTCATCCAAGCAATCTCTCCGACTACTTAAGACGATTCTCAAATAGTTACACCTATTCACCATATTTAACTTTATATCCCCCACTAAAAAATTTTTCTCTTCTCTTTCCCCAACATTTATTATCATTACTCTTGATTTTACTTCACTAAATTAAATTTATCTCTTTGGCCATCCTTGAGCATGTCTTCAGCATAACTTCCATATCTTCCCTACTTTCTGTGAACAAGAACATATCATTAGAAAATAAAAGACCTGATAATATATACACTCCCTTGCTATCTATTAATGGTATCTCTATCCCTCTTCATAGACTTTCTATTGCTCTCTCCATTTCTCTCAAATATAACAAAAAACAAAATAGGTGACATAAGGTATCTTGTCTTAGTCCCACTCCACTTTTAACTCAATCAATTTCCTAATTGATACGTATAGTAATTATTTTCATACAATCTCTCCACTAAAGATTCATTCATTTCCAAATTTATTAAACTTACCCATAATCTATTTACTCTATCATATGACTTCTCTATATCTATAAAAACAATATATAATTATCTACCTATATATATATATACTCATATTTATAAGTTGTACGACTACAAATAAACTATCCTATACGCCTATCCGATCGAAAACCTTGTATTTCTCCCATTATATTATTTTCTTCCAATCCACTTTGCAAGCCTTCCAGTCACCATATGTGCAAAAACTTTACAGCTATCGGTCTATGATTGTTTAACTTTCTATGATCCTTACCCTTTCCTTTAAATAGTAACCTTACTCTTGTAATATTCCAGCTAATTGGAAATTCTCTCTCCTATGCCATCTTATTAAAAACGGGTTTATTTTAAAAAGAGCCACCTAACGATCTTTTTTAAAAGTTATAATTAGAACGTTGAAATTTTTTAAAAAGCCATCAATTTATCATAGACAAGGTATGAAATGTTTTAATGTCTGTTTTTTTTTTTTTTAAAATCACTGATGCCAGATCATTATAAAAGGATATTAAAATATCTTTTTCGCTCCATAAATTTAACATATTTTATTACACATTTCAGTATACATATAATTTCCGTAATTTTGTTACGTAATAGATATGCAAACAAAATCTTTTCTTTTTTTTTTCAGGTAGCCGGCTGATAGCTATATCAGTAATCCAATTACTAGTCAGAAATTATATACTCCATTATTCTTAGCAAGATTGTAGCTCTGGCTAATCTGAATTGCTACTCTGATCTTGAAATAATAAGCACGTGTTAAACGTATTATTACGGGATATGAATCTATGATTTAGCTTTATGATTAGTTTTGTTTTATACTCAACCTCGTATTTTCATTATGCTGCGGGACTCCTAACTGTTTCTTAAGATACGATTCTGTGCTGCAGCGTTGATGATATTTAGTAAATAATTTTATTTGATTTCCGATTGGTGTAAAATGGTGAGATATTTTCTTTTTCATCGTTTTTTATTCAATGTCTGATAATAATTTCTCCGCTTAAAATTCTCATTTGCGTAATTATTATTTAAAGTCTTCCATTTGATATCTCTTTAATTTTCCTAAAAAATTAATTTGAAAAATTGTAATGTAATATTTTAGATATAATTACGAATTTGACGGCTTTTATTTGTAAATTTATAAGTGCTAAAATTTGCGATTTTTTTTATTTATGTTCTATGAAAAAATGTGATCATTTTTTAGAGGGTTTTTAATTGGTAGATTAAGTGTTTATGGTTACATAGAACTAACTCGCGGCGCTTATGTTGATTCCTAGGTATTTTTCTGAAATAATCAGAAATTATATTATTCGATTAATCATTTGACATTTGAATATCGGAAATGATTAAATTGAAGGGTTAGCTTTCTAATCTGCCACTATTATCGCGCTAAACCACGGAGGTCAGAATTGCCCTGATCAAAAGCCAATACCTTAATGATGGTTCTCATTTTTCACATATTATTATACTAATCATAATAAAATTAAATATGTTAAAACAATGAAAGAAATGATATAAGTAAAAAGATTCCTAAACTAGTATTTCACATCTAATAAAAACAGAGTTTTAATCTTTTTGTTGAATATATTTTATATTAATGCCAATTTGCTCATGAACTCCTTAGTTCGAATCCTAGCTGGGTAAACTTGAAAAAGTTTCCAAATTAAAATCAGGATTTTCTTTTTCAGGTAGTCAATCTAAAGTAAACATAGCCAAAGATGAAAGATTGGCTGGCAAATGGGTATCTAGGTATTTTTATCTGGAAGGTGAAATAAAAACTTGTTCAAATCCTCATCCCTGCAATTGGGAATCCTGGGAAATAAATACTTTTTTTTCATTGGTTCTCTATGAGATGTGCTATTTAAAAGTTGTTTCATCTTTACTTACAACAATGCACTTTTTCTTTTGTTATTATGACTTAGCAAACAAATTTTAGTTCACTTTATTATGTTACCTTTAAGTAACAGCCAAAGCTACTCCTTTTATTTAAATATTTGCATATCAAATCTCAACATTTTACTAATAATTATATATAGAAGGTAATCATTCCTCTTCACTAGCACTGTTAAACAATGATGTTAATTCAAGGATATTCTCATCCCAGCCACAAGATAGAGACTTAGAGAATATAAAAATGACCATCTTATTTTTGAACTCAAGTGCACTTATATGGGCCAATCTTAAATGTCTAGAAGTGAGAGCATAAATATATAAATCATTCACTTTAAATCCATTTCTTTTTCAATAATCTTACTTTGTACTCATATTAGATGTTAAATTATGTAATAATCAATAAATGTTATAGCAGTATTAGATTGTAATTATATAGAAGGTAATCATTTCTCACTAGCGCTGTTAAACAGTCATGCTAACTGAAAGGATACTCTCATTCCATCCACAAGATAGACACTTTGAGAAAATAAGAATGACCATCTTATCTTTGAACTCAAATGCACTTATTATGACCTGCAGTCATTCTTATTTTCCCAAAGTTTCTGTCATGTAGTTGGGGTAAGAATATCCTTGCAGTTAATATCAATGTTTAATAATACTAGTGAGTAGGGTGATTACATTCCATATAATTATAACCTAACATTGCGCTAGTAAAATTTATTGATTATTACAACATTTTACTAGATAATTTATCTATTTCAATTTTTTTTTTTTGTTTGTTTATACACTAATATAATAATTTTTGCTATTGCTTGTAAACATTTTAAAGACATTTTCTTCTATATATATTGTAATACAGATGGAAACATAATGGATGAAATTAATCATAGAATTAAACTTTGTTGGAGTGCTTTGAAAAGGAAGGTTTTTAATAAATGTGTTTTACTTATGGATCTGAGACTTGGACACAATAGAAGTACAATACAGAGATTTTAGACCACTCAAAGAAGTATGGAGAAATGCATGTTGGGAGTAACAAGAAGAGATTGAAAATGCAATATGTGGGTAAGAGAACAAACAGGTGTTACTGACCTCATTGAAAAAATTAAAAGACTGAAGTGGAGTTGGGCTGGACATATTCCTAGAAGAGATGATAATAGATGTACAATTGAAATTTTAAACTGGATTCCAAGAGATTGTAAAAGACCCAGAAAGAGACCACATGTAAGATGGATGGATGAAATAAGAAAGTGTGCAGGGAGGATAAGAGAAGCTAAAGATTGGAGAAGATGGATTGAACTTGGTGAGACCTTCATCCTGCAGTGGATTGATAATGGTTGATGATGATCATGAACGTGAACAAATGATCGCAGATAACATTGGCTCAAATGAAGGTCACCATGTTGGTTCCCAAAATCTGCCAACTATAACTTTCTAATGCAGGACAGAGAAATAGTGTGAAACCAATTATAAACGAGTCTACCAAATGCACTTACTTCCAAACTCAAATCTCAAGTTCTTTCATATTATAAATTTTATAATAATGAATACAATTATTAACAATAATAATAATTATCTTAATAAAATATAACCAACATTTTGAATTTTCTTCCTGTATAAATATTTTATTTATGCAACACATAATATACTAATTGCATACAGATGAAATAATGCAGCAGGTAGATAGGGCACATTTTATGCTACCACAGCATTGCAAAAACATATTTAAATAAATAGTAATTAATGATGAATATAAATTACCACAATGCAAATGAAATGGATAAATAAATCAAGTAACTAACAATATGTGGTCATTGAAATGTACTCTTTTTAAGACAACAAATAAAACTATTATGAGATTTTAAACAAGGCAAAACTCTCCATACAGTAGTGCCACCCTGTGCCAACCAGAGTAATCAGTGGATGCCAGAAGACTTGTGCATAAAATCCTTAACTAGTGCCTACTCATCCAATATCCCCAGACTACTATATGGAGAGTTTTGCCTTGTTTAATAATAATTATGTGCTAGTATAAGAGATGGTGATCGTGTGATGTTTAAGTTTTATTATGAGATTTTCTGATTAATGAATGCAACAGTAATGGCAACGAAAACAGAAACATATTTTAATAATAACAAAAATATTTATTTACAAATATAAATAAATATTAAAATTTAGAACAATAGATATTTTAAAAAATAATTTTAATTTAACAAATTAAGATAAAGTATTTATACAATTTTACAATAAGTATCTCCATTAAATATAGCTACAAAATTATAATAATAACCTTTGCATTATTTATTAAATTCTTTTCCTTATTATATAACATTTTTTTCCAGCTATTCTGTTTTAAAGATAAAACAACAAATATGTATGCTACATTAGGCTATTATAGTGACGTTAACTACCTAATGATATTTAACTATATCTCAAAACCAGTGTAAGAAAGCATTTGGTCTTATATTCCAAAGATAGCATATTGTATAAATTATAAATACATCTTTGCAATAGTATCCATACCTATAGAGGTGAGGAAATAGATATATATAATAGGTGGACAATTGGCATCTTAAACTGGATTCCAAGAGATTGGAAAAGACCCAGAAAGAGACTACATGTGAAATGGATGGATGAAATAAGAAAGGGTACAGAGGTGATATGGAAAAGAGAAGCTAAAGATCGGAGAAGATGGGTTGAACTTGGAGAGACCTTCATCCTGCAGTGGATTGATAATGGTTGATGATAATGATTAATCGTCTAGAACTGCTTTAACATTAAACTGCAGTAGCTAGTGAATACCCTTAAAATAAATATGCTTGTTTACTTTAGAGTAAATTTTTAAATTAATTACATCTTTACATTTGTAATTTTATTGCTACCCTCTTTTTTTATTAAATGATTTTTTTTCAATGAAAATCTATTGATATTAATTTCTATTTTTCTTGCTAGGCTTACAACTGCAACGAATATAAAAGTATATTAAAAACGGGTTATATTTGCATTAATTGATTTTACTATTATTTAAAAATATATTTTAGTTAACTATAAATCATTAAAATGCATAATAAAAACATCTATTTTGAATTTTCTCCTTAAAAAAAAAAAGAATATTGATACTCTCTATTATAGGCCATTTAAAATTATTACATTATTGCAATGACTCAAAATAGAAATATTTACCTGTTAAAAATTTTTTAAATTCCAGATTACATTTTTCATCTCTGTGACTTCATTTTACTGATGTGCATGTTATTGTATATGTATTGTATAACTAATATATCTGACATATAACCACTAAACAGCACATGATCATTATTCTTTATGCTTATGGAAGCTGTTTACAGAGACAAAACTCTCCATACAATAGTGCCACCTAGTGCAAGCCTCCATAATCAATGGATGCAGAAAGATTTGTGCATTAAATCCCTATCTAGTGCCTACTCATCCAATATTCCCAGACTAGTTACTAGCTTGTGGCTTTCATCAGTGAGGAGCCTTGAATCTGAGAGCACTGCACCTAGATCTTAGGATCTAATGGAACCTTCCAGCAGCCACCTTTTACCTTATTAGCTAATTATAAACCTTTGAGTCCAAAATGAAAACACAATAACGTTTTCAATTAAGCTTATTAGCTTGTATAGTCATATAGATCTGAACTCAGTTCAGCATTCATACTTTTTGCTGCCTTTGGTTTTTTAATAATCACAGTCACAAACCTTCCTGCATCCATTGATTACTCTGGCTTGCACTGAGTGGTGCTACTATATGGAGAGTTTTGCCTTTATACAAACAGCTTGTGTACACATAAAGAATGGCAATCATGTGATGTTTAGTGGTTTAATACCAATCCTTCCCAATAGGATTATGGTGACTTAATATATTACAACAATAAAAAAATTACATTTTTTCTTTGCATAAATTGAATCACATAAAAAGTTGTGAAAGGAACTTCTACTTATAATTACTGTTATATTATTATTTTTAAAATTTCTTTTTAATTTTGTTTACTAATGTTTAATAAACTGTGTTTCTAAAATATAAATGTTATATGAAGAATTAATGAAAGATCTATATTAACAAAATAATTTTAAAGTAATTTTTAGCCATTCAGTATAATAACATGTGAGTTTATTACTACATATATTTATGAATGAAAAGAAGGCTTACTTTACTTATTAGTAAATTCTGTGTTATAGTATCAGGGTTACAGTTTTCAAATTATAAATTAACAGAACACTCATTATTATTTAAAATTCTAATAGAAATATAATGTTCATATATTATATATAGAGCTTGCAAAATAAGCTCTTAACAAGCTTTGAGAATAACCTCAACCCCAGACCGATTTCTGCTTCTGGCATCATCAGTGAGGTACCAGGATATTCAGCATTAGATTAAAAATACTAGGACAAGCTCAGATTTAAAATACTAGGCTATCCTGGCACCTCACTGACGACACCAGAGCAGAAACCAGTCTGGGGTTGAGGATATTCTCAAAGCTTGTTAAGAGCTTATTTTGCAAGCTCTATATATAACATTTGTAAATACAGTACGAGCTCTATTAAATTAGGTCATGTGACATCTGACTTTTTTTTTTTATCATTTTAACGTTCATATAATACTTTATAAAATAGTTCAAATATACTAACATGGTGAAAATATGATTATTATAATAACGATTTTAAATATTTTTTCCATAATATTTATACTTTCTAGACTTACACAATCCATGAATTAGTCAAATCTTATGAAATTCATTAATTATTTAAATCGTACATTTTCTGTATATATTTAGATGAAAAACTTTCACATTAAATCACGAATTATACATCTTTCATTTAACAATCAATACTATATATATGACACATTGAAGAGATCACTAGAAAATAAAAAAATTTTTATAGGATATCAATAAAATTTAAAACAGCCTAAATAATTTATCTTTCTTCAAGTATATACCAAATTCAGTTTCTTTTTCTCTTCATTGGCATCTTAATGATAAAAGAACTCATTAAAGATTGTGCTGAAAATAAAACAGATGGTAGAATAAATTATTTAAAGAATAATATAATAAACATGGGCAAATTTCCAATAATGATGATCAAGCATTATTATCATTCTCTGTCATTTAGTTACTCTGTCTCGGGCAGAGAACATGTTATACTTACTCTTGTTTCATAATTTTTTTAAATTTTTTTTTGTTTAAATTATATTTATATTAATAGCGATATAAAAAAGTAAGTGTATTTAATTATATGAAAGGGGACTTGAACTCAGACTTTCGAGCTTCCTTCAGCTATCATAACTGATACACATGACCACACAAATAAATGATCTCTAATGTACATATCGTGTGCTGAACCAGCACTCATCAGTTGGTCCAGATCATCATCTCCACACATATATATAATCAGTGCTCAGTTTAGATTAAGATAGAAAATCTTTAAACTTTAATGGACATACTTCATCTTCTCCACCCTCCAACTCTTCAGACATCCGTACCAGTGAACGTTTGTTGATGGAATGCTTAAACCCTTGATGATGTCAATATTGTTGCCATATCCATATTGATCTTAAGTCACTCTGACCCCTCATATATATATGACCTTAATATGTCCATTTAAATATATAGAGGGATGGGCAGAATTAAGGCTGAATCTGTAATAAATCACTGCTAAGAAATATATATCCACAAGTAAATAAAACAATTGTCATAAATAAAAATTGTGTTCAATCAATTTTTAAAAACAAAAGTTGAGAATTTTTTTTCCAAAACTTACTAGATAGAAATACAACTAAGAAAAATCAAATTCATTTAATTTAGAATTAAGACAAAACAAATTTAAAAACTAAATAAATTACACTATCTACTAAAAATTCTATTCAGATATTTTAGAACAAATGAAAATAATTTGAAATAAATTATACATTTAAATAAATTGACTTTCTTCTTAGAATTAATTACTTTATCTCACACTACGAATACAGTTAAATGTAATTTATTATATATAAAATTAAAACTAAGTTAGCTTAACAAAATATACTTTAATAATTATTTTCTTTTATTCACCAATATATATATTTGTATATGTGACTGTTTTTATTACACTTTATTTGTGTGCGTGAGTTTACTTAAAATGTATACAATAACAAATGTAATTCTCTATTAATCACAAGATGGCTTCTACATTTCATACTGTCACCAGCACATGATATACAGGTATATAGTTAAACTTTTTTTACTTTCTTTTAGTATGAGTTATATTACAATAACTTTTAAAATAAAAATAATATATTAAAGTTTTGGTAATTTTTTTATTTATCTTAATTCTTGAATTTTTTAAGTCTTCATCATTGTGGACCGTGATATATTAATAGAATGTTGTGAATAGACACCTAGAACAAGTATACTGCTAAACATCACATGATGACCATTTCTATACTAGCACATAACAAAGGAAATCCCCCTTTCCCCCAAAAGATAATAAGGGGAGAAGGTTGAAAACCCTTTAGGGGGAGTTTTTTTTTAAAATGTGGATAAAAAGATGGGTTATGTGTAATCCTGCCTAATAGGATGATGGTGGCTATGGTTGTTTAAGAGCCAAAGATACCAAAATGTATGGGTGCTGAATTGAGTTCAGACCCATATGACTATATAAGCTATTGAGCTTAGATTGAAAGTATTATTGTGTTTTCAATTTCATTCTCATAGTTTTGTAGTAAAGTAGAGTTAAAAGGTGGCTGCTGGAGGGTTGCATTAGATCCTAAGATCTAGGTGCAGTGCTCTCAGATCCAAGGCTCCTCACTGATGATGGCCACAGGCCAGAAACTAGTCTGGGGATATTGGATGAGTAGGCACTAGATAGGGATTTTATGCACAAGCCTTCTGGCATCCATTGATTACTCTGTTTGGCACAGGATGGCACTACTATATGGAGAGTTTTGCCTTTGTTTACAACAAGTATACTGTTTGGGTTGTATGTTGTTTTCATTAAATCATTATATTTCAGCATGCACATTTTATTTTTATGTTATTTTTAAATTGCAGTGGTACTTTTATCTATTTTAATAAAATATCGTTTTCAACTTTTATTTAATTTTGATTTTTTTATACTGAATACTTTTTATTTATATATATTAAGTTTAAAAAGAAATTATTCTCAGCATTTATTTTTTTCATTTTCTGTGTTACATGTATTTAGTATTAATTTATGTTTTAATTGTTTATTTCCAATTTGTGTGTGAGGGTATTTTAATAATATTGTTGATTTTGAATTGTTTATTATAATTATGTGGAGTATATTTTATTCCTTTTTATTCCAAATTACATCTGCTAGGATATATTACTCTGGTTAGCATAGGGTGGCACTACTGTATGGAGTTTTGTTTTTGTTTACAACAATTATATGCTGGTATGAGATGGTGATCATGTGATGTTTAGTGGTTTAACACCAATCCTGCCTAATAGGATAGTGGTGGCTATGGTTGTTTAAGAGACAAAGAGACCAAAATCTATGGGGTGCTGAATTGAGTTCAGACCCATGTGACTATATAGCTTAGATTGAAAAACATTTTTGTGTTTTCAATTTCATTCTCATAGTTTTGTAGTAAAGTAGAGTTAAAAGGTGGCTGCTGGAGGGTTGCATTAAATCCTAAGATCTAGATGCAGGGCTCTCAGATCCAAGGCTCCTCACTGATGATGGCCACAAGCCAGAAACTAGTCTGGGGACAATGGATGAGTAGGCACTAGATAGGGATTTTATGCACAAGCCTTCTGGCATCTATTGATTACTCTGGTTAGCACAGGGTGGCACTACTGTATGGAGTTTTGCTTTTGTTTACAAGAATTATGTGCTAGTATGAGATGGTGATCATGTGATATATTTTTATTCCGACCGTTAGCCCAATGTCACTAGTTCAGTGAGACGCAGAGATTTATAAATATAGATTCTTATCAGAAAATATTTTAAATATTAAAAATATAAAATAAGCCACTGCCAGTAATTAACACACAAACATTTATTTACACACATATATATAAAATTTAACATTATTATTTTAGTATGTTTACTTTAGCATTTAACTACATTTTTTAACTTTTATTTTGAAATTCGCACAGATGAATTTAATAGTTTATTTAAGTGTCGAGTATGAATAAACTACATAGCTTGCATTTGAAAAGAAAAATATTTTATCCCTGATTTAACCTTAGGCCAAAAGTTTGCAGCCAAACCAACATCAATCCATCTGATATATCGATGTATTCAATGCAGTATGAATATGACAGCACAAAATACCACACCGTCAGGAATGCACATCTGAACAGCATGGTTAAGAAGACATTGTTTCTTGTCCAGTACAGGAATGTCACATCTGTCTGGCAAGAAGACCAATAAAAAAAAAGAAAACTCCATAGGAAGGGATTGTGGTCCTTTTTTGCCGACTTATCTCATTCCATAGGCAAAAAGGGGGTGTGCAGCATAATATGCTATCCTGCATGTAGCAAACCTCATACTACATCTACTAATTACACCAATATATCCAATCTATTGACCCAATTTAACTACGAAACAAATAACCTCTCCCTTAAACTAACATAACTTTGCGAATCTATGCAGCCATTCACGCCCAACTTAAGTTTAGTCTAACGAAAAACAAAAATCATAAAACTTAAAAGAACAAAAAAAAAAAAAATGGAAATGATTTTAAATTTAAAAAAATACATCAAATAACATTATTAATATTAATTTACATTGGTCAGATAGGATTCTATTTGTATTATTTACTGAAAGGTTTAGAATTTAGAGTTCTTATTGTTTTCAAATTAATATTCATTTGAGTTCATAAAGTTCTTACGGTTTTAGAAATGTTCATTAGTTATATAGTTCTTACTGTTTTAGAAAACTTTATCCTTTACAGTTGCTTGCTGTGTGGAATCCAGCATTAAATTCCCCGATGATCCTGTGGTCCTCAGTATAGAAAAAGCGATGTTTCATTTTTTTTTATAACAACTGAAGGAGTTGAAAGTGCATCTTTCAATACCTTCACCTCCAACTCTCCGACTTAACACATCTCAGTCTTCTCTTAATTTTTCTTCACTCCTAAAAATTTATTTCCAAACCTTTTCTTTTATATGTAAACTTTTGGATCCAATGGACATTATGTCATCGATGATGATGATCCTCCTGTTGAGGTCCATTTCCTGAGGGATCTTCTTCATTGGCTATTATGCTCCTATTGTTTTTTTTCCTATCTGACCTTTACTTATAAATGTTGGAATGCCCAAGAGTTAGTTTACTTTTATTAATTAAAATAATCATTTCCATTTTATACAATAGAATTAATTAAACTGTACATTCTTTTTAACGATATATATTTATCTTTAAATCTTTTAAGTTTTTTCTTAAAATTTGCTTTTAAAATACTAATTTTTAAGTTTTCTTTTAATAATTTTTCATCTGTGCGATTTTTATATATAAAGTTTAAATGACTTTTAACTTTCAATTTTTATGTCTTAAAAAAAGAAGTTTTTATATGCGAACTTTTCTTTTTAATTTTTACTTTTTAAAATAAATAATGTAACGTCGTGTGTGCCCGTTACAATATATATATATACAAGTTGTGTATTAACTTATGAATATGTCTACATACATTGTTTATTATTCACATGTGTAAGTAAACAGTATTATAAATTTTAATAATAATACAAGGATAACAATTTGTTGTACATGTCTGTAAAACTGATGGACAAAAGTGTTTAAATCCCAATTTTTTTGTCAATACTTCCTTCACAAAGAGAAGGTGATATTTATGAGTCTAATCAAATGCTGTCATTTGGGATTTATGGTTTAGTTTTTAATTTGTAGTCAGAATAACTAGGTCTATAGATCAATAACTGAATGATTAGTTGGATCCAATATTTTGCTTATGGTTACTGTTTTGTATGTATAATAATATCATTTGTTAATGCAGTAGCAAACTCCATACAGTGGTGCTGCCTGTTGTGAGACTTAGCAATTGGTGGATGCAAGAAAGTTTGTGCATAAAATTCCTATGTCTACTCATCTAATATTCTTGTATTAGTTTCTAACTTATGGCTTTCATCAGTGAGGAACCTTAGATCTGATAGCACTGTACCTACATCTTAGGATCTAATGCAACCCTTCAGCAGCCACCTCATTGATGGCAGTCACAAACTAGAAATTTGTCTGGGTATTGGGTTGAGTAGACATTATATAGGGATTTTAGGCAGAAACTTTCTTGTATCCATTGAATGCTAAGACTTACACCAGATGATATTACTGTATAGAGAGTTTGTTTATCATGTTTTAATAAAATGGCACAGAGGAGAGATTTTCCAAATAGTTGGAGTAATATAAGGGTAAAGTTACTATTTAAAGGAAAGGGTAAGGATTATAGAAAGTTAAGTAATTATATACCGATAGCAGTAACATCAGTGTTGTATATAAAGTTTTTGAATATATGGTGGCTGGAAAGGTCACAAAATGGATGGAAGAAAATAATATACTTGGAGAAATGCAAGGAGGTTTTTGATTGGATAGACATATAGGAGATTGTTTATTTGTAGTCAGACATTTAATTAAAAAGATGGTTTTTATAGATATAGAGAAGGCATATGATGGAGTAAATAGAAATAGATTATGGGTAAGTTTAGTAAATTTGGGAATGGATGGAGTTTTAGTCAATCTTATTAAGATATTGTTCAAAAATAATTACTATATGTATCAATTAGGGAATATAGAATCAGTTAAAGTTAAAAATAGGGTGGGACTAAGGCAAAGATGCCCTATGTCACCTATTTTGTTTTTGTTGTATTTGAGAGAAATGGAGAGAGCAATAGCTAGGAAGAGTAGTAGAGATATCATTAATAGGTGGCAAGGGAATATATAAATTATGGTTCTTTTATTTGTGGATGATTCTTGTGCCCAGAAAAAAGGGAAGATATGGAAGTTATTTTGAGAATGTGCAAGTGTGGGTAAAGAGATGGGGATTAAATTTAGTAAAGAAAAATAAAAAGTAATGAAGATTAATACTGGGGAAAGAGAGAACAAATTATTTTTATTGGGGGAATAAAGTTTAAGTGTGGTGAATAGGTATACCTATGTGGGAATTGTCTGATGTAATCAGAGACATTTCTTGAATGAATGGGAGAAAAAATTGATAAATGAATCAAAGAAAAGAAAGGGACTGATAAAAAAAATTAACAGTGTTTTTATATAATAAATATAAGGTATCTAGAATTGTATGGAAGGAAGTGACAATAGTAGGCATACATATGGTAATGATGTGTTATGTGTTAGTAAAGGGATATTAGATTACTTAGAAAAAGTACAAAGATAAGTAGGAAGACATGCATTTAATGCAGATGTGTGAGTGGCAAAGAAGGCATTCAAGGAGACATGGGATGGTCAAGTTTTTATATGAGAGAAGCAAAATGAAAATGTTCAGTAGATTGTAATTTATGGATAATAAGAGAATATCCAAAATAGTATTTAATTGGGTTATGAGTAAGGGGCAAATAACAAGATGAATGAGAAAGATAATATGATATGCAGAAGATTTGGATAAAGAATTTATGTTGGTATACTTATACAAAAGATGGGATGATTATGTTAGCAGAATTGTTGAGTGTTATAGTGGCAATGAATGGGATAGAAGAATAGATGCAATAATAAAGAATAGGGAGTTGTAGAGATGGAGAATTAGTGTGGAAAGTAAAAAGAATTTAAATATATATAGAAGTAAACATAATATTGGGTGTGAGCTAAGTTATGATAATAGCAAGGAAAGTAGTTTGCTGTTTAAGGCTTGAACAGGATCTTCATCAACAAGAGAATATACACATAAATGGAAAGATGTGGATGATTTAGTATGTAAGTTGTGTAAGAAAGACAGAGAAAATACTACGCATCTGCTAATTGAATGTAAATTCCAGAAAGCAGAAAGGGTATAAATAATACAGTGATTATACAGAAAGTGGATTTTTGGTTTTTATGCTGGGTTTGGGGAAATATAAGGTGGATTTAGATATAAAGGCCATGGAGTTGACAAAGATTATATTGTGGTAATGGGATAGAGCAGGATAGATAAGAATAAGGGGAAACTTAGTGTGGGGAATGGAAAAGGAAGGTAAAGTGGCCAACAGGTTTCTCTGGGCATAGTGGCTGAAAGATTCCTGACTCCAAATAAGGAAAAATCACAACGCATCACATCGCATAATGGAAATATTAGGTTTACAGAAAATGAATTGAATGAGGCAGGGAAGAAATTGAAAAGGGGAAAGGCAAGAGGTTTAGATGGTTGGACAGCAGAGATGGTGATGAATTTAGGAAATAGGCAAAATTAAATCTATTATCATGTTTTAATAAGATACTACAGAATTTCCAGATAGCTGGAATAATACAAGAGTAAAGCTATTATTTAAAAGAAAGGGTAAGGATCATAGAAAGTTAAACAATTATAGACCGTCAGTGGTAACATCAGTGTTATATAAAGTTTTTGCATATATGGTGGCTGGAAGGGTCACAAAGTGGATGAAAAAAAATAATATAGTGGGAGAAATGCAAGGAGGTTTAAAATCAGATAGGTATATAGGAGATAGTTTATTTGTAGTTACACAACTTGTAGATATGATTAGAAATATAGGTAGATAGTTATATATGTTTTTATAGATATAGAGAAGGTATATGATAGAGTAAATAGAAATAGATTATGGGTAAGTTTAGTAAGTTTGGGAATGTATGGAGCTTTAGCGGATCTTATTGAGAGATTGTATGGAAATTATTACTATATGTATCAATTAGGAAATATAGAATCAATTAAGGTTAAAAATGGAGTAGAACTAAGGCAAGGATACCCTATGTCATTGATTTTATTTTTTATTATATTTGAAATAAATGGAGAGAGCAATAGAAAGACTAGGAAGAGAGGTATGGATATCATTAATAAGTGGCAAGGGAGTATATACATTATCAGGTCTTTCATTTGCTGATGATATCTTCTTCTGCACAGAAAGTAAGGAATATATGGAAGTTATGCTGAAGACATGCTCAAGGGTGGGTAAAGAAATGGGGATTAAATTTAATGAAGAAAAATCAAAAGTAATGATGATAATTCTGCGGAAAGAGAAGAGAAAGATTTTTTATTGGAAGATATAAAGTTAAATATGGTGAATAGATATAACTCTTTGGGAATTGTCTTAAGTAATCAGAGAAATTTCTTGGATGAATGGGAGAAAAAATTGATAAATGAAGCAAAAAAAAAGTATTGAAGAGAGTGGCATTAGTAGGGTTAACTTATGGTAACAATGTGTTATGTGTTAATAAAGATGGTGTTAGACTACTTTGAAAAAGTACAAAGAGAAGTAGGAAGGCATGTGTTAGATGCATATGTGTGGTTGGCAAAGGAGGCAATTCAAGGAGAAATAGGATAGTCTAGTTTTATGTGAGAGATGCAAAAGCAAAATGAAAGTGTGCAGTAGATTACAATTTATGGATAATAAGAGTACAGTCAAAATAGTAATTAATTGGGTTATGAGTAAAGGATAAGAAACAAGATGGTTGAGAAAGGTAGTATGGTATGCAGAAGATTTGGATAAAGACTTTTTATGTCAGTCACTTATACAAAAAGGTGGGATGATTGTGTTAGGAGAATTGTTGAGTGTTATAGTCGCAATGAATGGAATAGAAGAATAGATGCATTAAGAAAAAATAGTGAGTTGGAGAGATGGAGAACTAGTATGGAGAGTAAAAAGAATTTAAATATATATTTAAGTAAACAGAATATTGGGTGTGAATTAATTTATGATAATAGCAAGGAAAGTAGTTTATTATTTAAGGCTCAAATAGGATCTTTAGCAACAAGGAAATATGCACATAAATGGGAGATTTACTCTGCCAGTTATGTAAGGAATTATAGAAAATATTAGGCATCTTTTTAATTAAATGTAAATGCCTACAAGCAGAAAGGGTACAAATAATGAAGTTATGGGAGAATAAATATAAACAAAGTGATTATACAGACTTGATTTTTATGCTGGATTTGGGAAAAGATAAAGGGATTTAGATATAAAGGCCATAGAGTTGATAAAGATTGTGTTGTGGAAATGGGATGGAGCAGGATAGAGAAGAATATGGAAAAAACTTAGGGTGGGGAATGGAAAGGGAAGGTAGCTAACAGGTTTTTCTGGGCATAGTGCTTGAGAGATTCCTGACTTGGAGAAAGGAGAAGCCCCGATACATCACATTACTGTATTAACAGTATGTGTAAGCATAGAAAATTGCGATCATGTGATGTTTAATATCATTAGTTATTTTAGAAAAGCATAAACATATTCAAAGTCGATGTTTTTACAATGTTATAAATATCTATTGTAATGGTTATATTTTAAATGAGTAAACAAAATTTTTAAATGAAATAATAGATCTGTTAATATCAGACAGATCAATTATTTATTAGTTTTTTTATTTAAGAGCAACAGATAGAAAATATCAACTATGAGGATTTCATCCTCATCTTCATGATTCTCCCAGAACAGTTATCTTCTCTATTTTATTCCAAGAAATGCAAATTATTTAATGTATTACATAAAATCCATCGTTACCCGCTTCTAGAGAATTGATTTCTTCATTGTATAAAAGAAAGTAGTTACAAACATGTTTAAAGGCAAAAATTTATGTTACAACTGCAAAAAGACATTTAAAAATATAATTACAGAAAAACAGAGATACATGATTATCTAATTTTTTGCTTTATAAAATGTAATTATAAATTTATTAAACGCACATTGATTACGTAAGTAATATTTACTGAGGCTATACCCTCGATAATATGCGTGTAAAAATGCGATAGTAAGGACCTCTACAGGTGTTTTAACCACAAATTTCGCATTTATAAAATGATGTGTTCAAAGTAACTGGGTGGGTAATTGCTGTCAATAAAGTTAAGTCTTTAGAATGACAATAGGCACTTTTATTGAAGCAGAATTTAAGTCAATCCGAACCTAATTCATCTTGATGTGCGTGATTTGTTTTTAAAAAAAAAAGACTGGACTAATAATGTTTTATCTAAGGTATTATGAAATGAATTTATAACATCATGAAATATTTATTGTATTAGCTTTAATCTATTTATATGAATCAGTCGGTGGTGGATGAGAAATATTCAGTAACATTCGGCTTGAATAGTGATCACTTTGAGAATGTACATCAATTTCTTAATAATTTTTTAGAACAGAGACAAAACTCTCCATACAGTAGTACCACTAAGTAGAAGCCAGAGTAATCAATGGATGCCACAAAGCTTGTTCATAAAATCCCTATCTAGTTCCTACTCATCCAATATCCCCAGACTAGTTTCTAGCTAGTGGCTTTCATCAGTGGAGAGTCTTGGATCTGAGAGCACTGCACCTCTGTTATAACAGCTTATGTAACCATAAGGATTAGTGATCATGTGATGAAAAATTTTTTGGGTGGAAAAGCAGACTTGGA
Source organism: Epiperipatus broadwayi (assembly GCA_028023455.1). Classification (NCBI taxonomy): domain Eukaryota; kingdom Metazoa; phylum Onychophora; class Udeonychophora; order Euonychophora; family Peripatidae; genus Epiperipatus; species Epiperipatus broadwayi. The sequence continues at coordinate 1,364,183 of JAQFVV010012455.1, read as the reverse complement.
AATTGAAGTGCATCAGTAACTCCAACTATATTACTTCTGCATGTAATAACTAAAAGAGGAAATGTGAAAATGAAACATTGGCATTATGTAAAGGCTATGAAATTCTTTTTTTAAAAAGATACTTCATAATGTTCTGGAAATATGATGGCAAGATCATAATATACTTTGGTACAATCTTCAGTTTCCAGATATGATATTGAATGTACTATTGTAAAGACACATCTTTGATAGGTTAAGCATGTGAAATAATGATGAACTTGAATAGGATTCATGGAAGAAGTATATCCTATTTATATTATAAAAATTATTCCAAAGACATTGTAAAAAAATTGCTATCATTAGAAAGATTAGATTGAGGATAAAGAGCTACAATTGGATAAGGTAGAGTAATAACTAATGTAACATTTTTCATTGTGATTTATTCTCGCAAAGGTCGGTATATCTTTTAGCTGCTTGTTTTTGGTGGAGTGTTCATTGAATTATTGCCTTACACTATATTAAACTAATATATAAGATTTTTTTTCATATGTCAAATGCGTTGACCAAAAGCGAATCTGGGCCAGCTGCTTGGAAGGCAGCTATGCTAACCCATATGTACAAGTTATCAAATATTCGTGTACATCTTAATTTAATATGTAATTTTGTTTATAAGATATGCAATTAGATCATTAAAATATCCCCTACTAAGCTCATTTAAGCTTTAATTTTTATTCTTTTTAAATTTCATTGTTTTCTTTTGCCAAATTTCGCTTGCACTAAAAATTATATTCATCCTACCTCTCAGTTCAAACTTTTACGAATGAGCTATGATTTTTTCCCCCCTTGTCAGTTAGCAGAAGTTTTTTTATTCTTTTTTAATTATTTAAGTATTCTAACCCTAAACAAACTACAATAATAATTTTATCAAAATATGTTTTTATATAAAAATTTACTTAATTATTGCAAAGCGGAAGTAATTACCTCCCACAAAATTACGTGTAGCATCAAAAACCAATGAAATGACAGAATGATACCATTCTATCTTTGGGCTCTGTTGTTATATAATTTAAAAACCAAATCAAAACTAAGCTTATATAACAACAGAGCCCAAAGGTAGAATGGTATCATTCTGTCTTTTTATTAGTTTTTGATGTTACGCATAACTTTATAATTACATATATTCAAAAGTTATGATTATTTATTACTTAATTATTGTAATCTTACAGATAGACGATCAATATTTTGGCCACTGAATATGTTTGAATCTGGGCAAAATTATGACAATGCGTTTTCAAATTTCCACAATCATCTGAATTTATTATTTTGGCATGTATTAAGTTTTACTCTAATATTTTTTTTATTTCAGCCTGTATAAATTAATGTATATTCTTTTTATAAATTTAAAAGAAAAAATTCCTACAAAATAAGTTATTAAAACAGGCAAAACTCTCTGTACATATTGCCACTCAGTGCAAAACCAAAGTAATCAATGGATGCCAGAAGGCTTATGCATAAAATCCCCATCTAGTGCCTACACATCCAATATCCCCAGACTAGTTTCTGGTTGTGGCCTTCATCAGTAAGGAGCCTTGAATCTGAGAGCACTGCACCTAGATCTTAGGATATAATGCAACCCTCCAGCTTGGATTGAAAATACTATAGTGTTTTCAATTTAAGTCTCATAGTTTTGTAGTTAAGTAGAGATAAAAGGTGGCTGCTGGAGGGTTGCATTAGATCCTAAGATCTAGGTGCAGTGCTCTCAGATCCAAGGCTCCTTACTGGTGAAGGCCAGAAACTAGTCTGGGAATATTGGATGATTAGGCACTAGAAAGGGATTTTATGCACAAGCCTTCTGGCATCCATTGATTACTCTGGCTTGCACTGAGTGGCAATATGTATAGAGAGTTTTGCATGTTTTAATAACAGATAAGAGCAAGCATAAGAAATAGTGATCATGTGATGTTTATTGGCTTAATACAAAATAACAGCTGTTAAAAAGAAAAAAAAGTGGAAACTTACTTTAATCTCTAACTTTTTAAAATATATTTCTGTTATTTATTTATGATATAGATGTTTTATTGTAGTTGTTTTAAGATAGGTAAGTATTTACAATTATTGTAAAGGAAATCTACAAAGATTCCATATAGGTGATAGATTAACATAGGCTTTATTATTAAGTTTGTCAATTCTGACATCATATACATATAGACTATAATCTTATTAATTACAAGATATATAAGAAGTCAGCATCTTCCAATTTCATTTTTAAATCAAATAAGTATCAAATATATATAATTATGAAACTATTAATGATATTCCAGTAATGTCTAGGAAAATCAAATTCAATTAAAAAAATATTGTTCAATATTTATTAAAATGGTTTTTCGGATAAATACTTAAAAGATATATCTTAATTTGATGTATGATTTGGGGAGAAACTATACTTGAATAATTTTTTGTGAATTTTCTGTTAAGCAACTTGTCTTCTGATATCTTGTGGAGAAATATGAGAAAGAATGGAAAGCCACACAAACAAGTGAAATTGAATATGCCATTAATATTTTTGTTACTATTTAATTGCTTATTCAGAATATTAATATGGATATTTTTCCTTCAAAAGTGCATTATTTAGAATTGAAATATAATAGTATTGAAGGAAGTTTCTTAAAATATTTGCATCACAACTTCAAGTAATGGCAGACAGTTTTCCAAAAAGATTATATTTAGGAATTATTTGGCATTTAACTTCAATATTTGAAGAAAATAATATTACTCATAAAAAACATGGTGTAAGTTCGTGTTTTAGACTATTATTGAAGAAGATTGCATTCAATTTATGAAATATTTCATGTTGTTCAGATAAAACGTTGATACATAATATCTGTGGATTATACATTTTTAAACCATAAGAGACCAATAATTATGAGTTGCCATTACATTTTGCATTTATAGATTATAAAAAGATATATGGGTATTTTTACAGTGATTAAGCACTGGATCATCAAGATATAGACCCAGGATATTGTCAAATTCTGCAGAATATTTATCAAAATGCATCAATGGTGAATAAATTATATAGTACACTAAGAAAATTAATGTTGAGAAGAGTATATGAAAGAATGACTCCATATCTTGAAAACTTTTTACAGCAGTTTTATAAAAAGTATTCTGCAGATTAAAATAGGAAGCTAAAAGAATAAGAGTAAATGGAAATTATTTAAGTCAGCTACATTTTGTAGATGATGTGATTGTTTTTCCAAATAACATTTCAGATCTAAAGAAATGTTACAAGAGTTATCAGATGAAAGTAGGACTAAAGGTAAATGGTAGAAAGACTAAAATGATGTTTAATTGATTATCTCAGAAAAAGAAAATAAAGCTTAATACTTCTGAATTAGAAGCTAACAATTACAAATATCTTCGGTCAGATTATTAACACCGATGGAAACAATTAGTGAAAATCATACAATTAAACTTGGATGTGGTGCTTTTGGTAAAGTAACTATATTAAAAACAAGTATGAATATGTCTTTAAATAGGAATGTTTTAATAAACCAGTTCTTACTTATGTATCTAAGATTTGAGTACTTAACAGAAGAGCAATACAAAGACTTCAGACTATTCAATGAATTTTATGAAGAAATGTATATTAGGAAAAACAAAAAAGTATCAAAAACAAAATACATGAATGAAAGAGCAACTATGCACTGCTAAGTGTGAAGTTACCTCGTGGGAAGAGATTCACCATCTATGGAGCTGTAACTGCCAAAACCAAATTCAACTTGACACAGCTTCTGGTTATCTATTCTGAAGACACTACCAACTTTACTACTTGGAGGTGAAGCTGCAAACTTAACATCTCAAGGCATGCTATATGGAAGAGAGAAATTCAGATTGTCATCATGTACATTATAAAACATTTGAAACCCACATGTATAAACTTTTAGGAAATTTACCTTTATGGACTCATATTTGATCTTAAGTTGATATCATATAATTAATTTTATGTGTCTATATATTTTTTTATTTTATTTCTTTCCTTTACCATAGGTTCAGGGGGATATAAATTATTGATATGTTAGAAAAAGGAAAAATATTATTAGTCTTATTTTTAAATTAAAATAAATTATAGGGTCAGGTGTGAACTTGCTTGCAGATGAATTTAATTACCAGAGTTAGAGGTAAGATTTTATAATCTTACACATTAAATACTAACACTTGTAAAGTTATAAGCCAATAAACATCACATGACCACCTCCTCTTATGCTTGTGTATAACTGTTGTTAAAACAGGCAAAACTCACTATATATATTGCCACACATAGCAAGCTAGAATAATCAATGGATGCCAGAAGGCTTGTGCATAAAATTCCCATCTAATGCCTACTCATCCAATATCTCAGATCCAAAGCTCCTCACTGACAAAGGCCATAAGCCAGAAACTAGTCTGGGGATATTGGATGAGTAGGCACTAGATGGGGATTTTATGCACAAGCCTTCTGACATCCATTGATTACTCTAGTTTGCTGTGTGTGGCAATATATATAGTGAGTTTTGCCTGTTTTAACTTGTATAGTTACATTGTAATTGTTATTTCTTTGTTGATACTAATCACTTCGTCATTTATTTGTTTTGTTTTTTTCAATATATATGATTAATAATTTCTAGCATGAATGGTCTTCCCTATCATTGTAGAAACTAATCATAATAGAAGGGGGGATTCCATATCATCACCATATGGTTAATATGAACTACTTAATAAACATATTAGAGACAATGAATTACGATTTTACCAAAGTCTAAATTAGCAAGCAAGTGTATTTATAAATAATAACAAGTTTTAATTTTGTTTGTTAGTATTGATATTGAATGATTATTCTTGGAGGGGAAAATGGGGATTGGATTAATAAATATTAACTGTACTAATCAAAGAATAGTCATAGACATTTAAGCAGATTAATTGTTTTTGTTATAATCTCTCATTGTATAAATTATAATAATTGTGAATAAATTTTTTAAACATATGATTTCAAATTAAAGACTCGTTTGCATCTTTCTTTATTCATTTATCACATGCTCATACTATGATAAAGATAGTAATATTAATATTCCCTGAAATAAAATATTATATTAATTTTCTCTGAAGTAGAATATTATGCCTATTCTCCCTAAGTTTGAATTTTAGGATAAATGAAAGTTAAGGATGGAGAAAAGAGATGAGTATATATGTACATATTTGAGGTATGTTTATATGCTAATACATCATCTCCTAAGAATGAGATTGGGGTGGATATGGGTCTAGAAGTTAAAAATCCTAGATATGCTTTCTCATCCACTCTGGTGGCCTATCAAGTCTATTGTTATGCAAGGCCAGGACCTGTTCCGTTAAAATATATATATTGTAACAAAAAACATAAATAAATAAATGGTAGTAATTTTAACAATATTTTATTTTTAATTCATGCTAACTACATATCTATACCTTTGGCTCTTTTAAATTTTGTTTTGTGCTCTTGGCTGTGATAAGGTTGACTACTGCAATCACTGTATATAAACATAAAACCATTTCAGAATAATAACACTAATTACATTGAATATTCTGATGACACTTAAAAGTACATATGTTAATTATTACAAGTGCTATAAATTCATAGTAGACTCCTGATGGTCATATGAATCGCATTTTTCCCTAGAATTTCATGTCAGGTGCTTGTTTTTTCAGCCTGCTCAAAGGCATATTTATTATTGTAATGATGAAGGTCATTCAGATTGTATGTAAATATAATTTTGATAATAATATTTATGAGGAATATAAAATATTTCATATAAATGATATATTCATAGTATTTTACATGTTAATGTTAAATGTAGAATAAAAGTATACCTAATATTCTAATTTAACTAATGTTTTATTATAGGATTAAATTTGTGGATGTGTTGATTATAAACATGTATGTGCGCAAATATATAGGACAGCATATTTCTTATCTAGTAAAGAAAAATAAATAATTGCATAAAACAAGTATTACTAGTTTTTAATTATAAATTTTAATTTTGCTTTGAGTAATTTGCCTTTCAGTTAAATTACTTACATGATAATTATTAAGGAAGTTTTTTTTTTTCTTATTAATATATTTTGTAATTTAAAACAATAAAACAATACTACTTATAATGTAGTCAGAAATAGATAGGATGATAGATAGATAGAAATTATTTAAATAAATACGTAGAGATTGATATACAAATTTATATTTGAGACTTGTCTCTCATAGTATATACAAATGTTTAGTATTCAGATAATATATCTGTCACTACTTATGAAAAAACAGTTAAACATATACATTAATGGAAATTCCTGAAAACAAAAAATATTAATGTATACAGGGGTTTCTCATTCGTAAGAATTCGCAAAATCACAATTAAATGATTGTAAAATTCCATGAAAAAATGTCTTGCAACGTTATGAAAGCTTGCTTAATATAATCATTTCACAAATGATCGTTGATAAAACACCGTTTTTAAATATGGTAACTACGTTTCCTCCGTTAAAAAAGATATTAGTAGTGCCCTGTGTAGGTGATGCAGTTGTTGAATAACAGATTCTGGAATTTCGTAATTGATGGAGTGCAAAGAAACTATGTCACTTCCGGTACTTTGAACTTTTTGAGCAATAAATCATTATTCTTTTTTATTTAACTGTCAATAGCAAAAGAAATATTACAGATACAGTGAATTCTTGATTCTCGTTTTTCAAGGGATTGGATTTTTTAAAATGCTTATGGCTTTATTGCTCTGGAGTTTATAAGTAGTTTGAGTGCCAGACCTGCATCCTGGGAGTTCTCCGTCTCGTCGGACATTTGACCAAATATACCAAACTGTGCAGGAACGATTGTGTAAAAATAGCACAGCTTGATGCATTATTTTATATGTAGCTGAATATACTAATTGGCGAGGAATAACAGAGATGTGATTATGTTTAACTGATGGTAATAATATCAGTTATAATGGTGATGAGTGATAATCCAAAATGCCAACAAGAATATTCGTTTTAGTAAATATAATTGAAGAAGTTGCATTGCTATCCAAGAAAATTTACCATTATTAAATGGCAAATGTTTATATATCTGTGGTACGTTCTTATTTTGCACTATATACCGGTGACATTCTTGCTCATATAATCTTACACAGATACTCTGCCATAAATCAAATGTGTAAAATGATAACCATTGTTTCTTGATTAAACTAAGGGAGACATCAGATCTGTAGATATGATATTATGATCAATCTTGCTTGACTAAAATGTAAAAACTAGGACTCTAAATTATATGAATGTGAGAGCAAAGAAGTCTCTCAAAAGTGCTCAGCTAAAATAGTATTTTATATTTGCTTTCGATTATATATACTAGCTTCATTATCTGTGCGTACAGTACATATATATAGTAGTGGCACTACTGTATGGAGAGTTTTGCCTGTTTTTACAATTTAATAACTTAATAATAAAACAGAGAATCCATTAAGATATCAGTTAATAATATATATATACAATTACTAAAGATATAATCAGCAATGCTGACTAACCCAATTAACTAAATAATTCTGAATTATAAAAAATAAGATGAAAAATTATATTTTTTGTTCAAAAATGGAAGACAAAATTATTTTAACAACTTTTTTTTAATGATTCCTTTGAACCAGTATTTTTACAAAATACTTTTATTTGCATATAAGCAAACTCGAAGTTAAAAAGTTTGTTTTTAAATTAATCATAAAAAATAAATTTCTTTTAAATAAATTAAATGTATTTGTTTGCACATATATATTATTTTTATGAATATACTTGTAATATTTAAATACAAATATAGTATAAATACCCAAGCTAGATGTAATTAAAGGGGATTTGAACCCAGACTTCCAAACTCCTTTCAATCATCTACTCTATCTTATATAACTGATATACATGACCACATAAATGTGAAAAAGATAAATGGTCTCCAATATACTTGGTATATAAGGAGTTGTAGTAAGAAAAAGATAATTATGTAATTGAGAGGTGTTAAATATTATTCATTTTCAATAATTGAACTGGCAGATTTAAATGAAATCGTAACTTTTATTAAGACATTTTTTTTTTAATCAATTAAATGTCTTATTAACAAAGTTCACTTTCTTTAGATGAAAATTTTACTGCACAAGTAAGCCAGATTAAGAATAGCATAATATAGTAATAATAATCATGGTAGCTACCTTTTCAGAAAATGGATGAGCAACATGCCATAGTTTTTTCATCCTTTAGTCAGACATGGCTTTGCAATAGCAACTCTATCAAAGTGCAGAACAACTTTATTGTCATGTAGTGCTCTCTATGAATTTTTAATTACCATTGGACTGAGGTCAACTGATTAAACTCCTTTTTTCCTATTCATATGTTTTCCCATTTATTTGGTTCATTTAGCTATAATTTATCTAACTAATCATTTATCAAGCATAGTGTTTTTATTTGTAATAGTCATAAGGAATCACCCCAAAACATATGCTGTATGAATTTATAAGTGCTTTAGATTGGCCTATATATATCAATTTAGGTAAAAAGATAAGATGAATTCATTCTAATTTTTTCAAGGATTCTGTCTTGTGTTTAGAGAGTGAGAGTATTTATATAGTGCATGTGTCTGGGTGATTCCTTTATGCTTATTACTATAATATATCTCTAAATTATCTTCAATTTATTTCTTTATAAAGCTGTTGCATATTTTTCTCTTTTTAATTAATTAAACTAAGAGGATCTATCAAAAATATTCAAAAATAATAATTTTTTTAATATTTACTTTTGTGCTTGCAATGCTAATTTTATTATTTTTTCATTTTTTTCTTTTAATACTCAAAATATTTATTTGTCCTCTGAAATATTTTACTACTATGGATTTCTTTTTAGGTTTAGGCAAGATGAAAATATTTAAGGAATCTCTTTCGGGAGGGGGGGGTTCTTGTAAAAACTTAATTAAGGACTGATGAGAAATACTTGTCTTTCATATAACCCACTCGAATATTTAAAATCTGATATATACAATGAGGATGAAGAATGTCTGAGTTGCTATTCACAAACTCAGAAAGAAATTTCTTAAACATCCTCATCTTGCCTAAACTCAAAAAGAACACATTTCTGCAGATAATATGACATATTGCTAGAAGAGATGATAATAGATGGACAGTTACAAGAGATTGTAAAAGACCCAGAAAGAAACCACATGTGAGATGGATGGATGAAATAAGAAAGTCTTGCAGGGGTGATTGAGAAGAGAAGCTAGAGATCAGAAAAGATGGATTGAACTTGGAGAGAGTTTCATTCTGCAGTGGATCAATAATGGTTGAAATGATGATAAATATGATGATGGTGATGCCAAAGAGATAGTAAATATTTATTGATATTTGACTATTAAAAGAAAAGATGGGAAATGTGTTTTAATAATTTAATAATATTATCATTGTCAGCATACACATAAACATTATGGCATAATAAGTGATAATACTATTTCAGTTTATAGCTTACTATTTTAGTAGTCTCCATTTTAAATGAGTAGCTAAAGGTAATGTTAGATGTAATGAAATTTAAAATGTGTTAAACCACTAAACCTCACATGATCACCATTCTTTGTTTACATAAGCTGTTTACACAGAGGCTAAACTCTCCATACAGTAGCGCTACTCAATGCAACCCAGAGTAATCAATGGATGCAAGAAGATTTGTGCATAAAATCCCTATTTATGCCTAACTCATCCAATATCCCCAGACTCAGTGAGCAGCTAAGATCTAGGTAGTGATCTCAGATCCAAGGCTCCTCACTGATAAAAGCCATTTGCTAGAAACTAGTCTGGGGATATTGGATGAGTATGCACTAGATAGGGATTTTATGCACAAACCTTCTTACATCCATTGATAACTCTGTCTTGCGCTGAGTGATGCTACTGTATGGAGAGTTTAGCCTCTGTGTAATTTAAAATGCTGTGAATGTATAATGCAAGTTTGTTGTTAACATAAACATGCATAAATATTTACCATTGTTTTATGACAAATTTAAAGATCATAAAAGTAGCTATCTCTGCAATAATTTTGGAATAATTGTAGATGGAGTTATTTAATAAAAAATAATGATAATTATTATTATATTCAAAAAATTCTTAGCAGTAATGAGAATGCATCATTAGAAGTTAAATATCGTTAACAGGTTAGCAAATATATTTAACTATGTTTAGTTTTCTGGTTACATTTTATTTATCATTAATTATGATTTATAATTGAATAAATATTATAAGATAATAAACAATTTGAATATTTATTTTAAAATAGTGCTTTTACCAATTGATAAAAAGACTTATTTTAGTTTTGAAAAGAGAATGATAAAGGCATCTGTTGAAGCATTTGGAAAAAGGAGAGGATGGCAGTATAGACCAAAAAGTAGGATTTTTTCCATTTTTTTTAATTGTTAATATATAGAGAGTTATATAAAGATATATGTGTGTATATGAATAATGATTATAAAATAGAATATATGTATAAATATAAAATGTAAAATTATATGTTCATGTATATTTATATTTAAGTGTTTGTGTTGTGTTTGTTATAGTTCTGAAGAAGATTGCTAGGGCAATCAAAACTGTCAATAGTGGTTTGTAAAAAAGCATTGTAAAAAGTAATAAAGAACATAGATGATATTAATATTATATGAATTTGGCAATGCAATAAGAATGATAAAGTATGGTTGGAATTATCAATTGGCTTATTAAGATTCTGTTATGCAATGAAAAGGATGAGTAGATAAGTAGATAATCAGAATCGATCTGGACTTGAGCATGGAATTTGTCAAGTTGAATATGATTTACTTTATTCTTCATCCAAACACAAACACAGCAGTGCTCAGAAATTTAATAATTTTCAATATGAACAAGAATAAAAGTCCCATAAAGAGAACTGTTGCATCACTATGTTGCATCATTAAGTTAAAATGTATTATCTGATCACCATGACAATATAGATAATACAATACATAAGGATTCTTATTTTATTACCATGACAACATAGATAATACAATGCATGTCATAGCAACAAGCCAAATGATAGTAAATATCACATCAGTAATATTTCATATTTTATGTGTTCTTATTGCATTCCATTTGTTTTTTATTTGTTTATCATCTTCATCTCTTGATCGTTTATTGAAAACAATAGAAAGTGCAATATATATAGTAATGGTCAGCTGAAAATCTGCATGCATGGCAGGTATCAATCACTAGATGGCGCCACTGAGTTTGCAATATAGAATTTCCTATCTCTATTTATAAATACTAAAATTCTAATACTAAGGAACATCAGTCTTCTATGGCTGTTTCCTGTACTGATATATATATATATAGGAAATTTAAAGTTCACTGGTGAAGATATCCAACCACAACCCCTATAGAACCCTCAAGCACTACTAGGATTTTATAAATGTCCCCTGGATCTGAGAGAAATTTTAAGACTCCTTTGAATATTTTATTCATACGATTATATAATTGTTAGAATGATATATAATAAAATCAACTTTAGCTACAATAAAACAATATTTATTACCAATTTTTTACTTTTATAGTTTAGCCTTCAACATAAAATATTCTTCATGGTTGTATTCTACAATTTTTTTAATTTTAGAATGCATGACCTTTAGGGTAAAGAATAATGATATATCAATACCTCCAGGTAATATGTTTCTATAATTTCTATACCTATCTCTGTGTACTATCATGGATTATATATTAATAATCTGTCAATAATATATTTAGTTGTATCTATATAAATCAGTTGCTTTTCATATCAAAACTAAATCAGATATGTGCACATACATATTATTTTACAACTTAATATTGTAGTAAGCAACAATAATACAGATTCTAATCACACACATTTATACCAATCATTACAGGATTTTAAAGTCACAGATGTAAATCTCTCCATACAGTAGCGCCACTTAGTGCAAGCCAGAGTAATCAATGGATGCAGGAAGGTTTTTGCATAAATCCCTATCTAGTGCCTACTCATCCAATGTCACTAGATCAATTTCTAGCTAGACTAGTTTCTACCTTGTGGTTGTCATCAATAAGGAACCTTGGATCTGAGAATACAACATCTAGATCTTAGGATCTACTGCAACTCTCCAGTAGCCACCTTTTACTTTTTTAATTAACTATAAAGCTTTGAGTCCAAAATAAAAAAACTCTGTGATGTTTTCAAGTTAAGCTCTTTAGCTTGTATTGTTGTATAGATCTGAACTCAGTTCAGCATCCATACCATACTTTTTGGTGTCTTTGGTTCTTTAATAACCACAGTCACCATAATCCATCAAACATCACATGATCACCATTCTTTATGTTTACACAAACTGTTTTTCACAGAGGCAAAACTCCATACAGTAGTGCCATTCAGTGCAAGCCAGAGTAATCACTGGCTTCAGGAAGGTTTGTGCATAAAATCCCTATCTACTGCCTACTCATCCAATATCCCTTGACTAGTTTCTAGCTTGTGGCTTTTAACAGTGAGGAATCTTGAATCTGAGAGCACTATACCTAGATTTCAGGATCTAATGCAATCTTCCAGCAGCCACTTTTTAACTTATTTAGCTAACTATAAAGCTTTGAGTCAAAAATAAAAACGCAATAATGTTTTCAAGCTAAGCTCATTGGCTTGTATAGTTGTATAGATCTGAATTCAGTTCAGCATCCATACTTTTTGGTATCTTTAGTTCTTTAATAATCACAGTCATCACAATCCTATAAAGCAGGATTAGCATTAAACCATCAAATAACACATTGTCACCATTATTTATGCTTACATAAGCTGTTTTCACAGAAGCAAAACACTCTATACAATAGTGCTACTCAGTGTAAGTCAGAATAATCAATGGATGTAGATCCAAGGCTTCCCACTGATGAAAGCCACAAGCTAGAAACTAGTCTGAGGATATTGGCTGACTAGGCAGCAGATAGGGATTTTATGCATAAACCTTCATGCATCCATTGATTACTCTGGCTTGCACTGAGTGGCACTATTGTATGAAGAGTTTTGCCTCTGTGAAAAACAGTTTGTGTACGCATAAAGAATAGTGATCATGTGATGTTTGATGGTTTAATATCAATCCTGTCGAATAGGATTATGGTGACCATAGTTATTAAAGAACCAAAGACATCAAAAAGTATAGATGCTGAACTGAGTTCAGATCTATATAATTATACAAGCTAATGAGCTTAGCTTGAAAATATTATTGTGTTTTATTTTGAATTCAAAGCTTTATAGGAAAAGGTGGTTGCTGCAGGGCTGGATTAGATGCTAAGATCTAGGTGCAGTGCTCTCAGATCTAAGGCTCCTCACTGAAGGAAGCCACAAGCTAAAAACTTGTCTGGGGATATTGGATGAGTATGAACTAGATAGGGATTTTATGCACAAACCTTTCTGCATCCATTGATTGCTCTGGCTTGCACTAAGAGGCGCTAATGTATAGAGAGTTTAGCCTCTGTGAAAAACAGCTTGTGTAAGCATAAAAATGGTGATTATGTGATGTTTGATTTTAAAGTCTTGTAATTATCATCATGATACACATTCAAAAACAGCACTGATCGATCATCAACGTATAAATAAATAATTAAACATATATAAAATTAGTCAAAATAAGAGTCATAGATCAATTCTCTTAATCTTGTAATATATAACCAATGAGGACTGCCAATTCCTCAACAAGCTTTGTGATAAATGCTTAGCCAGAGCCAGCATTTAAAATATCTCTGACAGGACCACCACCCCAACCCTCTGACCATGTTTTCATGCTTTGGCACTCCTCAGAGAGGTGTTAGGATAAGTTTGGGGTGGGGGTCCTGTCAGAGATATTTTAAATGCTGGCTCTGGCTAAGCATTTATCACAAAGCTTGTTGAGGAATTGGCAATCCTCATTGGTATATAAAATTACATACATGTTAGTATTAAATATGCTTTATTGTACTTCAAAATAAAAAAATGGAGTGTATTAATTATTAATATGCTATTTATATGTTTCAAAATCTATGAAAGAATGAGACTTGCACAATTTCTTAAAATACTTTACAAACTTCATATAATTATTTCAATATTTTACTTACTATAAAAAGGTATTGTAAATGGAATCCATTTTTAAAATTCCAGTTATTAAATTTGAGCAAACAATAGGCCTAATAAGTTACCACCAATTCTTAAGCTTTTCCTCCTTTGATAACCCTAAAAAATCTTTAATAAATCTGATAGGATTATTGGCTATCAATTTTGATAAATGTTTCCTATTGACATATGCTTATTAATTTATTATTTATCTAATATTTTTTAACTTAGACTATTATTCTAATTAATAATAAAACAAAAAAAAGTGATTTAACCTGGAAAGATGAACACTTCTATAGCTAATTAGTGCTTATTGTTAAAGTTGTAATTAATAATTTGTTAAGTGCATATTCATTACTCATTATGTAAGTAATATATTAAAGCTATAACCTTAACAAAGATTTCTAATTATAAGAGCTTCACATTGACTCACTGTAAATCGAAAGATTTCACATACATTAGCTTGTATAGAAATTGTGGACTTAATCAGTGAAGTTGTTAATAGCTTCATGCTCTCAAATCAAAATGCTTTAGATTCACCTATATATTTAGAAATTAGATTGAAGATAAGAGTTGCCGCTCTTGTCTTTTAAAGTCATTAATCTTGTTTAAGATTTGTAGAGGTCTCTACTGTCGCATCTAGGCACATAGTCTTATTGCTTATTGTTAAGTAATTTTAAAGAAATGATGTGAAGTTCAATTCTCATAATTTGCTCTTTCATTTTAAAACTTAAAACTAACAAGATTAAAATATAAATATTTTGTTAAATAAATTTAAAATCTTTAAATCTAAACTTCATAATAATTGTTAATTCAAATGAAAGAGTGTTAAAGAATAGATGACAAAATAAAATAATCTCAATCGAGGTCTTTTAGGTGGTAAAGAAAGTTCACTTTGAAATTTAAATAAAGTTCAGAAAGTCTTTATATTTAAAATGATTTTTATATAATTACCTAGGATTATTGAAGAGTAGCAGTTTTGATTATTGAACTTTCTGCAAGTTTCCATGGTGATTTGTAATTATGGTTAAATATTCATTTTCTTTTATTACATTTATTTTAGAACTCTATATTATACTAAATTTAGGATTTTATTTCTAAGATGCCAGATTTTTGGTTTTTCATTGATTATCTCATTATCATCATCATAGTTAGGTTTTCCACAAAGATTTGACTTGCCACACTTATTTCATATCTTTAGTAGTTAATTTATCATTATAAGATTTATAGTTGGGAAGATGCAGGATTTTGGGTTTTTCATTGATTATCTCATTATCATCATCATAGTTAGGTTTTCCACAAAGATTTGACTTGCCACACTTATTTCATATCTTTAGTAGTTAATTTATCGTTATAAGATTTATAGTTGAGTAAATGCTCCTGAGACCAATTCCTACTAAAGTCAGACATATGTGTCCAGGGAAGAATCCATGTAAAAATTAGCCATTCATTCAGAAACTTCTTGGGACCCTTAAGAGGTTTATACTTATCACATATTTGCCTGCAGCTACACTCTGATGAATCTTGAAGAGTACCAGACTATTTCTATTAACTTTTTATCTAAGAGAATATTAAGTTCTTAATTTTTTAAGGAAAAGTTATGGGTATTAACTTCATATTTTTGGAAACAAATGCAAGATTTACAACAAAAGAAACAGCAAAATATAATTAGATTTCACATTACAAGATAATACTGAGATTATAGTTGTTGATAATATAAATTTACCTATGATTTTTCTAAATTTAACTTTACATTAAACATTAATTAAATTGACTGCATTCTGTCTAGTTTTAATTGAATTTAACATTAATTAAAACTCTTAAAACGATCACTACCTATTTTTTTTACCAAAGAATTAAATAGTTTTTGATTCTAAAAAAAAAATTTCCATTTTTTTTTTTTTTTAGAAAACTATCTTAAAATTAAATAACTATATATCTAAAATTGTATATGCACCCATACTTATAATAATACAATTTATTCCCTCTACTTTGAACACATTTTAGCAAAAAACCTTTTATGGTATAATCTTATGTTTCGACTGTTCTGCAGTCTTCTTCAGAGCCACTTTTACTTTAATTTTTTAAAAGTAAAAAAGTAAAAGTGACTCTGAAGAAGACTGCAGGACAGTCAAAATGTAAGTTTGTACAATAAAAGATTTTTTTGCTAAAATGTGTTCAAAGTAGAGGGGATAAATTGCATTTATATAAAATATTATAGCAAAATAAAGGAAGTGGTAAATTTGGTAATATTTTTGAATAATAATAATAATAAAGTGACTCAAAAAAGTGTATGGCCACTTCAACATAAAAAGAAGAGAGGGTTCTCCAATGTATTTTATTTTCTGTTATATCTTTCCGAAGAAAACACTTAGCATTGCATTTCTTTAGAATGTCTTTGAGATAATCCAATAATGTAGACTGGGTCTACCCCACCTATGAAACCCCATACTTACATGCTTTCAAAATTGAATCCTGTTATATAAAATCTTTTATAATGTTTAGCACTTTACTATCTTTTAAATTTAATGTATAAGATTAAAACTAACCTCCTCCCTTGTTAACAACATAATAGGAACATGAAATAGATGTTTCTATTCTAATATATATGTAATCCTAAAATTAACATACATGGGATTTCTTTCATATTTATTTTGCATTGGAAATTGGTAACTTCTCTATTTACATTCTAGAATAAATCTTAAATTAAACAGCAGTTCCAAAATTTCTCTTTTTTCATATAAGAGGTTGCATCTTACAGAATGGTTCTGATACATATAGATTGGACTACACCTCTACAGCTAAATTAAAATATGGAAGCATCTAATATATTATACACTAGACTACACAAAATAATACTATAATGGTAATAACAATAATAATTAATTAATACACTTAATATGTAAATTGATCTGAAGAGATGTAAGTTCCAATCTCCATGACAAATCATTCTACAGTTTGTGTACATTTCAGGACTTTTCCATCATCAGCTATTTTGGAGTTGATGTCAAGTATTCATACAAATATAACAACAATTCATATTAATACCAGTAAATTATCAGATTAGATGTTAAAGCAAGAATATTCAGTGCTCTGACATTTCGAATATTGAGTACTATAGACTTATTTATAAATTATTCTAATACGACTTGGATACTAATCAAGACAGATTCAGAAGTTTATTTTGTTTTATAAACCTTTTTAATACATTGTACAGGATTAAACCTGTATTAATATATGTAATCTTTATTAAGAAATCTTATATCAAAATAAGTAATAAATAGATTAATACACTTTGAAAATATGTAAACAAATCTGAGAGATGTCAGTTTCAATCATGTGCCTAAAAGTCTGTTATATGTTTGCTATATTATGTGAAACAATTCATTCTGCAATATTTTCACATTACATATAAAATGGTTGCTTAACTATAGATTTGAGTTTAACCATATATCTTGAAATAAGTTGAACTATAAAATTTTTATGTGATTGAAGGTAATTTTAAATATTTAAAGACTAAGCTATTTATGAAAAATATCTGAGATAGTAGTCATATTACATGCATAGAAAGTAATAATCAATAGAGTTAAAAACTAAGAGAAATATTAACAAGAAGAGATCAAAAAAATAATTAAATTCATATGGCAGTACAGTACAATGAGGCAAAAAACAAGAGAACTTATAAATAAAAAGCTTGTATAATGAAAAGCAAACTTAGAATAGCATCCAGAAAAGATCATGAGGGCTGGTTTCAAAGTTTTCACATTAGATTTGAAAAGCAAAATATCTATTTTTTATTTAGATTGTATAATACTGGTGGTCATAATGCTCTTGAGGAATAATTTCACCTGTATAGTGAACAATTTACTCATAGGAAATATAAATGAGATGTTTAAAAATATGAGGATAACTACTAAGAGAAAGCAGAAATAGAAACTGAGAGAAGAAATAGAATAATATCTCAAATAAAGGAGAAAATATAATGAAGAAGAGGGAAAATGTTGGGAAAAGAAAAAGATCTCATATAATAATAGAACACATGAAAAGGATTTGTAAAAGAAGCAAAGAAAAGATGAGAAAGCAAAAAAAAAATATTGGAAAATAAGAGATGAAAACAATAAAATTCTGGAAAAAGTGAAAATGATAAAAGATTTAATGAAAATAAAAAGATCTCAATGAGTACAAAAATTTTTGCAGAAAGCAATATGTACACAACTACAAAGCCTCGGACTGAAACAGTGTTGTAATAAATGAAACCAGTAATGGTTTTAATTTACTTCAAGATCCTAAAATGTATACTCTGGAAAGATAAAAATCTATAATATTGCAATGGAACACTCTCAAATTCACTTATCCAAAAAGCGAAAATCTTTAATAAATAAGATGTTGACAAAATCTAAAATTAAAATAATGTTGAATTTCTTAAATGCTAAAAATAAATCTATCCTAAGTGAAACAAATATTGTTGCAGTGTTTTTCTGAAGGTTTGTGATGACTGAGGAAGTCACTCAAAAATTGCCTTTAGAAGAAGCAGCAGAATTATGCTGGAGAATAAAAAGAACACTTGACAAGCAACAAAAATTGCAGTCAAACATATCCTATGGGGAGAGGAAAGCAATTAAATCCCTCAAAGCAGATAAATCTATAATTATTCTCCCTGCTGACAAAGGCAATTCAACAGTTGTAATGGATACAACTGATTATGACAACAAAATACAAGAACTCCTCACAGCAGGCCAGTATAGAAAAGTGGCAAAAGATCCGATACCAAGTACGGAAACAAAGTTACAAGCATTACTCAGATAGCATCACAAGTATTTCACTGATTCACAAAAGAGTAAAATAACATCATATTTCAGCAAAATTCCTCATCTTTATGGTCTACCTAAAATCCATAAAGATAATGTTCCATTATGACCTATTGTTAGTTCTAGAGATTCATCTTGCCAGAATTTAGCAAGATTTCTTCTCTAAGTTCTTTGGCATACAAGACCCAATCATTTGTCAGGTATTCTAGACACTTTGTAGAATTAATCAAGAACATGAAAATTGAAAGAACTGAATTACTGGTAAGCTTTGATGTGGAAAGTTTATTTACAAATATACCATGTGAAGAAGCATTGTCTATTGTAAGGAAAAGATTAAATGATGATAATAGTTTACAAACTAGAACAGCTCTTCCTATTGATAGCATAATGGAACTATTAACATTCTGTATAAAAACAACCTACTTTCAATATAACACAGAATTTTTCCAACAAAATCAAGGAATGGCTATGAGCTCACCATTGTCTCCCCTGATTAGCAATATTTACATGAAAGAACTTGGAAACCACAGCTATAAAAACTACTCCTTATCCACCTAAAGTTTGGCTTTGCTATGTGGATGATACATTTGTTGCATGGCCACATGGTGAAGCATTGCTACAAACTTTCTGGACACACATCAACAACATATCCCCTTCAATTAAATTTACAATAGAACCAGAACAAGAACAAAAATTGGCATTCTTAGATGTTCTTGTGACAAGACTCCCTCATGGCAAAATCAAAACTACAGTTTACCGAAAACCTACACATACAGGAAAATACCTAGCCTATACGTCTAATCACACCAGAAACACAAAACATGGAGTTATACTATCACTGTGGAACAGAGCAAAAGAAGTTTGTTCAGAAACTGGTGATTTGGAAAAAGAAAAGATCTATATAGAACAAACTCTTAAGAAAAATGGTTATCCATCAGCTGTTATTAAGAAAACATTAAATAGACAACAAAAAGAACCATCAAGAGAAAAGACAATTGTTGGTACTGTAGTGTATCCATACATTCCAAAAATAGACAAATTAAGGAAAATCTGCAATCAGTATAACATCAGAACAGCTTTCCAGAGCCATACCACACTATGAGGAATTCTAACATCTACAAAGCCTAAACTTGAAATGCTGCAAAGAAAAAACTGCATTTATGAAATACCATGTGAATGTGGAAGAACATATATTGGTGAGACCAGCTGCCCTATTCAAAAGCGCTTGCAAGAACATAAACTGATGATTAGAAGAGAGAAAACAGATGTGTCTAAGGTAGCAGACCATGTATGGACCAATGAACATACATTCAATTGGGAAAATACAAAAATATTTGATAAAGAAGAAAAGGTACAAAGAAGAAAATTTAAAGAAGCTGCTCACATGACAATGGTAAAAAATCTCATAAGCCAACCTAGTGTGACTATACATAATGTATGGAAATCACTAATTTACTTTGCTCTGAGGAAAAAGTGGAGAAATCAGGAGGAACCTCATAGATAAGTATATGAAATTACTACATATTGCTGCCCTTGGCAGGATGGCTCAGTTGGTTAGAGTGTTACCTTAAATTTCAATAATCAAGAATCTAAGGACCCAGGTTCGAATCCCATGCTAGTACTGTCACTGGTCAGGCCAGCAACACCTGAAGAAGAGGAGAGAAAAATACCGCTCGAAACGTTATGCGTATACTAACTTGTTTGCTGTGATATTACTAACAGTTAGTGCATATACTAACCTGTTTGCTGTGATATTATTAACATTTGTTTGCTGTGATATTACTAACAGTTGGTGCATATACTAACCTGTTTGCTGTGATATTACTAACAGTTGAATGCATTTGGAATATTTAACTAAAAATTAAAACTTTTCTAAAGACATTCAACACACATATTAGATGATGGAAATAGTCCAATATAAAAATACAAATATTGTTGCAGATTATTTTTTATATATGTATTTTATTTCCATAACATTTTTTTGTTATATTCAGGACTTTTTTTTAATAAAAAAAATGCCGTAATTCATTCCTGTATGTGCGATACCATTTCATCTAATTACATTTGAAAGGATTAAAAGTACACTAAAAAAGGTGCCGGATGGCCATTCTTCCATGTTACATGACAAAAAAAGCCCTGGTTATATCTATTAATAATGTGCAGGAAAGAAGAATTGGAGTCATTTTTTGATTTTGTTAATAATGAAATTGGAGATTATTCACCATATTCCCACTTGCTGGTTTTTTCTAACATCAGCTGTGGACATATTATTACAAAACTTATTATCTATTATTTTTTTTATCCAAAAATATTTTTAAAAAAACCCATTTCAGTGATGAAGATTTAGAAAAGAGATGTATTATTGAGGCATACCTTGTTTAATATGTCAACATTTTTGAAACCGCAGATGTTATTATCATAGATGTGACAGGGTAAGGCAATATTTAGATCATGAAATTCACTAGAAGATAGAGGATAGGTTATTTTCAAACTCCCACTAAAAAAAATGTAAACTGTTTAAATTCATCCCTGCAGAAATGGGCTAGGGTTGTTTTTTACTGTTGCTTACATAAATACACTTCTAAGAATTTAAACCCTGAACTTTCTTTCTGTTGTTTGAACTTATAAACTTCAGAGCAATATGGCCATTAGCCTTTGTTTTAAAATAAAAGAATTTATTCTTGATTTTGTAAATGAAGACAGCCTATACAAAGAGTTTTTTAGTTCTAAAAGTGATAAGTTTTTTAGTTCTAAAAGTGATAATTGAAATACAGGCTTATTATATATCTGTATCAATATATGTAATATATAGGGTATATGAGCACAGACTTTCACATGACCCATCGCTCACCACTCTATCTCATATCACTGCTACACTTGAACACATATATGTTGAATAGATAAATAATCACCAATATACGTATTTCATGTTAAACCAGCATTCATCAGTTGGTCCAGATTATCATCTCCACACATATATGCAATAAGTGTTCAGATATATATTAAGATAGTCAATCTTCATACTTTAATGGACAGGCTTCAATCCATTCAACACTGCAACTCTTCAACTGTCCATCCAATTGAAAATCTGATGATGGAATGCTCAAAGGCCACCCTGAGGCTGAGATTCTCGAATACTTATATTGGTGTTTATTTATCTTTTCAACATATATGTGTTCAAGGGTATCAGTGTTATGAGATAGAGTGGAGAGTGGTGGGTCATGTGAAAGTCTGTGCTCATATACTTCTAAAAGTGATGTATATGTGGCAACAACAGGAGGTATAGAATGAAATTGGTTCCATATTTTCCGCGCGACTTAAAAAATAAATAAATTGATATATTAAACCTTAATGAGATCTTAGGTTTTATTTTAAGTATCCTAGTCTCAAATATACATATTGAAGAAGATCGAAGTAATTTAGAACTAATTAAGTCAGAAACTAGTAGTAGCAATTAACTATGACTATATTAAACCACTAAACATCACATGATCACTATTCTTTATACTTACTTATGCTATTGTATGGAGAGTTTTGTCTGTGTGTAAACTATGATTATGATTGTAAAGAATTTTTGAAATTTGCTTAAGATTATAAATGCTTTGTTCTGCAGTATCAGTGGGCAAATAATTACGCGTAGGTTAAAACTAAGAAATACGAAGCAGATTAGCTATTTTGTTTAATAGAGTCCATTCTATGGAAATTTGCTGGAGCGCGCTACTAAAAATGCATAAAATTTGTCGCGACTAAATTTCTGATAAATTCTTGGCGAAAAGTGGATAACTTTATATACAATTACTATTCATATATATATTATTAAGATTTAATTTTATTTATCAGTGTTTTAAATTAAATGTTCTTAATTATTTTCTATAATTTCACATGTCAAATGCTACCGAAAATGAAAAGAATTGGTAGGTCCTATTTTTTGTTTGTAGATTATGAAAATGACCTGGTTTAATACGATCTCTAATGATTTTACTTTATAAGGACCTATTATTTCTTGAAAATGTAGTGTTGTTTTCGGAAAAAATTGTAGTAAACTTTCTAAAATCGGCTTACAGAAATGTTAAATATGTCACTTTTTAAAACAAATTGGCTATTATAGAAATAAAATTTTCACCTATACTTTTAAAAAAAAAACTGAATAAGACGTTTTATTTTTGGGTTAACTTTCATTAGTTCTTAAATAACAATAAAAAACATTTTAAATGTTTATTTTGCGCATTTATTTGTCGATGGAAAAATGAGACAGCTTTTACATGGCCCTTCGTAGAACAAAGTGAAGGAAGCGGCAAGACACCCAGACTTTGCAGTTGTCTGAGAAAGTTTGAGCGATTTTCATTTCACTCTAGCTAAGAATAGGAAAATTAATATTAATGAATATATCTCAATAAAATTAAGATTATAAAAGAATAATTTACAAATACTGTCCACTTTAAATCGGTATGTTGAATATGTACAAATAAGCGTTTCAATATCAACGATATGAATGTAGTAAAAATGACAGAAGAATAATATACTAATGTTGTAAATGAAGGAATTTGAACGTAGAATTTTTCAGTCTATTCATCCCCCACTCCATCTCAAGCAACCGGTACACATTACCACACACACGCGAAAAAGATACATGATCTCCAATGTATGTATTTCGTGCAGGACCGGCATTCTTCAGTTTTGGCCAGATCATAATCTCTTACACATATATACAATCAGTGCTCGATTTATATTATACTATTTCTCAAACTTTAATGGACAGGCCTCAATATTCTCATCCTTCCTATTATTCAACTGCTCATTTCATTAAAAAACCGACTATGGAATGCTCAATAAACTGAAAAATCCTGAGTTCAAATCCCTCTACTTACATTATAAGAAACTTTTCATATAAGCAATTTACATATGCCTTAGAATATTAATGTTGTGTTTATACTATAGTATGGCCAGGAGTCCTGGTCAGTTAGAATAACACAGTTTTAGAAAATATATTTATTATATGTAATTACAAGACAAATATATAGATCGTTTACATATAATACTTTGCCTCTGTTACAATTGTCAACTTATACAAGTTTAACTATTATCAGTACAGATAATACTTGAGAAAGAGCACAATCACTTCCTTGATGAAACCCTGACACTTCCAGCCTATGAGTAGCTTGCCTTATGTGTAGGTATTGTGATGAATGTATCCATCAATTTCCAGAGTTTGGCATGCTTTGTCCTCACTGTAGCCTATAGCATTGTGGGCAATAAATTTACTGCCACTCAATGTCTGGCAGTTGCCTGGTTGTTATCTGATTTCTCTCTCAAATGGACTATTATATATGCAAAACCTTCATCCTCATTGGAAATAAATGGATTCACTAACCTAGCTCTCCAATTAGTCTAAGTATGCAATCGGCTATTTATTTTCTTTTATCATTATTCCATTGGTCATTCTTGTTGTAAGTTGAATCCATTGCTGATATAAGACGATTATTTGAAGATAAGATTCTTCTGAGTTGGAAAGATTTCATAACATTCACCCTCTTCCTTTGAAGTTTGTAGTCCTTAAGATAGCTTGGTGGATATCTAGGACATTTATTTGCTTTCTTTTTTTGTCTTCATGAGGACTTGATTCTTCATCTGTTCTGAATTCTTCATGAAATCTGTTTTCCTCAGAGCTGGTGAACTGTTCATTGTCACATGGTGTTGATAGTATGGCTATATTTGATCTCTGTGCCTGTAATGTTGTCTATCAACAATCTGGACAAGCATATATGTAAGTCTTTTATGTTTATGGATGTTACTGAATCCACCTGGTGGTCTTTTTGAACATATGGCATAGAATTCAAGTAACCTATCCACATTTGTATAAATTTTAATTCTCTTTTTGTGACCTTGCTGATTAAACATAGAGGCTGACAGGTTTGTCCTAAGGTACAGACCCATGGGTCGTTTAATATCAAACACAAATAAAAATCCACATTTGTATAAATTTTAATTTTCTTTTTGTGACCTTGCTGATTAAACATAGAAGCTGACAGGTTTGTCCTAAGGTACAGACCCATGGGTCGTTTAATATCAAACACATTTCTGTATGGTCTTTTTATTTTTGTGAGCTGGTTCACTTTAATCACTGTTAGCCTAAGTGACTGAATCTCAGACCCCTAATAAATTGCTGTGATTACCAGTTGGTAAAAGAATAGTTTTTTTCAGCATGTCTGCCCCAAGAGTGACATTTTATTGCCTTGTTAATCAGTGACCATTGTACTGTTAAGTTGTAACCAATGATTATTTTTTTGTTAATGATAACCCAAGTGTTTTTGGTATAATGGATACTGCAGATCCAATATTCAGTTCCATTGTTATTGACAAATAATTCATTGTAATGCAGACTTTGATGATTGAATCAGTGAACTTTCCCATTATTTATACAGGTATTGATTTTATTTGACTTTACTTTGCTCTTCCAATTTTTTTTTGGAATGAACTCTTCCATTCTTTTCTATGCATTTTCTTTTACAAGCATATCACTTCTGTATAATCACTAAGATTACAATATTTACATACCGTATACTGATGTGAACATTAAGTATGTGAGGTATTTTGACTTGTCACAACAGTAGCACATTTTTATGTTCATTTTTACAAATTTATTCAGGCAGTTTTTAATATTTTTAACTGAAGATTTTCTATTTTTGTTTTCGTCAGCTGGGTTTAGTTTGTCCAGTTTCCTGACTCACTAACTCAATACTGGGATTTACTTTCTTTAATTGAGCTACCTATCTTATTGTAGGCCCAATTAGAGTTATCTATGAGATCGCTGAATCAATAGTGGTTCTTGGGTCCATTCACATTTTGATCTTAAGGCTGTGATCTATTCCATTGATGAAATAGTCTCTCAAAATATCATTTAATACATCTTTAAAGTCACAGTTAAGCCCAAACTTTCTGAGTTCTGTGGTAAAATCTCTAGCTTTCACTTCCTCTCTCTGGACAAAGAGATGGAATTTGTAACTCTGTAAAATCATTAGGGATCTACAAGAGAAATAAGCTGCTAGGAGGAATACTGATATATCAAAATCTAACTTGGATGTGTAGAGGCTGACTGAGAATGTAAGATTTCATACATTGAAGAATTATAAGGGCTTATAAAAATTGCTAACTTTAATTCTTTTTGATTTGGTTTGCTGTGAAAAATGAACTCAGTTCATGTGTGATGGCCAATTTTTTGGATTGACCAGATTGAATTCTTCTAGATAACCATATTTTTCCATTTTTTCTGTTGTGAGAAGACCACTAGTGTTTGGTGTTTTTTTTTTTACTGTAATGCTAAGAATTCAACCCCCCCCCCCCAATAAATGACAAAGATCTAAACCCATGAAAGTGTATGATTCTGTCACAACTGCACTATATGTCTGGGAGTAATATTTCTAATCATTTACAATAATATACAACTTTACAAATGTATGTAACCTCTATATACAACTGATTTATTTAATTTAGCTATTCGCAGTACAAGTAATGTTTGAAAAAGAATGCAGTCATCTTCCTATTGAGATCCAAGCACTTCCAGCTATGGGTAGTTTACTTCATATGCAGATACAATGATGACTGTAGTTAGTAGTTTCTAGTTTCAGGCTAGCGTTTGCCTCACAGCCTACAATATTATGAACAATGTATGTACTTCCATTCAAGGATCTGATATCTCTGTCCTCAGTGGAAATAAATAGATGCACTCATAGCTCTCCAATTGCCCTGTTTATGACATTAGTTATTTCCTTTGATTCTTATTCCACTGACCAGTCTTATTGTAAATTGAATCCTTTTTTGATAGGAACAAATCCGTTATCTGAAGGTAAGCTTTTGCTGACTTACAATAATTTCTTAACAATTAGTACGACTTTATTTAATGAACTGTAATGAAGGTGATCTTTAGTAGTTACATTTTGAATAAAAAAAGGTTGAGGATGGGACAATAATCTCATGCATCAAGCTAAGAAAATATGATAGAATCCCATTTCCATGATGAAATTCTGTGGCATGCAACTGAGAAAGAAAGTAAATCCTAGTGAGGATGAGAACAATTGGTTCATATTTTACTTTTATGTTGTTGGTTTTTGCTTATCTCAACATACATGCTTTCATATTTTACTATATAGTGTGCATATCTACAAATTATGCTTTTATTAATGTTTGTGCAGAAGTTTATGATGGTATAGTAGTTGCAATTTGTATATTGAACTATTTCTATTATCCAATATTAATCATTAAATGTTTTTAAAAAATTCAAAATTTTTTTAAACTTTTCAAATACATTCGACTGTTAGTAATAGTATATAGACTAGTAGGGATTATTTTCTTTTTTACAGGTGTTGCTGGATTGGATCCTCACAGATATGAAATTTCTTCTGATTATTGCCTTTAACAGTTTCTTAGAGTATTACCTTAAATTCAATATTACAATGAATCTAAAGTTTCCTGTTGCTGTTCAGATTAGTACCACATGAAGAAAGGAGAATAATACCACACAAAATGTTGTTTTACATACTAACCTATGCTATTACAAACAATTGAACATATTTGAAAAGTTTTAATAAAGTTTGAATTTTTCTAAAAACATTTAATGATTAATATTAGATGAAAAAAATAGACCAACATATTAAATATCCAATTCTTAGAAATAGTATAATATATTTTATTTTCTGGCATACTGAAAACTTTCTTTTTACTATTATTTTTATTAAAAAAAATACTTTGTGTGCATATATATGTTAAACCACTAAACATCACATGATCACCATTTCTTATGCTTGCTTATAACTGTTATTAAAACAGGCAAAACTCTCCATACAGTAGTGCCACTCAGTGCAAGCCAGGCATCCATTGATTATTCTGGCTTGCACTGAGTGGCGCTACTGCACATCACATCACATCCTGTTCATATATATGTTAATTTCTATGCAGAAAAAGGTAAATTTAATAATTAAGCAATAAAATATTATAATCGTGCAATAACACTATATTATTCTCTTAACAATTTATTTTACTATTTTAATTTTAGAGTTACATCAATAACTTCAATGAGTTTTATGTGCAGTCTATTCAAGCTTAATTCGTTGGTTACTTCATCCCTTGTGTTCCCATCTATTAATAATTTACAAAGGTAGTTATAATTGTTAATTTTTTCTAATTTATTACTATCAGATTTTATTTTCTACTTTTTAAAAAGTGTTTGATCATATTTTATCATTTTAGTATTTATCTTTTTTAATCTATATTCTTGAAACATTATACATTGTCCACAAATCTAAATGACTTAAGAAGCCACTCTCTCTCTATATATATATATATATCCATTTTAATCTTCAGATGTAAAAAGGTTTGCAAAGACAGTTTCATTTTGCCTTATTCTTTTACCAATGTTAATTTTTTTAACATCTCAATGTAATTTAATCACTTCTGTTCATTTTTATAAATATTTTTCATAATTTGACTAACATTATGGGAATATACACAGTGTATCATAATGAAACAAGACTTTATGTATTAATATTTTATAAATAATACCTTTTTGAAAATTTAATTTTTATTTTAGTTACTTTTTGACTTCTGATTTTGACTTCATATGCATATCTCTTGTGATTAAACAAAAAAAATATCTAAATATAAAACAGATATTAAAGAAAATGATTATGTGACAAGAGAATGCCTTACTAATTATGCAAATGCCGATTATGGAAAAAAAGCAGCTAATATTCAAATTACAAAACTGTAATATAAATTAATGTACGTATAAGTGTATATAACCAATATATACAATTGAACACACCATCAAGATTCTTAAAGACTGGATAACTTTATGTAAATATATATATATATATACATTTCATATTCACATGTGAATACCCTTAATGACTGACTAAAAACGTTTTGATATATTTTGCATTCTGAAGAATAAGTACTTTTATCTTTAATCCTTTACAACTTCAAATCGATATAGTTTTGAAAGAGATATAATAATGATATTTCGTGTAATAATTACTTAACTGTATATTTATGGCTATCTAATAAATATCTCCAGCATATACATTGAAATATACGTTAAATTGGGCTTATTTTCTGAGTTGTGATTGGCTTCCAACAAATATCAAATATGGCCGTCAAGCAAATTATAAAATATCAATAGTAACTTTGGGCTCAGTACTCATAGGAATAAGACATTTCTCATGTGATTAGTGAAAGCCTCATCATGTTACAATTATATTTTACAGTCAGTATATTGGCATTTATCATATAAACCTGGAATAACCTGAACCACTACCACTTATCTGAGAAAACCTATATTCTCATTTACTAACCCCTAAGGTGTGGATATATTTCAAAAAAATGTTAAACTTATTTATAATCTGAAAAAAATTTAATATTTGCATGATCTAGACTTTAATATTATCGGGAAGCAGACTATGCTATGAGGCCCATTAAAAAATATTGATTATTGTTAATCTAACAGTATGATGTGATGCGATGCACTGTGACTTCTCCTTATACTGAGTCAAGAATCTCTCAGCAACTATGCCCAGAGAAACCTGTTAGCCCACTTTTACTTTCCCTTTCCATTCCCCACCCTAAGTTTTCCCATAATCTGCTCCATCCCATTTCCACAACATAATCTTTGTCAACTCCATGGCCTTCATATCTAAATCCTCCTTGTCTTTTCCCAAACCCAGCATAAAAACCAATAACCCACTTTCTGTATAATCACTTTGTTCATATTCATTATTCCATAACTTCATTATTTGTACCCTTTCTGCTTCCAAGCATTTACATTGAAGTAACAAATGCCTAATATTTTCCATGCCTTCCTTACACAACTTGCAGACTAAATCACACATATTTTTCCATTTATGTGTATATTCCCTTGTTGCTAAAGATCCCGTTAGAGCCTTAAACAATAAACTACTTTACTTACTATTATCATTAATTAACTCACACCCAGTGTTTCATTTACTTCTATATATATTTAAACTCTTTTTACTCTCCATACTAGTTCTCCATCTCCTCCAATTCCCTATTCTTTATTAATGCATCTATTCTTCTATCCCATTCCTTACCACTATAACATTCAACAATCCTCCTAACACAATCATCCTACCTTTTGTACAAATATACTGATATAAATTCTTTTATCCAAATCTTCTGCATACTGCATTACCTTTAGTAGCAAATTCTACATACAGTAGTGCCACCAAGTGCAAGTCTTTGTAATCATTGGACGCAAGGAGCTTTGTGTATAAAATCGCTATAATTCAATATCCCCAAACTAATTTCTAGCTTGTAGCTTTCATCACTGAGGAACCTTGGATTTGAGAGCACTGCAACTAAATTTTAGGATCTAATGCAACCCTTCAGCAGTCCCATTTTACCTTATTTTGGCACTACTGTATGGAGAGTTTGCTATGGTTATTAGCAGCTTGTGCAAGCTTATGAAATGCTGATCACATGATCTATTGTCAATCTAGCACAATTTTTAAAAAATTGTTTCAGTGTAGATTTTGAATTGTTAAAATTTGTTCCTAATTGTTAAACATTAGCAATTTCAATGAGATTTGTCTCAAAATAAGTTTATTTGAAGATCTGCCTAGAAATTAAATATGTTATATAAATAAATTGAATATATAGCTGTATTGATTTTCTATTGGTTCAGAATGAAAATATTCAAGTAAAATACTATGTTAACACAACATTAATCTTGATATAATAAACACAGAATGAAAGTGAATTTATATTGTCCAATGTCAGTTTGCTGCCCAATAATTTTAATATCAGTAACAATCATTGATTTTTATGCTGCAGATTAGACTCTGTGTTTATACTAAAATTTAATAAATATATGTGGGAACTAAAAAAGATTATTATATCTAAAAAAAAAAATATGGACTATCTTAGTAATAGATACTGGTATATCATTGGAAATTAGAAATTAGCTTACCATTATATATATAAAACATCTGAAGGGTTTCTTAAGGCTTATAGTGTATTGAGACATTAGTATATATTATTGTAAGAAATAGCAAGATTTGGAAAATTACAACCAGAGGTTTTTAAGATCTTATTTTGTTATAATATTCTTTTATCTAGTTACTCAAATGATTTAAAGTAAATAATTAGACATATATAGTAGATAAATAGTCTTTAAATTGCTTACTATAGGATAAAACTCTATTCAGTTGTTTTCTACAATGAAAGAGTGGATGAAAGGGGCTAATCAAATACTGGACAGTGAGAATTTGTTTTTGTTTTTTAAGTTTTAGCAGAAGATAATTGGACCCCATATTGAAAATTAAAAATTTGGTATTGCTGACAACACAATTTTGAAAGGACTTCAAAAAAATATCAGAAATTAATAAAGCTGTGAAAAATTGAAAAACAAAACAAAAAAATAAAGACATTTTACAAGCATTTGATAGAATATTTAAAATATCTTTATTGCAATCAATCATTAAAAATAGCAAAAGTTTAAGAAATTAAACAACGTTAAATAACAGTTTGCAGATTCATTGAAATAATTATAAAATATATATAATTAAGTTATTTACTAAATATTGAAAGAAATTTTAGATATTCGAACTTGACTGTAGTTTTATTATGATTATAATATAATATTTGAATAGAGTGTCTGGTAGCCCGATGTTAATAGATATTTTGGGAGAAAAGGAGATTGGAAATAAAATAAGTTAATATGGAATCAAAAAAATATTTATTAAGGTAAATGATTTAGTTTACTAAAGAAGCAAAGTAAGCAATATTATGTGCCGTGTAATATTAAAACATGTATTTTAAATAAATATTAAAAGAATGCTGTTTAGAAAATAAAAGGCTGATCTTTAATGTATTACAATTTATAAAGCACAGCGCTATAAAAATAAATGCCTATTTACATATGTTTAAGTTTCACTTGAGAGTGACGTTTAGTAAATTCTAGATAATTTCATCGATGTCATTCATTCAGACATCGTAATCAGTAATTTAAAGTGAGTGGTCTATCCTCATACTTTCACCTCCAGTTCTTAAGATTTGCCCATATATAAGCATTTGGGTTGGAAAGAATAAGTGGATTCATTTTATTCTTTCTTAAATACTATATCTTGTGTTGGGAGTGAAAGTATTCATTTATTATTAACACTTGTAAAAAGCGCATGCACAATAGCTTGAAAAAGCTGATCTTTAATCTATTACAAAAGATATATAATTACTTCTGGAATATACATTAAATTAGCAATGATAACTATCTTATCATATTATGATGCTATATAAGTCACTAGTCCAGAAGGCAATGTGATAAATTTAGAGAGATGTGCAGAGATGGGAAAGAGCTATGAATATGGGAACATAGAATTCCCGAAAGCGCTTAGCTTATTTATTGTTATACAGCTTCATTAATTGTGTATAGACTGCAAGCTTAGAAGTAAGACATTAGTAATTAATGAGAAGAATAGAAAATACGAGATATTTATCTTGAAGTAGAAAAGTGTAAATGTTTATATATTCTGTTTAATAAGAAAAGGAATTATACATATAGATGGAAATAGAATTGAGACAAAATATAGAACGGGAGGAATTAAAAAGCTGTCGTGTTTTTATATAACAAATAATGAATTATATATAATAATTTGAAAAGAGGTGCTCATAATTTCTTAAATATTTAGAAATGTTTTGTATTTGGACAGTCTCAGAAATTTTTAGATAGAAGTTTTGTTGTTTTTTCATGTGTCAAAGTGTTGGCCAGGAAGCGAACCCGCAAACCCGGGACAACTGCTTGTAAGGCAGCTGTGCTGACCACCAATGTTTTTTTTTTAAAAAAAGTACAAGGGTGAGTAAAAATTATCCATAACTGGCTGTAAAATTTATAGAAGTTTTGATATAACTGGAGTGCATTTTTGATTCACCCCCATATAAAGATAATGTATTGGGAAGTGAGTTATGGACAAAAAATGAAACTCTTCATATGGGAAATTGACTTCTTTTTTTAAATAATGGAAATTCAAAAATAAATTGACAATTTTTGAAAGATTGTAATACTATGGATAAAAATAGATTACTAAATAGTAGTATTTAATTAGATTATATGCCATGTCAACAAATACTGCAAACAAGATAGATATTAAAATATTCAATGTTTAATAGATATTTTATTTTTATGTATTTGTAGTAGAAATAGAATAATTGTGGAGAGAATTACAGGTACTTAATTATGAAGAGCAAGAAAAGATGATAGATAAGTTGGTTAGGTAAATAAATTAATTAAGGAAAATAAATATGATTTAAAAAGTAGTTTAAATTTATATAAGCATAAAAATATGTGGAATATGACAAAGTGTTTGATATCAGTAGAGAGGATTCATTATTATTTGATGGAGTGACAGAAGCTTTGGTAATATGAGGAAAGAAGGCAAAAATGACAAGAATTTGAACTGTAGATGTTACGTAATGATAAGCAGAGTCTTCAACATTTATTTTTGGAGGCAAATCTCTTGATTAACTTTTGATGACTTTTCAAAATAACTACAACTGCAATTCCTTTATATTTATGATAAAGTACCAATTTATACTTATATTGTTTTAGAATTTGGGAGAAACATAGAATTATGAAAAAGGTAGATATTTTCTGGGGTTTTTTAAAATTATTTTTATAACAAAATTAGCAAGATAGAATAGAATATTAGAATTAATGAAATAGATTTTATTAAGATAAAAATGAGAAGAAAAAATGTATCAGTTCTGAAACATTGAATTGTGATTATAGATTGAGAAGGCAAAATATGGGGTCGAAATTGATGTTTTTTGCTTTTTTATATATATTTTGTACAAAATGGCTTTAAAGAGCAAGATCGTGCAACATAGCTAAAAATATTTTTAGTATTATAGATTATGCATATAAATTTCTAACATTATTTAATTGTAAATTAGCGATCAGGCTAATGCTCATGCGCTTTGCAGATTTTAAACTATATGTAAATGAATACTCACATTCTCAAACACAAGATAAAATCTTTATCAAAAGATAGAATGAATCCATCTATCTTTTCAACCCAACATTTAAATATGGACCAATCTTAAATGCTTGGAGATGAGAGAATGAAGATATTAAGCAGTCACTTTAAATTATTTTATTATGCTTGAATGAATGATGCTTGTGAAATTATTTAAAATTTACTATACGTCATTCTTTGCTGAAGTTAAACATATATATATAAATGTAAAATACAGTACCCATTATAAAATATTATATATATATAAATTTTAATGTAAATACAATATTATTGTTTAAATTCTTTTGTAAGTTTAAAAATTTGAAATTCAGTTAAAGCTGACGAGGATTACCACGTAATCGTAAGTGCTACAAAAGAATTTAAACTATAATATTGTATTTACCGTTAAAATTTTATATATATATAATAAGGTATTTATTTATATAACACTATGTTAATAAATTGTGCATTAGCCTGATCGCTAATTTACAATTACAATTTATTAACATAGCGCCATATAAATAAATACCTTATTATATATAACATTATTTAAGGAAAATCCATTTTACATAATTGCTATGCTTCATTTTCCAATATTTGATAACAATCAAAAAGGAGCAATTGCTTGACAGACATATACATCCTTATTGTAGTTTTTTATTTACTATGCCAGGGGTCCTCAACCTTTTTGCACTTAAGAGCACATTCTATAATACCGGCCAGGTGGTGGGCACCATTTATTTTTTCAATGTAAATGTATAGTTGGATATTGTTAATAATACACATAATGTACAAAAAATATTTATTTTAAAAATAAAATTTTAACATATAATTAACGTTTATATTTTTATGCTGTAAAAGTATAGTATGCCCTACAATTTGATTACAATATAATACAATAATTTATAAGAAATTTTAAAAATTAAATTTATTTGTATCAGATAAATAATTTTTTATCGTGTTCGGATAGCGGCGGGCACACATAAAATGGTCCGCGGGCATAGGGTTGGGGACCCCTGTACTATGCTATCAAACTGTTGCCTGAAAATTCGGGGCACATGTAGTGTGATGTGTAAACACAATCCATGCATTTGTCTTTCTGCATAGATTTAAATCCAGATAATATTATGTTTTGGTCTTTAATTTTATCGGAAGTATAGATTTTTTTTAAGTAGGACAAAGATCTCTAAACTGTATTAAGTACATAGAAGAGTTTTTTTATATTATTTGTTTATATTAGAAATCATTTGCCTGACAAGCATACTGAACTGTATTCAAAATTAGATTGAATTCTGAGCAAGAAATTCCTCCATGTCATTTCTTTTACTTAATATAGTTTCATTTTCAAAAGCTTTTTTCATTTCTTTTGCATTCATTTGCTTTAATATTTGAATGCAAGTATGATTTATATACTTGGAGTTTAGATGTAATTATAGGGGAGATGAACACAGACTTTCAAGCTCCCTTTATCTATTCTTTCTATCATACAACCAATACACATGACCACACACATGCAGAAAAAGATAAATGATCTCCAATATACATATTTTGTGATGAACCAGCACTCATCAATTGGTCCAGCAAATAATTATTTTGTTTCATTGATTACTCTGGCTTGCATTGAGTGGCAATACTATATGGAGAGTTTTGCCTGGTTTAATAACAGTTATAAGCATGCATAAGAAATGGTAATCATGTGATGTTTGTTTTTTCAATATTAAATCACAACATAAAATCTTTTATTGATTCTGCATTTTTTTATTTTAATCTCAGAAATTTGAAAATATAAATGAAAATTGTACAAATATATAGTTTTATGAAGTTCACATTTGTTGGAAGTATAAGTAACTTAGATTGCACAATTAGGAATTCCTGAAGACTATAACTCAAAGACATTTAGATATAGATTGCCTATAACAATTTAATAGGTCTCAAATTTCTTTATGGAAAAGTTTCTTTTTTTATATATAGGTAAGTCAAACATTGATATTTAGTTTATATAGCTACATTATTGGGTATGATTATATTTAAGTATCATTTTAGTATTTACAATTTGAACCTTAAGTCATGTCATCAGCAGTAAATGTTCATTATTTTTGCTGACAGGTATATACTGAATATAAAGTATATACTATACTAATCTAATGGAATTATATTAGAAAGGCATATGAGAAAAATAAGAAGAGCTAAATTCCAAAAATTGATTTGAATTGATTTTAAAGGAAAGATAGTAGTGTTTATCTGTTATTGACAATATTTCAAAAAAATAATCTCAATTTTTTTTAGGATCTCAAATATGCATTTCTTTAAAATAAAGGGTATTGTTTGGTGGACTATACTGTGCCACTAGGTGATGCTGCAGTACCCATCAAGAACTATACAAGTGATAAATTTCTATCAAAGAAATGGAAGAAATTGCTGTAAAATACAAATTATAAAAACAAAAATCGGTGAAAATACATAAAACACAACCTCCCTCCATCACATCACATTTCATTTTGCAACTTTTAATATGATGCAATCCACATTTGTTCTTTGTGATTTATAAATTTGTATTTTACTTACTTTTTAAGTGACTTCTTTATGCAGGTGGAGGGGGTGTTTTATATATTTCATCGATTTCTGTTTTTGTAATTTGTATTTTACTTATTTTTGATCGATTTCTTCATACAGGGGGGTTTGTGTTTTATGTATTTTCACCAATTTCTGTTTTTGTAATTTGTATTTTACAGCAATTTCTTCTATTTCTTTGATAGAAATTTATCACTTGTAAGGTTCTTGATGGGTACTGCAATGTCACCTAGTGGCACAGTACAGCACACTGAACAATACCAAATAAAAATATATTTTTGGTTTTTATATTAATTGTATTCTGTTTCTAAATATATATTTATTATTAAACTAGCTTTTTCTTTTTCAGTATTCTGCATTTATGACTATTTCTTTTATTAAAAAGAAATTATGACTAGTAATCCTGAACTTCAAGATGGTGATGAAATGATATATGTGGAAGAAGCTCATCCAAACAAAATCACATTTAAAGAAAAATGTAGTATGATAAAAAATGTTGTTGTGATAAGCCTGGGTTTCATGCTTCTTTTTACATCTTTTTTGTCTTTACAAAATCTTCAAAGCAGCTTAAATGCTGATAAAGGTATCGGATTAATCAGTCTTAGTATTATGTATGCAATGATTATTTGTTCTACAATTTTTGCTCCTTTTGTTGTCGGCCATCTTGGACCTAAGTACACTGTTTGTGTTTCTGTTCTAACTGAGTGTGGTTACGTAGCAGCAAATTTTGTAGTTGATTGGCATTATATAACACTTCCTCTCAGTGCTATTTTTACAGGTCTTGTCTCTGGTCCTCAATGGGCTGCTCAAGGAACTTACATTAACAGCCTTGGAAAGGAGTATGCTTATAGGACCAATGGAAATCAAGAAACTATGACATCTAGATTGTTTGGAATATTTGTATTATTTTTTTCTTCTGCAAATATTTGGGGTAATTTGATTTCTTCATATGTTTTGCAAACAGAACATAATAGTAGTACTATAACTGATGACTTTCAAACATGTGGAAGCAATTTCTGCCTTATGCCTGATGAGTTTAATTACACTAGCCATTCAAATCTTATCAGGCCTTCAGAAAACAAGATTTATTTGATGTGTGGTATATATGTTTGCTTGGATTTACTGGCTGGTATATTAATGTTGCTGTTTTTAGATAATTTGACTGAAGACAAACCTAAATCTAAACCGAAATTATCACTAGATATTTTAATGAAAACATTTAAACAAATGCAAGATGAAAAGCAAATTTTTCTTATTCCTTTGACATGTTATACAGGATTCCAGTTTGCCTTTATATCAGGTGAATTTTCACTGGTAAGTATTTTATAAACTTCAAATTAGTTTGTATTATATATACACAGCATATATTCACAATATGTAAGACCCATCAAGCTTTTATTATAGTTAATCATTTAAAAATTAAAATGCAACACGTGGTTTTAAAGATCTTCACTTATCAAAACTTTAATCTTCTTGCCATAATTAAAAAATAAAATTTTTATATATTAACAAATACACAATATTTATTTTAAAGTATGAAAGATTTTAATCATAAAAATATTTAAGTTCATCAGATATAAAATTGTATTAATTTTTTCTTATGCCAAATAAGTATACAGTTGTTTAATAAATATCCTGACAATAACCTAAGTATGTCAGTATATAATATGTGATATGATATGCTATCGCTTCTCCTTTATCATAGTCAGAATCTCTCAGCCACTATCCCCAAAAAACCCTGTAGATTACCATACCTTCCTTTTTTATTACCCACCCTAAATTTTTTCATATTCTTCTTTGCGCTCCATCCCATTTCCACAACATCATCTGTGTCCACTCTATGACCTTTATATCTATATCCTCCTTATCTTTTTCCAAACCCAGCATAAAAACCAAGAACCCACTTTCTATGCTCTCCCACAGCTTCATTATTTGTACCTTTTCTGCTTCTAAGCATTTGCATTTTACTAGCAGATGCCTAATATTTTCCATGCCTTCCTTACATATCTTGCAAACTAAATCACCCACATTTCTCCATTTATATATATATATTCTCTTGTTGCTAATGATTTTGTTCTAGCTTTAAACTGTAAGCCACTTTCCTTGCTATTATTATAAATTAACTAACACCCCATATTCTGTTTACTTCTATATGTATTTTATTTTATGAATTCTTCTTACTCTCTATATTAATTCTCCATCTCTTCAACATCCTATTTTTTATTAATGCATCTATTCTTTTATTCCATTCTTTGCCACTACAATACTCAACAATCATCCCATCTTATGTATAAGTATACTGACTTAAAATCTTTAGCCAAATCTTCTGCATACTGTACTTTTTCTCACCCATCTTGTTTCCTGTTCTTTACTCATAACCCAATTAAATACTATTTTGGCTATTCTTTTACTACCCATAAATTGCAATCTACAGAACATTTTCATTTTGCTTTTTGTCTCTCTCATATAAAAACTTGACCATCCCATTTCTTCTTGAATTGCCTCCTTTCGCTGTCCTCATATGTGCATCTAATGCATGTCTTCCTATTTCTCTTTTACTTTTTCTAAGTAATCTTAACATCCCTTTACTAACACAGTGCATCATTACAATAAGTTAATCCTGCTACTGCCACTCCTTTCCATACAATTCTAGCTACATCATATTTATTATATGAAAACACTGTTAATTTCTTTTGTTTGCTTTATTTATCACTTTTTTCTCCCATTCATCCAAGCAATTCCTCTGATTACTTAAGATGATTCCCAAATAGTTCTACCTATTCACCACATTTAACTTTATATCCCTTAATAAAAATTCTTTCTCGTCTCTTTCCCCAGCATTTATCATCATTACTTTTGATTTTTCTTCACTAAATTTAATTCCCACCTCTTTACCCATCCTTGAGCATATCTTCAGCATAACTTCCATATCTTCCTTACTTTCTATGCACAAGAAGATATCATCAGCAGATAAAAGACTTGATAATATATATATACTTTCTTGCCATCTATTAATGGAATCTCTGCCCCTCTTCCTAGTATTTCTATTGCTCTTCATTTTTCTCAAATATTACAAAAACAAAATAGGTGACATAGGGCATTCTTGCTGTAGTCCCACCCCACTTTTAACTCTAATTGATTCTATATTTCCTAATTGATATGTATAGCAATTATTTTCATACAATCTCTTAATAAGTTCCACTAAAACTTCATACTTACCCATAATCTATTTCTATTTACTCTATCATATGCCTTCTCTATATCTATAAAGACCATATATAACTGTCTACCTGTCTACTCATATCTATAACTTGCGTGACTACAAATAAACTATCTCCTATACATCTATCTGATCTAAAACCTCCTTGCATTTTTCTCACCATACTATTTTCTTCCATCCATTTTGCCACCCTTCCAGCCACCATATATGCAAAAACTTTATATAACCCTGACATTTCCACTATCAGTCTATCATTGTTTAACTGTCTATGATCATTACCCTTTCCTTTAAATAATAGCCTTACTCTTGTATTATTCCAGCTATCTGAAAATTCTTCCATGCCATCTTATTAAAACATGATAATAGATTTAATTTTGCCCTGTTTCCCAAATTCATCACCATCTCTGCTGCTTGTCAGTCTAAACCTTGTGCCTTTTCTCACTTTTCACTTTCTTCCCTGCCTCATTCAATTCATTTATTGTAAAACTAATATTGCCATTACTGTATGCTTTTATGACTGTTATCACTCTGTTCTTCACATCTAACATCTTTTTTATATTCATTACATACTTATTTAAGATTGTCTGTAATTCTTCTCTAGAGCTATACTCATTTTCCTCATCATTTAGCAATACTATTTCTCCCCTACATTTCTTCTAAAAAAAATTTTCAAAATTTTTTACTCCCATCTCTTCTACTTTTATTAATATCCTCCAATAATTTACTATTTAATTTTATTCTGTCTTTATAATCTATTATTGCCAACTTTTTTTTAAAAATAGTTTTCCAATTTAATATTAGCATCTTTTTCACTTTCTTTGTTTTTAATAGCATTTCCTCTCTTTTATACTTTTTTTTAATTCTCACTTTTCTATTACTTTTATTCTTCTGAATATTCTCATCTATAAACCTATTTGCCATTTTTTCTACTTTATCACACCAGTCTTTATTCCCAACAAACTCTTCCATGATTTCTTCTACTTTTATTTTGTATTCTTCTTATTCTTATCATTCATTCTCCATCCATATATTTCATTATCCTTTCTGCTTTTATTACTATTTTCCATCACATTACTAAACATTTCTATTATAAAGAAATAATGATCACTATTATGTACTCTCTCTTCATTATCAAACACTTTAATTTTTCATACTTTATTCATTTACTCTTTCTCTACAGTTACATAATCAATTGTGTGAAATATGTTATTTCTAGACTATGTGTATTGCCCCTCATAAATATTCAATAAATTTTCAATGCTCAAATTCACTCTCTGACATCAAAGGTTGTCTATTCTTATTATCCATCTCATCAAATTTTTTAATATGCCCATTTATATCTCCTATAACCAATATTTTCTTCCCCTTTTTTTGAAACTCTGTATATCTTTAACTAGGCATTCGTATATGCTACTGTTCCACTCCTTTATCCATGGCTATGTACACTATAGTCCCTATCCATTCTTGTTTTTCTAACCTTATCTCAAACCACAAATGTTCTTGACATTTAACAGTATTTAAATATTTTTTTGACATGAACTCCTCTATACTGCCATTCCTTTTTTTTCCTTTTCTGCTTATATCCTGCCATACCAAATCTTCCGGAGTAAGTTCTTCTGCTCTTAGATGTGTTTCCGCTACTACTAATACCTCAAGCTCCTTCGTTTTTAACTGCTTTTTTTAATTCCAGCCACTTTTCTGGTCTTCTATCACCTTACATATTCAAATATCCAATTTTAACAAATTTTCTTTACTTAATTACCCTTTTATGAATTCTTTTGACTCTTTCTTCTCTATGACATTTGGAATTAGGTTGTTTATCATTAGTTTTACAGACCCATTCCCTCTCCACATATACATTTACATCTAAATCAGCTACTCTTTGTTTACTTCTTACATCCCATCCATTCTTTTTTTTTTTTTTGATAATACTGTAATTTAAAACCTTATCCTCTTTATAAGTTTCCTAAACTATATTTTTTATAAATCAACCCCCCTAATGTTTCACTTCCTTGTTTTGCTAAGTGCAATCCATCTGTACTATACAACTACCTCTTACTAATAAAAAAAATCCCACACATCCACAAACATAACATTAATTCTCTTGCATAATTTTTTCAATCTCATTTATAGAACATGCTCTATCTAACATATATCTATTGTTGAATCTTGGTAGTAATCCAACTACTCTTACTCTTCCTCTAACATTATTCAAATTACTAATCAATTCTTTGTACTCATTCATTACTCTCTCCGATGGTTCTGACAAATTATTTGTCCCTACCATAACATAAACATCTCTATTCCCTTGTTACTTTACCTTATCTTAAACATCCCTGATTTTAGCTCCAGGCAAATTTACTCTTACATATCTATTTCTATTTTCCCTTGCAATTCATTTCCACATCCTCTTATTAGTGAGTATTTTATTAAGATTGTCTCATAGTTTATTTTCCCTGCTTCATCTGTAACATTCTCTTCCACTTTCTGGACTTTCTTATCTATTTCTTATTATTTCTATTTATTAATTCTTTGATTTGCTCACACTTCATATCTAATACTTTTAATTTTACTTCTACCTTTACCTCTTCTTCTATCTTATTTATTCTTTGTCAAATTATTTCCATTACACTACTCTCAAGTGACTTTATAAAGATAAGAACGGCCATCTTATCTTGTGTCAAGGTTTGAGAGGTTCCTCCTCTATAGTCAAAAAAGACATCATTTGACCATTATAAATATTTAAGGTGCATTTCATAAAGGTTAAAACCTTTCTCTAAAAGTAAAAATAAATATATGCACATTACGTATGTAAGATTGTTACATATTTATAAAGTTTATTTATTTATGGATATTTGAAAATACAAATGTAAAAGAATTTATCCTAAATTAATTTAAGTATTTTGACTAATTTGAATAAATTTAATAGACTTATAAAGTTTACATTTAAGTCTTATAGAATTCATGATTAATTAGCATTTTATGATTAACCATTTTTTAAAATTTCATGTTATAATTGAAATTTGTGATTTCTAAAGAAAACCTTGCATGAGAGTGGTGAAGTATACACTACACCAGGGGTCCCCAACCTTTTTGCACTTAAGAGCACATTCTATAATACTGGCCAGGTGGTGGGCACCATTTATTTTTTCAATGTAAATTTATAGTTGGATATTGTTAATAATACACATAATGTACAAAAAAATATTTATTTCAAAAATAAAATTTTAACATATAATTAACGTTTATTTTTTTACACTGTAAAAGTATAGTATGCCCTACAATTTGATTACAATATAATACAATAATTTATAAGAAATTTTAAAAATTAAATTTATTTGTATCAGATAAATAATTTTTTAGCATGTTAGGATAGCGGTGGGCACACGTAAAATGGTCTGCGGGTGCCATGGTGCCCACGGGCATAGGTTGGGGACCCCTGCACTACACAAATATTATTCATTAAGCAGATAATCTCTAGTCTAATAAATGACTAATAAAAATTATTTATATACTTCCATTAAGTGTTTTGTGTCAATGTTGTGAGGACAGTATGTTTGACACTTATCAATTAAACTATAGTAATTGGCTATCTATATATATTGAACAAATAAAGTTCTGAATAAGTGATTGTGTGATCTGGGCCAAGCACAAAATGTCCTTCTTGGGGATCATATATCTTTTTCACATCTTTATGTTTTTGTCAACACCCTTCCACAAGGTGTTAAAAGCAGATAGAAACTAGTCCCTATCACCACTACAGAAATATTATTTATTAAATGTATAATCTCTAGTCTAAGGAATGACTAATAAAACTTATTAATATATTTTTTTAGGATGAATAGTTTATCTGTAATTTTCTTGGGTATATAGCCAAAATCTTTAGGATATATTTCAATATTTTATATAGAAATTGTGAAATTACTAATCTTGCTTAGTTTGGCAGATAAAAATATACTTAACTATCAAAATTAATTATTCTATATGAATAAAGCATGATAAACAGAGCGCAAAAACATTAGTTATAAACAACAATTAGCCAAGTGCTTTCGGTACTGTATACCAGAGTCATGGTGACATACTGGAACTGAATGGTTAATATTCCGGTACATGCTCAGTGGAACACTAGTGTTACATTGATTAATAACGTTTTTAGACTTCACAATAAACCAAGCCTAACACTACACTGGAATATTAACCGTTCAGTTCCAGTATGTCGCCATGATTCTGGTATACAATACCGAAAGCGCTTGGCTAATTGTTGTTTATAATTAATGTTTTTATGCTCTGTTTATCACTCGTGTAGAATAATTTTCATTATCTGACAGAGTTTTTATATTATTTATTTACAAAATTAATTGTAACAGAAAAAGAGTGATATTTTGTACTTTTTATTGGAGAGATTGAAAGACTGTATATATAAATGCAATATGAATTATTTTATATTATATATATAAATCTTTGCGTGCAAATGTTTTACAAAGTGGGTTTTATTTCTTCCTTTTATTTAGGTAAGT
The DNA here is from genome assembly GCA_028023455.1 of Epiperipatus broadwayi. Taxonomy (NCBI): domain Eukaryota; kingdom Metazoa; phylum Onychophora; class Udeonychophora; order Euonychophora; family Peripatidae; genus Epiperipatus; species Epiperipatus broadwayi. The sequence goes on along the minus strand of JAQFVV010012455.1, from coordinate 1,319,917 downwards.
TCACTTTAACCAAAAGAGAACTCAACTATAGGAAAGAAAGAAATAAAACTCATTTTATTAAGTATGTGTTCATAAGTACACAAAAGATGGAGAAATTAATGTCATATATACAAAGGAATGAGTGTTATTGGTATAAAATTTATTTACTTTTGTAGAATATGTTCTAATATTTGAATCTTATTTGTTTTATTGAATTTTGTTTTATTTTTACCATTTTTTCCAGGCTTTTATCTCATGTATGTGGGGCATTGATAATATTGGACTTGTGCTAATGAGTTACGGGATTGTTAATTGCACTTTTTCCATTATCTGCGGAGCATTAACAAAGTTTACTGGAAGAATTTTTCTTTTTTTAACGGCATTTTCAATAAACATTACTTTACTGTTAGTTATGTTATTTTGGAAACCTCTTCAAGAAACGACCTATATATTTTTCATTATTGCACCTTTCTGGGGAGCAGGGGATGCTATTTGGCAAGTCCAACTTTTATGTAAGTAATTATTATTAATTTATAATTAATATGTAAAAGTAATATACTTAATGAAAATCTTTTGGTTTTAATATAGGGTATTATCTAAAATTAAAAATAATCAATTTAAAACAAAATTGAAATAGACAACTCGTTATAAATAATAAAAAAAACTATTGAATACATCAATCCAGCTTTCATTCCTAATGGAATCATTTCAAGATGTTTCATTTTACGCAATCACATGTGATGTGATGTACTGTGGCTTCTCCTTAAATGGAGTCAGGAATCTCTCAGCAATTATACCCAGAGAAACCTGTTAGCACTTTATTTTCCATTTCCCACTCTATGTTTTCCCATATTCTGCTCCATCCCATGTGATGTGATGTTATGTACTGTAGCTTCTTAAACAAAGTCAAGAATCTCTTGGCAATTATGCCCAAGAAACCTGTTAGCTACTTAATTTTACATTCCCCAGTCTAATTTTCCCATATTCTGCTCCATCCCATTTCCACAACATAATCTTTATCAACTCTATGGTCTTTATATCTAAATCCCCCTTATCTTTTTCCAAACCCAGCATAAAAACCAATAATCTATTTTCTGTATAATCACTTTTTTCATATTTTATTTTTCCATAACTTCATTATATGTACCCTTTCTGTTTTCAAGCATTTACATTCAATTAACAGATGCCTAATATTTTCTATTCCTTCATTACACAATTTACAAATTAAATCACCCATATTTTTCCATTTATATGTATATTCTCTTGTTGCTAAAGATCCCATTCAAGCCTTAAACAATAAACTACTTTCCTTGCTATTATCATAAATTAAGTCGCACCTAATATTATGTTTATTTTTATATATATTTAAACTCTTTTTACTCTCCATACTAGTTCTCCATCTCTCCAACTCCCTATTTTTTATTAATGTATCTATTCTTTTATCCCATTCCTTACCACTATAACACTCAACAATCCTCCTAACACAATCATCCCACCTTTTGTACAAATATACTGATATAAACTCTTTATTCAAATCTTTTGCATACCACATTATCTTTCTCACCCATCTTGTTGCCTGCCCTTTACTCGTAACCCAGTTAAATATTATTTTGGTTATTCTTTTATTACCCTACAGCAACTTTCCAAAATGAACATTATTTACATTACAATAAATATAATTATTAAAATGCATACATTAAATATAATTAATAAAATACATATATGTACATAAAAATGATTAAACTTATTACAGTCCTTTTATCCTGCTGTTATATATATATACACATATTTATACATAATCTAAAAAAAAAACAATAATAATCCCTTTCTTTTACTTTTAAAATTATAACTCTAAAGTTTCCAATCTAGAAATGCCCATTTCCCCTTAATTGTGCTGGACCTTTAACAATGTTTACACATTTGTTGCTATAGGGAAGTTGGTCATGTGATTGGGTAAAATGAAACATATTGAAAAGATTCCATTAAGGAATGAAAGCCGGATTGATGTACTAAATATTTTTTTTTTATAGTGAGTTGTCTATTTTAATTTTGATTTAAATTCGTTATTTTTAATTTTAAATATAGAAGGCAAATTTTAACAGGGAAATTTGATCATTTAATGTATTTAGGTATTATCTATCCATTAAAAGGTAATAGTTACCAATAAATTTAAAAAATGGAAAATATATGCAGAAATGTAAATCAGTAAGAAATGTCCACATTTATTCTTAAAAGTTATGATTAGAAGTGTATATTAAATAAAATGAAGAAATCAATATAATTTTCAATAAAAAAATATGTATTAAATAAAAGAAAGCAATAGGTACTCTATACATAAAATGTATATTAAACAATAAAAAGCAAAATATACTTTACAAGAATGGATAGTGAAAGTAATATTAACAAATCAAAAGATGCAAGATCAAATGCAAATGAATGAGAAATGAAATTGTAAAAATAAAATCATTCACAGATTATCAAATAAAAGAATGGAAATAAATTACATTTTAGCAAATAAAAAAAAAAGAAACTAATCACAGAATTGGAACTTGACATGTAAAACTTGAGTAAATTTTTTTTTCTCATTTTCTTGTAAAATTGAAATTAGAAACAACTCTCATATATCCTTCTCAATGGTAATCTTTTCTCATTGGTGATCTTCTTAGTATAATCATGTAATCTAATCATTAGTGTTGCATGATAACAAATGTTGGTCAGAATGTGACAATATCCTGGATCTACATTTTGATGATTTAATGCTTTAATCACTGTAGAAATGTTTATAGAATCAAATACCTTTTTATAATCTAAAATTCCAAAGGACAACTTCTCTTAATAAGTGAATGTAATCCATTGCATTAAAATCCCTTTTAAATTCAACTTGGTCTTTTGATTGGCTAAAAGCCAAATGTTTGCTTAATAGGAATTATAATGATCACTATTTCTTATGCTAGCACATAACTGTTATTAAAACAGGCAAAACTCTCCATACAGTAGTGCCACTCAGTGCCATCAATGGATGCCAGAAGAAATAGTGATCATGTGATGTTTAGTGTTTTAACACCAATCCTGCCTAATAGGATAGTGGTGGCTATCGTTGTTAAAGAGCCAAAGATACCAAAATGTAAGGATACTGAACTGGGTTCAGACCCATATGACTATATAAGCTATTGAGCTTAGATTGAAAATATTGTTGTGTTTTCAATTTTATTCTCATAGTTTTGTAGTTAAGTAGAGATAAAAAGTGGCTGCTGGAGGGTTGCATTTAATCCTAAGATCTCGGTGCAGGTGCTCTCAGATCCAAAGCTTCTCACTGATGAAGGCCACAAGCCAGAAACTGGTCTGGGATATTGGATGAGTAGGCACTAGATGGAAATTTTATGCACAAGCCTTCTGGCAACCATTGATTACTCTGGTTGGCACTACTGTATGGAGAGTTTTTCCTGTTTTAATTATAATTATATTGGTAAAGATTAGTTTTCTTTATCACCTTTCTTAAATATCAATATTACTTTGACACTCAGTCAATCATTTGGTACATATTTATTATTTAGACATTTGAGGTATAACTTTATTAACAATTTTTCTCTATCTTCATTTGCTTTTCTTAAGATGTCAGTTATAATTCCATCATTTTCTGAAGATTTTTCCTTCATAGATCTAATTGCATATTTCACTTTTTATTTTAAATGATAATAAATTTAGAAGATATAAGAACTGTAGGGAGTATTTTACTTTCTTGACCTTTATTACTTTATAGAATTTTTCCATATATTTTATGATGTCATATTTCTTTTTTGTAATAATTCCCATCGTTTAATTCATAAAGAACTTTCTTTCCAATACCAATGTATTATTTTATACTTTTGAGACTTTTATTTTTTTTATCTTTCCTTTGCCAATTAATAATTATATTTTATTATATTATTATTAACTCTTGTTTATACTATTTTACAAAACTGTAGATCATTAATTTTTCTTAATGAATTATTTTTTAAAATATTTATATTCCTTCATTTCTTCATATGTTCTCATCTCAGTAAATAGTTTACTAATAAATTGCCTTTTTTATATATATCATTTAATTTTCTTGTAGTTTTTAATAAAGTTTTATTAAATTCTTTTCATATCATTTTACAAAACTTTAGATCTTCATTCTTCTTAATGTGTCACTTAAAAAAATTTATATTCCTTTTTTTCTTCAAACATTCTATTATCTTAGCAAAAATATTTATTGGGAAATTTTTGCTTTTTCTATCAACTATCTTTTTTGCAGTTCTTAATAGTCTATCAGTCATTTTCTTATTGATTTCATTCAAGACTGAACCATCCTCAATATTTGTTAATATTTTACATTGGTTGCTAGTTCTAATTTAAATTTATTGGAATATTTCTGAAGGTTAGGAATATCAGCTATTAATAGTGTTTTTCTTCATAATTTTCTTTCCTCTAGTTCTGCATTAACTTATATTCTACTTCTCACTAATTGATCATCACTTTTTGTGTTAAAAGTATAAAGAACATTACAATCTTGAAATACATATTTTCTGATGGTCAAAATATAATCCAATTTTGTTATATCTTCATTTGGGATATTTCTGTTTAGAATTTTCTTAAAGAAAGAATTCATACTACAGATTTTTTTTCTGAAAACTCCACAAGTCTGTGTCCTCTCATTACTTTCATCATTACCAGATTGTCTCACAACTCTTTCATTTTTGAATGATTTATCAATTTCTCCATTAAAGGTCTACCGTGACCATTTTAAAATGTTGTTTGATCTAATCACAAGTTTTTTGTACATCCATATAAAAATATCTGCAATTTGTATCTCTATTAATTTGAATAATTAATCTTGCCATTCTATCTGATATATCATCAATCTTTACAAGGTTATTCTTCTACTTATTTATAATGAATCGTACTCCATTTGTTTTTCCAATATTTGTGCCTCTGTAGTATAATACATGTCCGTTTTTTAATCAATTATTTCTTTAACTTTTCTTTGAACTTCACAAAGTTCCACAATGTCCCATTAGTATTAGAAGGTTTTTTTTTAATTCTTGCTATCGTTCTTCATTTAAAAGTGATCTACAGTTGTAAGTCTCTAAACAAAAGATTGTCACTGAACAGCAGTCTGGATCCACAATCAGGGTATTTTTAGTTATGGGTAACATTTAACAAAAGAGAAATACAGAGACTTTAGATTATTCAATGATGTATGGATAGATATGTGTTAGGAATAATAAGAAAAAATATCACTGATATCATTGAAAGATAAAGTGGATATATTGCTAGAAGAGATGAGAATAAGTGGTCAATTAAAGTTTAAATGGGATCATAAGAGATTGTAAAAGACCTAGAAAGAGGCCACATGTGAGATGGATAGATGAAATAAGAAGGTTTGTTGGTATAATATGGAAAAGAAAGATTAGGAATTAGAGAAATTGCATTATATGTGAAAAACCTTCATCTTGCAGTGAATGTATAATTACTGAAACTGTTGGTGGTAATATATATATATATATTAAATTCTGTTGATCTTTCTTATTTTGTATCAGAAGTATTTTATATATATATATGTTGATACAAAGATTTTCACGGGTTGCATATATAAAAGAAATTTTGCAGGTTCATCCATGTTAACATGGATGAACCCGCAAAATATGTCTATTATATATATATTGCAGAGACTTTTACTATATGGTGAAACTGAGCTGAATTCAGACCCATATAGCCATCTGTTTTGAAAAGCTGGATTTGAAGACATTTACGTGTCTGAAAAGTTCAGACTTTCAAATTGATAGAAATGTGTTTTATAAGTGCTGACTTTTGAGTTAGTATTTTAGATCTAGTTTCTAGAGTCTTAGCCCTCCACTGAGGTGAGCCATAAGCTCTAAACCAATTGGTCTGGGGGTAGGGACTTAACGATAGAGATTTTGAATTCTTTCTCTTTCAGCACTTATAAAAATAAAGCTTGTTTAGAGCTATTGGTAAGCTCCATCTAGTGATCATTTAAATGCAAGCTTAAAAGCAAGTTACAAATTTATGACTTGTTTTATTAATTATATATATATAATTTTATGTAAATGTAATTATTATTGTATTATAATTATGACTTTGTTAAAATATCTTTATATGTATTATATTTTTAGCTTTGTATGGTACACTGTTTACTGATGAACAAGAAGCTGCTTTCTCTAACAAAGCCCTATGGGAAAGTGTTGGTTTTGTGATCTTTTTCGCATCTGCTTCTTATCTCTGCACAGTTTTGAAAATTTACATTCTTTTGACATTCATCATTTTAGCATTTATCTTATATTGTTTGTTGGAATACAGGGTGAAAAAAGTAAGGTCTTATGATATATAATGAAAACCAAATTGATTTATACATAAAAAATTAATTTGTTTTGGGGAAGTGAAAAAAGAATCCAGCAAACTGTGTTGTCATTGTGCAGTAATATGATGAATTCTGGGAAACTACCATGACTTCAGCAGAGTACTCTGTCGGCCAGCATTTCTATTGGAAGTGTTGTACATTATGAAGTCAATATTCTATCTCAGTTGAAATAACTGCAACGACTAAATAATAGAATGAATCTGATTTAATTGCATAGAAGTTTTCAGTGAAAGTTAAATAATAAAGGCATAATTAGTTGAACTAATTCATGCCAATCTCAATTGAGGCTTATGGTGCACAATTATGTTCATCGAGTCATCTGTAATGCATGAAATATTTGTTACTGAGTTGGAACATTCAACAGTTTGGACAGTAAAATATTATGTCTAAATAAGCAGTAACCTTTCTTTACATTTAGCAATACTTAAAAATATTTTTCGCTACCAAAAGAAAAGCATATATATATATAACAATAATGAAATATATTTGCAGTAAAATGTTATGCTCTCAAGCTTTAAATCAATAGATCACAAAATCATGAATATTTTGCAGTATTATAAATATAAGAATATTGTCGATACAATATTATAAATTAACATGTATTAAATTATTTAGTAACAAAAAATCACTTTAATTATTAAGTAAATACATCTTATAAGTTGAGGTTAAAACTTTCATTATCTCTACTAAAAATTCATATTGCTAAACAAAAAGTAAATTCTATTTAATCATTATGAACGTTATTACAACAGTAAATGCAAGCCTCATTAATAATTCATTAAATATTTTACATTATTCAGTATTTTTACATAAAACCAATAAAGGATTTTTCAAAACAATTTAAATTGATCATTCAGTTTGATTCAACTTGAGTCTCCCCTTGCAATAACAAGTATAATGGCTTCAATTTTTCATTCATTTCTAAGTCTTAGTATGAGGAACTAGAGTACTAAAGCACAACCAAATATATCCCAATATTTGGTAGTACTTTAACAAATCAGTATGTTTGTGGAATAAAGACATTATATGACCAATAGAAGTGTCAAAGAATATTGAATAAATAATTGACAACTAATGAAAAATTTGTGAGACATTGTTTTTACATTCTAAGATGAATTTGCAATTTGATGGCAGAACAAGTCTTTTTTTTTTTTACAAATTCACAATTAAAGTAGTTAAGAAAATGCTAATGACTGTTATTTCTTCCAGTTCAGAGGATAATTAATAGAATAATCTTAATACAGGCAGTCCGCTACTTTTATTCAATTCACCATTTTGTATACATTTTGTACTCTTAATTTTTATCTATATATAAGACCAAACATGGATACTTTCATGTAATGATTCTTTCATTCTCATTGATTATTAGTCATTAGTCCCTTTCCACCTCTCCAACATTAATCATGTCCATTTTAAAGACATGACAGGTTATTTTGACTATTTATGACAGATTCAATCTTGAGTAGCAATATCTTGTGTTAATGCATGTGTTGATAACTTGTGTCTTGTCCAGTGCTGTTTTCCCTATATCCCAGACTAGTAGTTTTGGGCTTATGGTTTTTGTGAGTGAACACCTTTTGAATTTGATAATTTAAAAACAGAGTAAAAGATGACTACTGAATGAAACATGTATTAGATTCATGTATAAAAACCTCTCACTGATGAAAGTCATGAGGCCGAAACTAGTTTAGGGATTTGGATAAGAACAATAAACAAGAATTTAGTAAACACTACCATCTAGCACAAACGAAAATAAGAATAAAATCTTTTCAATTAGAAAATATTGAAATTCATCTGAAATTGAACTATGAACCAGTAATATTTTGAAAAGAAAGGAAAGGGAAAAAAACTGAATACATTTAAAACTGATCAAATAAGTCTTAATGATTAGATAAGTAAAAATTCCAAATATCTCACATAAAATCAATTCATTAAATTGAATTAGGAGACAAAATTTTGAGACTAAAAAAAAATAACTAATTTTTAAAAAAAAAAATCAATTCTTTATAAAAAAAATATTTAAAAAAGACACACAAACTCATATGTAAAGAATGGAAAGAAAAAACAACATGAGTAAACAAATAAAATAAATTGCAACAAATATAAAAAATTAAAAGAAAATAATTCATATATTAAGTTGTTAATTACTTAAGATGAGCTCACAATGACAACCAAATTTATGACAATAAAATTATTATTTAGTATCATCGTCTTTATAAATTATTTTCTGGATCACCACCAGCCCTCCAAAATTAAGAATTTTTCAAACTATTTATATGTCACACTTATGAATGTTACTTACTGATAAATTCTTTCAACTTAAAGACTTATTATTTATATAACTATCTTCTTTTTTTTTTCATATGTCATAGCATCGGCCAGGAGGCGAACCCGCAACAACTGTTGACAACCAACTGCTTCCTTGCAAGGCAGCTGCGCTGACTTCTCGACTAACGGCGCTTCCATTTTCTGTATATATTGATTGTTATAATTATGTTCTTGTTGATGAATTCTCTTCAATTGTAAATAACTTTTTTTATATATAAATAAAAAAGAATGATGTTAAGATATTACTTAGATTGTGATAAGAAAGCTTAAATTTATTGTTTATATAACTCTAAGGCAGTATATAATTTGTTTATACTGAATGTTTCTTATATATGTAAATAGAGGAATTTGAACTCAAAGATTTTTCAGTCTATTCATCTTCCATTCTATCTCAAGCAACCCATGCACAGGACCACACACATGTCAAAAAAAAAAAAAAAAATACATGAATGTTCCATCATTGGATTTTCAATGAAATGGACGATTAAATAGTTGGAAGGGTGAGAAGATTAAAATCTGTCCACTAAAGTTTGATTATCTTAATGTAAATGGTATGTATGGAAGATTATGATGTGGCCTAACTGATTAATGCTGGTTCTGCCCAAAATACATCTATTGGGAATCATGCATCTTTTTTGCATATGTATGGCCATGAATATTAGTTGCTTAAGATAGAAAGCAGGATAAATAATCTAAATATCCTGAGTTCAAATCCCTCTATTTATATTTATATAACTATCTTTTTTGCATCAATTTTCTATATATATTAATTATTATAATTATGTTCTATCTTTCGTGTTTTATATTGATGAATGCACTTTGGTTGTAAATAACTTTTTTTATAGATAAAAAGAAGAATGGTATTAAGATATTATGTAGATTGTGATAACAAAAGTTAAAAGGATTGAAAAACACAGTTGTTAAAAATTTATTAAGATAAACTTTTAAGGAAATATTCGGAAAGAATATTTTAAGATAATGTTCAAGGATTGATTTGATTGTTCATATCAGTTTATTAGCAGTTTTTAGGATTGGATTAATGACTTGACTAGTTTGTACACATAAAGGAAAGAATCAGTGCTGTGTTTTATAGTCAATGGAGAATAATTTAGTCATCATCATCACCTACTTTAGCTCAAATATTAACCGAAATCCTGCTATTACAGCCAAGTGATTCCAATAAATCTAGTTGAATTTTAAATGTCATCTGAACAAATGTATTTAATGGAAGTTTATAATAAAACCCCCAAAACCAAAATGTTGAAATGAATCTGGATGATATAAAAATAAAAGATTTTTATATACCAAATAGAACATTATGAACTATTATAACAGAATGTCAAGTGGTGTAGTGTGATAATGATTACATTGTCATGTATCATATCTATGATTTATGATGTATTAGATATATTTGATGACTTTATGTGACTATACACATGAACAAAGGACACACCCATTGATATAACTAAAAGATAGTATAATTTTATTAACAGTTACCACTGTTGTCCTTTGGAAAGTCAAATATATCTTAATTTTCTGAAAAGGTGGAATGAATATATACTACTAACATTTCTAAGCCTAGATAATAGTTATTCACTAAGATAATTTCGTTATCCTATTCCTCTTACCACCAACATATATAAGCACAAAGACAATATCGCAGCTTATTAATTTTTATGGTTTGATATTCAATCATACTATAGATGTTGGCATATTAGGTTATCCATCTATTTACTGCTCAGTCCTAAGCTTAGCAACAAGCTTTGGTTTCCCTAATTTTGCCCCCTCTTTAATTAGTCATATATATATATATAGGAATTCATAGTATTATTTTCAGAAGTTTCCATATAATAGCTAAAATAACTGACATTTTAGTACAATAACAAGTACTTTCCTCGGAGCTGCTTCTTCCTCTGATGAAAGTACTTATTATTGTATTGAAACATCAGCTATTTTAGCTATTATGTTTTTACTGCAAGGGAAGCTCCCGAAAATAATACTATGAATTCATATTTTATCCGTGAGAATATTAGAATGAATATATATATGCATGCACAAAATATATAGAACAGATAAGTAGATGACTAAAAATATAATAAATAAATATTATACATATAAAATATTTAATCAATTAACAAAAATATGTATATATTTAGAAGCTATCAAATAATAATGTGTCAAAATAATATATAATTACACCTGTTATATATAGAGCTCGCAAATAAGTTCTTAACAAGCTTTGAAGAATATCCCCAGACCGGTTTCTGCTACTGGCTTCCTCAGTGAGGTGCTAGGATATTCAAGCATTATATTAAAAATATCAGGACAAGCCCAGCATTTTATCTAATGACTTGATTTTTTTATAATTACACACACACATATATTTATACTAAAATATCTATGATTGAATATTGTTATTAAGTATTAATTTTCCATACCAAAATTTTTTTTATGAAACTTACGCGAAAGAATTAGATATCATTATTTTATAAACAAGCACATAAGAAAAAGAGAATATTTAAATTTCAGATAGAAGACAGATGTCTCATTATTGTATCGGGATCATTCGAATAGTAATTTTTTTAAAAAAAAATTACAATCTCTTTAAATAAATTTCCCTAAATAAACATTGTGATTAAAATAAATACGTTACAAATATTTTTTTTATGTGTCAAAGCGTCAGCCGGAAAGCGAACCTGGGGACAACTGCTTGTAAGACAGCTGTGCTAACAACTCAAACACACACACACACAAAATATGTACTATAATTAATATTTACAAATTGATAGAAAATGTATTATGTTAGCTCAAAAGGTAATCAAAAAAAGAGTAAAACAGAATGAACTCACTTTATATATATATGTATGTGCACACGCACACTAACCTATTTTAATATTGCGGGTTCACTTAATAAGACAAGTGTTTCACTTTATATTTTTTATTATTCATTACACTAGAGATCCACGTTGCTCATCTAATAAATGATTAATAAAAATTATTAATATACTTCCATTAAGTAGTTTGTATTAAAGTTATGAGGGCAGTAAATTTGACACATCGATTAAACTGTTGTTGGCTATTTAGACATACTGAACAATGATAAATGTAAGACATTATGATATGAGTCACATGATGAATGCTGAATATGCATCTTGGGGAGCATACATCTTTTTCATATGTCTTTGCTCATATGTTTACGAGTATACTCTCCATAAGGTGTTAAAAACAAATAGAAGCAAGTCCCCATCTTATATGAGAGATGTGAAATTACACTACCCGAAATATTTTTCATTAAGCGTTTTATTTTGTTTCCTTTCCTGTGGAACTGCTGGGTGATGATTTCTTTATAGTGATATAGGCATGCTTCAGTGATACATGTATTCAATGTTGAGTTTAAACTTCTTTCTATGATATTCTTTTTTCCTTACATAATTTTGATGAAGTGGCTGTATGGCAGATTAATGATGCTTGGAGAATGATAATTTCAAATCTTATCCATTTAAAATAATAATAAGCAAGGCTAAATTTCTAATTCTTATTAACAATAAATTGGTCATCGAAAAAAAGAATACAGAATTCAACTTCTAAAACAAGACAAGCAGTGTTAGGACTATCTATCTTTGTTTTGATCTTTTTTCTATTATCTGAGCATATGATTATCTCAATGTTAATATTCTCTTTTAAATTTGGCTATTATTCAGTCTTATTACAAAGAAAGAAAAGATTTTAATACTCTTGAATATATAAACAAAACAAAGAAACTAGATGATAATGAACAAATTAAATTTTTATTATTAAACTGACAGATTTATAATCAAATAATAATTTAGTTGAAAAAATGTTGATATCATTTTTTCATTTTCAAAGTATAAATTTTTTGGTTACATTATCAAATGATTTTTCATTTAATTCTATTAACTATATATATATATTAAGAGTAGAAAACCAATCTCATCTCAGGCCATGAACAAATTCATTGATGTAATGTCATAGTGAAATTAATTTAACAGCCATATTCAATAATTATTACATTAATAATCAACCAAACAAGAATGGAGACAGAATCTCTTTTTTAACAATGTTGTTTTTAATAACTAAATATAATTTAATAAATGTAAATATGAAATTGATATAGCCTAATATTTATAAAGAGGAACAACTCTTATCTCAAATCATGAGCAAATAGTTCTTAAATGTTAACAAAAGTAAACTTATATACATCAAAAGTTCCAAGGATAGGTGGATTTATTTTATTTTTGATCATTTGTTCAACATTTACGTGCTATTTGTTCATGACCTGGTACTGTGTTAATTTCATATTTACATACGTATATATAAATATTTTTTAGTGTTGACATTGGTGAATAGAAGGAGTGCTAAGATGATATGTAGATCACGTGGCATATTGAATTAATGTATATTTTGACAAGGTTCAATTTTGAACAAAAGTCGATTAGATGAAAATATATGATTAAAATATATAGTTGTCTATTAAGTTGATTATATTTATATATCCAATTCAGTGAGAATATATGTACAGTAGAGCCAAGAACTGTGCTGTATTTTGTTCCAAGCTCCACTCATGTTCAATAAAAATAGCTTATAATAACTCACCTTTGTTGATAAAAATGATTAGAATAGCATGCATATTATTTACTATAATCTAAGTGTACAATATGACATTTCAGTGTGTATATATATATAGAGAGAGAACAGATATTGTAGATTATGGAATATTTAAATATATATATATAGTAACAAAATTATTAATAATAAATTGAAAAAGCACAAACACAGAACTTCTTTATAATTTCTCTAATAGAAAATTCATGTTTTTTGATACATAAAACGCACTTCTGAATAACACTTCTTTTTTTACTAAACCAATTTTAATTGTCTCCTTTATTAATGAAACTTCATAATGTTTTTTTTTTTTTTTAATTCTCACTCATGATTCTACAAAAATATATTTTACTACAGATATACTGAATAAAACTTTTTGAAGAAAAAAAACGCTTCGAAGAAAATCAGTATATTACTTTTAATTACGTTACAGAGCTGAATACATGTAGTATTTAAATCATGAAGAAAACTTGATTACAGAACGTAAATACATGTTTGAAAACGTGATATTTAGCGAGGGGAAAAAAAACTCCTACCATTATGAAATTTATAAAATTTAATAAATTCGTAAATTTAATTGTTTTTATTATTTACATTTTTTTTTATTTTTGTTTTATTTACATTTATTTTTGGTTAGCATATAATCAAAGTCATGTAGTTTGCAACTCCACTGTAAATATATAAATGATAGAAGGATAGATGCATTAATAAAAAATTGAAAGTTGGAGAGATGGAGAACTAGTATGGAGATATAAAAAGAATTTAAATATACTGTATATAGAAGTAAACAGAATGTGAGTTAATTTACAATAATAGCAAGAACAGTAGTCTATTGTTTAATGTTTGAATAGGATTGTTAACAACAAGGGAATATACATATAAATGGAAAAATATGTCTGATTTAGTCTGAAAGTTATGAAGAAAGGCATAGAAAATATTAGGTATCTGCTAACTGAATGTAAATGCTTACAAGCAGAAAAGAGAAAACTAATGAAGTTGTGGGCTAATAAATATAAACAAAGTGATTATACAGAAAATGGGTTCTTGGTTTTTATGCTGGGTTGGAAAAAGATAAGGGGGTTCTAGATATAAAGGCTATAGAATGGACAAAGAGAATGTTGTGGAAACGAGATGGAGCAGGATAGAGAAGAATATGGGAAAAACTTAGGGTGGGAAAGGTAAGGTGGCTAACAGATTTTTGTGTGCATAGTGATTGAGAGATTCCTGACTTCAATAAAGAAGCCATAGCATTGCAAATCAATTTTCTATAAGCATGAGAAAATAATTTTCAGTATATATAAAGTTTCATTCAATCACATTATAAAACAAAATCGGTTCATGAATTGTAATTGATATGTAAAGGATATTTTCTATGGTGAGATTAATGGGGTTTTTTTTAATTTAATATTAAGACACAGGTAAAAATTGAGTTATTTATTTCTAAAACCTAAAAATCAGTTACTCCTTAAACATCAATAAGTTTATGAAATTCAGAGTTTTATTTACCTCATATCAAGTAAATGTATGAATATTAGGGAACATATAAATGCTTCCAATCATGTCAGCTATTTCTGCTCTCACTTTATATTTTTAGACGGGAGTATCCCCTCGATTTTAGTAATACAAGGAAATTAGAAAAGTATTGTTTATGTAGTGTTAATGGAAATACTGAAAAGAACCATTAGTTCAAACAAAAATGAATAAACAATACATTTTTTTACTATGAAGATTTTTATTCAGATTCTGTCCATTCACTAAAAATAATAATTTTACTTAATTAGATAATAAAACAGTCTGAAACAGTTTGCGTGTTTGTTTTCTTCTGTTATAATTTAACAAAATTTTGCTTATAAAACTATGAATGAACAAACTGTAAAGTATTTACACTGTCACTAGTGTTTTAGAAAACATTAACTGCTAAATATGCATTATCCTTAAAAATATGAATGTGACTTCATTAAAATATTAGATATTCGTTTGATTTGCAATAACTAGATCTATTAAATGGCCATGGGGAATTATCTTCATTATCCAAATTTTTACACAATATTACCTAACACTTTAGTACATTTCATATGTGTGTGTGTGATATTTTAATTTATAAATATTAAATTTTCTGTATTCATAAGGTTCATAAAGTCACTTCAGGTAATTACATTAATGATTAATACTAATCATTTATTAAATGAGATTATTCCTAACCCGGATAAACTTTAAATTGAAGTGATTGGTGTTAAGGTGGTGAGTGGAGAAATTTGACACTTGTAAATCAAAATGTAATAATTTTGTATTGATAAATCTGGGATAAATGGAGTGTTAGATCACAATAAAATGCATTGTGGAGAGCATTATCTTTTTTAGATGTCTTTGTCTATATATGTTTCAAGAATAGATTATGGAATGGAAGTTTTAAGTATCTATATTACTCCAGTATCAGCCTAGATTGTATAGGTCAATCATTATCAAATTAATCCCAAATGAGACAATATTTTTCTTCACTGTTAACTGCATTATAACACAACCACTAAAGAATGCACATCCAGGTATACTGACCACAGATCTTTTCACACACTGTTGGGACAATACTAGATAAGACAGTATTTTCACACAATTGATCCCCTAATCTCAATATAAATAACCCTAAATATGTGGGCAAATTAAACTCATAGTTAAGTAAACAATTATATAATTTTTAATATTAAACTTTTTATAAGTTCTCTGACATCTATGAATATTAAAAATGTAATCACCAGTGGGATTGGAAAATAATGTTAAAAGAAAATAAAAATATATTGGATGGCTGTCCATGAGATCATAATGTGGATTTCTTCAATATCAAGTCATACTCATTCTCTTTTAAGGTATATTTAATATCTCCATAGTTTGCTTATTAATTACAAATTTTCTCCTGATAAATTGAATTAATAACATGTAATATTGTGAAGGTTTAAATATAAATATAGGCAGTCTATCATTAATAAGTTTTACTTAAAAACATTTAATATTAAAGTGCTTGAGTTTATATTTCAGATCTAGTGTTTGACTGTCCTAGCACCTCACTGATGAGAGTCATTAGCTCAAAATTGGTTTGGGGATAGGGGTAATTCTAGATAGAGATTTTAAATGCTTTCTCTTGTGGCATTTATTGAAAAGCTTGCTTAGAGTTATTAGTATGTTCATTAAATTACATTTGTAATACAAGCTAATTAAGTCATGTGATGCATAACTTGGTTTCCTTACTATTAATAATAATTGTGTAATTTTTACCAGGTATCAGCAATTAAAATAGAAATTATGATGATTTTGAACCTTCCCTAGTTATGATATATCCTGGATGCAATCAATCAGTAAACAATATCAACTAATATTATGATGAAGAACAATTAGGATGTAATATTAAATATTAGGTTTAAAATTTTGAAAATTACTAAGAAAGATAGACAATAGGCATAATTTATTTTCAAATGTAAAATACTTTAACATACTACTTCAATTAATCAAGAAAAATAATAAATAATGCACAATTGATAAAAATAATTCCATAATTTTAATTTCCAGATATTGAACTTACATAACATTATTTGAATACTAAAAGTGGAACTAATGCCAATAATAATTATAATCTGGTAGAAATTATTTTTTTCTTGGCATGAGAAATAAACACTGAAAGTACATTCAGCCAAATAAAAGAAATAAAACTCACTTTGTAAACCATAAGCACATATGTACACAAAATAATTACTTATTCATCTGGGTTCCCCTCTTCCAAAACATAAGCTTGTGGTTAAGACCTGTAGAGGTCCCTACTATTGCATTTTTACGTGCACATTCTTGAGGTTACAGCCTTAGTAAATATTACTTATTCAATGAAGGAAAAAATTAATAATACATGTATATTCCAACATTACTTTTTTTGCATTTAACTTTCCCCTTTTTAAAGAAAATTGAAACAATAATAAAAAATATCAGTAATAATATTTTCCCTTATACAATGGATTATTATTTTCTATAACAATACAAACAGAAATATAATTATATGTTGGTTTATGTTATTATAAAAAAAAAATATTTTTAAAAAATATAGTTTAAACTTTCCTTATTATTTAAAGATGATATTATAACTCTTAGTTTGCTTCTTTAATTATTTAACATTTTATTAAATAATTCATAAAAATGATAGATTTTTTATATAGGCAAATTAGTAGAATAATGACCTTTAAAAAATGCCTTTCATAATGCTTATATATATATATATCACTTGATGGTTATTTTTTTTAAAACTATTATGTTGTCTTTTTTGGATACTTTCTCACTGAATTGAATATGTAAACATAGTCAATTTAATAGACAATTATATAATTTAATCATATATTTATTTTCACCTAATCGACTTTCATTCATAATTGAGCCTTGTCAAATCATAATCAATTTAACAGATAACTATATATGTTAATCATATATTTGTTTTCATCTAATCGACTTTCATTCAAAGTTGAACCTTGTCAAAATCATACATTTATTTTCATCTAATCGACTTCTTGACAAGGTTAAACTTTGAACGAAAGTCAATTAGATGAAATTAAATATATGATTAAAATATATAGTTGTCTATTAAATTGATTATGTTTACATATTCAATTCAATTAGAATATATATATATTAGCACACTTCAATATAAACTTTCTTGAAATATAACTCCCACTTTAATGAACTTTGGTGTATAGCTGAATTAAATATTGTATTCCAAATATGAAAGATTTAAACATCTTCCTTTTAAATAAGTCCAATAGCAACTTGAGTATTTCCATAAATATTTTCCTTTTCTTAAAAATGATTATAATGGAGTTTATAAACTAATTATACATTTGCCAGTTATTTATTATTCATGTAGATTTCTTTTAAAAGAAAATTATTTTTAAGATAGGCATCCACTTTATATATGACAATTTTATGAGCATACACTTTTAGAAAAAAAACAACAGTGGTTACTGATAAGATCAGATACCTATATTTAATTTTATAACATGGCTGTGTCAACATCATTATACAAAACTGGGATAACTAATTGGTAAATTTAAAATTCTTTTTATTTGGAAAAGTGATTTCTTATAATGCTATGTATTACAAATTAATTGGCAAATTAAATGTAATTTAAAACTGCATTACTTGCAAGTGAAAGATTTGTGGGACTTTTAATATTTTTTATCTTTTTAGTGGGTGGTGAAAGGGAGAAGTCAAGTGCAATCTTCTTATTGTCATACAAATTACTTTATAAATTAGATGTATAATTTCAAATTACTTATTACTTGTAATTGACAGGTTTGTTTAGAACTTTTACTAGTATTATTTGTCTTTGAAATTTTTAAATTTACTTGGTTTTGAAAAAATGAGACAAAAAAAATATGGGCAATAGTGTCATCGACTTTTATGAAAACACTACTAAGATGGCCAAAATAAAAATCAGTCACAAATCTGACCTTTTTTTTATTCAGTACAAGTTACGGTAATCAAGTATTTACCTTGCAATGACGTATTTCGCCTAAAAGAAGCTTACCACTGTAATTATCCGATATTTGCGTCGTCGGAAGAACACATCAACGTTGTTGACAAAGTGAGTACATATCCTAAAGAAAGGTTAGGAAAAGGTTCATTTCATCATTGTTTTACTGAGTCATTTCCCAGCACATGTGATACAGATGTGACTATGACAGTTCAGACAATGTGCTTTTTGTTTTTTGGAGAACCACACTTGACACAAAGTGGTTACCATCAACACTTAAGAAGATCGTTGCGGATTAAAAATTCCAATGCACATTTTTACTGACAATTACATTTCCATAGAAATATTTAAAAAGCATATTTCTTTCAAACAATGGTATAAAAATCGTGGGGTCGACACTTTCTTAGTACAAAAACAGCTAGTGTTCAGAGATCACAAAATCTAAATAAAGAGGGCCAGATTTATTTTGGCATCTTTTTTTAAAAAATCTGAAAAAATAATAATGATTAAACACTTGTACATTTGTTTATCAAAAACAATAACAGCAAAAACTAAACATTCTAACTATATAAATGAATAACATAAAGTTTATTTTTAATTTATTTTCTAAACAGTAAAAAAGTATTTATTTATTATAACGTGTAAATGTTTTTCATTTTTATATTTATTTTGTTGTATTTGTTAAATATTTAAGTACATATATTTTACATATGTAAAGTAGGCTAAATCTTAAATTTATCAATAAATTATCAAAAATTGTGTATGCAGTGCTTAAAAGAATTAAGTAAATGTAAAATGGAATGTAGGAACCGACTCTATTAGTACCCAGTAATGATATGTGCCTTCCTTCCATGAGAATGTTTTTTGTTTTTTTCCCCCAGGATGTTTTATAGCTTATTGTAACTTCAGATTTCAGAAAAGGGGGATTTTAAAAGTGGAAGACTACTGTGAAAAACTACAGAAAAATTTTTGACATTTTTTTTTAATGATAATGTTGGGTGTTAGAATACTGCAGATAAGTAACCAATCATATTCTTGATACTTTAGCTAAATAAGATTTCCAAGTTTGAACTTTTTTGTATTTTAAAGGTAAGAAAAAAATATAAGCATTTAATAAATTGATATTGATGATGAAACACTTTCTTTAAATAACTGACTTTTCAAGATTATTAAACTAAGAAATATTTTTTTTTATGTGTCATAGCATCGGCCGGGAAGCGAACCCGCTAACCCGGGACAACTGCTTGTAAGGCAATTGTGCTGACCTCTCGACCACCAACGCTTGCCGAAATAATATTTTTTCTGGTGGTATTACAAAATAAGTGAAGATTTATTACACGTTTTAATCCCAAAGTTGTATGAATATGCTCAAATAAAACTCTTAACCACCATCACCCTCCCACATATACACACATGCAGATAAAAGGCAGCTATATTGTAAGATAGCTAAAAATCAACAAATGCGAGTTATAGATTGGGAGATCAAAGAAAATTTAATGTTCATGATTCCTTGGGTTTTTTTTTAATTTATAATAAAAACTTTATTAATAACATAAATATTTACAATTTATACAAGTAGTTAAAATGATAACCAAAACACAAAGAATTTAAAATATTTCACTATTAAGACAAAAAGGCTCCAGGCCATTTAACAGTTAACTCCAACTTAAGGAGGTTGACCTATAACAATGTAATAGAAGGAGACTCTTAAGACATCAAGCAAATGCAACTCAAAAGGGTGAAGCATGTAACAAAATGTTTGATTAGCCTAAGGAATAAGCCCCCAGTAGAATTCTAACTTTTACTCAAAACAAATGTTTATCTGATAATCTCACATAAAGTTATTCCAGGGCCACCCCAGATTAGAGTCATCTTCTTCCTAGGCAAGTATCTCTGACATTGATTGAAATAAGTTTCCCAATCACTACAGAGTTTTCTCAGCCAATTGAATTTCTTGTTATCGGATTCCTTGTTTTTTATCCACTCCTATGCATATCTTTTATTTTCTTTAATAGAAAAAGTATATCATAACTTTTGACAAGGATCTACCCTATATATACATTACAATATGATTTGCAAGTGTTTAAACTTTTTGCATATATGTTATTGATTATTACTAATTATTTCTTACACTAGATATTATCATACCACTCCTAGTTAAGATATAAATTTTAAACTTGAGTTGCAGATTAATATGTCTGTTTTTTAATTAATCACCAACTACTTTTTAGTGCCTTCAAAATAAAATGAATCTTAAAAATCATTTATCTTTTTTAGATGTTTCACGTGTTTAGAAAGTGTGTGATATTTCTATCAACAGGCATTTACATATATATGATAAAGAACTGAAATTTAAAATATATGGGTCAGATCACAGATATATTATCTAGTAAGATAAAGATAAATATCTATGGGCTAGCACCTTTATAGTATTATACCCCCCCCCCAGCATTGAGGATCGGATCATATTATTTTGTTCATGCATTCAGCGCATTGCCACTCATTTGATCATACTAGATTAAGCTCACACCTTTATCCTCCATCTAATAATAGATAGACACCCATTTACTGACCAATATTGAGTGGCTTATAATACAATATGAATATATGTTTTCTATATTTATGACTTAGATTCATATCTTTGGTATAAGAGAATCTGCATTTTGTTGGATTCCAATCTTTTTTTTAGGTAGCTACTTCATCCATAACTAATATTTGTTAGTTGTTTTTTTTTTTTTTTCCATATGTCATAGCATCGGCCGGGACGCGAACCCACAACCATCTGCAACCAACTACTTGCTTGCAAGTCGGTTGCGATGACCAATATTTGTTAATTATTCAGATATTATTAGTTAAAAAGTAAATTTAGAATAGAAATTGATCAAATTCTCACTGATTCAATAATTAGCAAATCTAGTAGTAAATAATATTTTCTCTTTCATTGCTTTTTATGAGGGCTATTGGAGTGAAATAATTAAAGGCTATCTTATTTATCTATTTACTTGAAAAATAAATTCTAAATTTGTATGTGGCCGGAAAAAATTTTCAAGAATTATCTCACCAGAATTAAAGTATGACATGATTTGAAAATACATTATTATGTCTGAATTGTAAGCAATTCAGAATAAATCTTTAAACATCACTACTAATCATAAATCAGACTCAGTTAAAATATTTCTTTATAAAGAGTAATTATTTATTTGAAAGCAATGTAGTATACATAATTATTAATACAGAGGTTATTTAATATTATAAAAAAAAAATAATTGATAGTAATTCCTAACCATTAAAAAAGCAATTTTATATATACTAAAAAGCATCATGCTTGATAATTATATCTGTCATATCTTTCACACTTTTAAATAAAGCAATTAAAATCTGCCTAATATATATATATATAAAAACATTCTTATCTAATTTCAATTTGTGATTACTAATATTTAAAGACATTTCGGCTGATTAAAAAAAGATGTTTTGAAACTGATATTGTGGGATTTGTATTGTCAAAGAAATTTATATTGACAAAGATTTAATTCGAATATTCACGATTCTACAACACAATAAATATACTAGAGATTCTTTATGCTTTGACATATATAATATATAGTGAAACAGTAAGATTCGTATTCGAATCTTAAGTTTCACCTTTTTCTGTCGTCTCTCACTGACCGGTCTATCCCGCCCAAATTTAAACTTTTTGATATCGAATTGTGTATGTAACAATATTAAAAATGTATAAATATATGTAGAATTCAGCATAAACACGCACACATTTCGATCTCAAATTAAACGCAATAAATAGGGATAAAATAATATAATTTAGATTTCTTTTAGTTATATAATTTTGTATAATTTTAATCATTTATTTTGGATTATAAAGTTCGTATTTATTGCTTTGTTTAAATTTCATTTAATAATAATTCTAAAAATATCTGATGTAATATTTAATTAAAAGTTAAAATAATCTTATGTTCCCTTTTTGTTTTTGAAATTTAAAAGCATCGGTCAGTGATAGATAATAGATAAATTAAAGAAAAATTCCCCAAAATATAATTAGTAAATGTAAACAATACAACAGCAGCTTTCTTTAATTAAAACCAACAAAATGCATTGATTATCCTCAGGGCAGATTAAGTAGAACCTAAAAATATCTTAACAAAAATGTGAAAGATCAAGATAAAAAAAAGAGGCCATCTTAGACTTGCTGGAGACATTCACTTAAACTTTAGCTTTGCTCTCAATCACTGAGAGTCTCCAAAATATATAAAATAATTTGTTCCTGCCAAGGTATGACCGAGTAAAGCACCTAGATTATTCTCCATCAGGAGATGGCCTATCGGATGCTGAACTTTCCATTGCCCATCATAAATTCACCATGAAGATCTGCTGCCTGAAATAAATGAAAAAGCTGCTGCTGCTGTGAAATTAAATGAAATATCTAAATACAAGAAAACTTGCCACTCGTGAACTTTTTGCTGCTAAACTCATGGAATAAGAAAACTTCTTATAAAACAGGTATCTGTCTGTGTTCAAACTCTAGAATACTCTAATAATATGCTATAGCTATTCTTCATAATACTTATCTAAATTATAAAATGTAAAAACTACCATTTCTATAACTAAATTGAATAATTAATGTGTAAATTTCTCTAATAATCTAGCTTACCTCACACTATCTTGGGTGCGTATTTCTATCATCTACATTTCTATCTATAGTTATTATTTAATTATTGCATGCTCATAATTGTCTCAATTTTCAAAGTAAATCTATGATCGCTTGAAACAAAGAATGCGTGTCAAATTTTCATTAATATTTACTTTCTTTAATAACTTAACTTTCGTATAAATCGACATGCATTCAATGCTTCATTTATTGTAATGCAGGGGTCTACAACTTCGCAAATGGCTGCCATATTAGTTGTAATCATTCCCAGTTTAGATATGTTTTGTATATATTAAATCATCATGAAAAATTCCAGAAAATTACATTTCTTTGAAAGTCACCAACGTTCTTTAGTAAATGTTGATAATGTCGGGCCGAATTAGAAATCCATTTAAATCTTATCATAATCATTTATAAGTATACATGTGTTAGGTTTTAGAGACGCGATGATCTATTCCACCGTAAATATTCCGGATTCTTCAGGGTTGAAATTAACCCCCGTCGTCTTACACAAGCGGACATAATAAATGCTCCCATAGGATTTGACCTGTCATGCAGCCAGCTGGAAAATTGCGACACGTACCGCTTGTCCCTGGTTATGCTTATGTGACACCTTACTTCGTCGGGCCGTGGCAGAGACCAGCCCGACAGTTTTATAAACTCATTCGCGGCATTGCAGTTTCAATATACTGCCATTCCATATCGCCTTTCTAAAGCGTACCACGTGTTCCTTTACTTAGTTTTATTATTCTAAACATATCACTCCGCCTCTGCATTATCTGCATAATTCACTCTCAAATAAATGTTTGCCCTTAGTTATAAATATTTTAATTAAATAAATATATGTCTGCCATTACTCTTATAACCCATACTTTAGACTCTTGCATTGCAAAGGTATAAATCCCTCCAGGCATGCATTAGAAATACTCACTCGAGAATTTTAGGTAGCTAGATTACGCCTTCAAATAAATGTATTCCTTTTGTAAACATTACAGTATCGGAAATACCGCCACTGAAATCCTCAATATAAAATAATGTCTAAATAAATAAATGTATTCTTTAAAATATAATCATGTTGCAAATCCCGCTACTGAAGCTGTTAGTCCATAAAATATTATTAGTAAATGATTTTATTAAAATGTATTAATAAATAATTTTAAACTATACGTCTGCAGTTACGTTTCATTTATTCAATACCCATTCTATATAATATTTCCTCGATTATGTAAATATGAATGTTTAATTAATATTAGTTTGGTTATTGGCTAACTCGAGAATAAAATCATGAGTCTCTTGCATATCCCTGACCACCGTGCCTAAGGAAATATTTACTAATGTCGCATCAGATGCGTTGTTTCGTGGATTGTATTGTGGAACCGATAAACTATGTTCAAACTCAGTACCACGGGTGGCTTCACTACTCGATGGTGCTGCTGTTCTGTATGGTGGTCGAATTCTGCACTATGTTTACGAGTTACATGTTTTCTGACCGTTACAATAGGGTATATGAGCACAGGCTTTCACACAACCCACCGCTCACCACTCTATCCATATTATTGATGCACTCGAACACATATATGTTGAAAAGATAAATAATCACCAATATACATATTTCATGCTAAACCAGCAATCATCAGTTGGTCCAGATTATCATCTCTACACATATATGCCATAAGTGCTCAGATATATATTAAGATAGACAATCCTCATACTTTAATGGACAGGCTTCAATCCACTCCACACTCCAACTCTTGAACCATCCATCCAATTGAAAATCTGATGATGGAATGCTCAAAGGCTACCCTGAGGCCAAGATTATTGTTGAATCTTTGCCATTAATATACGCAGTACAAAAAAACACGATACCAATATGTAAATATTGTTTTAATAAACCTATCTTACTTTCAAAGTATTAGTATCCTACTTATAATGTAAAATTATAATACTTCAATATTAAATAATTTATTTGAATGCTATTGGCTCTCTGATTTATCACGTTGTGTGTATGTATGTGTGCAGTAAAGTATGATTCTTTGATTTCTTTTCTATCATACTTCAACAATATCCTGGAAAAAACCTATGCCAGTGCTTTTTTTTTCATGATTATAAAATGCTGATAAATTGTAGAATTTGTCAAGCGTTGGTGGTCGAGAGGTCAGCACAGCTGCCTTACAAGCAGTTGTTCCGGATTAGCGGGTTCGCTTCCCGGCTGATGCTATGACACATGAAAAAAAAAATTGTAGAATTATTTTTTGTTTTTTTATATATGAGCAAATTTTATGCCATTTTTATAAATTTCTCTTACCAACATATTAATATTCCCATAAATTAATTACTGTGCTTCAATCATCAACTTCACTATCTCTTTTCCAAAAAAGATAAATGTTATCGTTGGGACAAAAATCAGTTACCATAAATATAAAAATAATGCAGAATCAACAAAAATTAAAATTGTCTTTCCTTACATTGCGTCCCTACATTTCACTGTCAGAAAGGAATCAAGATATTAGTCAAACTTATTGCCTCATATACAACCATATATTCTTTAACAGTGATATTAGCGATTAAGCCAATGCACATGCGCTTTAAAGATAAATTATAAATGAATACTCTCACTTTTCCAGACACAAGATATAGTTTTTTTAGAAAAGATGGAATGAATCCACCCATCATTTCGGCCCAAACATTTATATATGGACAAATCTTAAGCATATAGAAATGAGAGCGTGAAGATGTTAAACAATCACTTTAAATTACATTTATTAAGCTTGAACAAATGACGCTTGCGAAATCTTTACAATTTATGATACGTCATTCTTTAGTTGAAATTAAACATATATAATGAGATATTATTTTATATAGTGCTATGTTTTAATACTGTAATAGTGTGATATTAGCGATTAAGCCAATGCACATGTGCTTTAAAGATAAATTATAAATGAATACTCTCACTTTTCCAGACAGAAGATATAGTTTTTTAGAAAAGATGGAATGAATCGTATATTCTTGCAACTCCTACAGACACATCATCTCCTAACAGGAATAAATGTATAAATACTTTAATCACTTTCTTATCCAAACACACATGCCTCAATCTATTATGAAAAAAATGGCTATTGAGAGATTCATAACTTGATCACTAATACAGACCCTAAGAAAGTTATCTTTTCTTTCCTTACTATTTCTAATAAACCAATTGTACAGAAATTCAAATTCTGGCATCTGGAGCTCAAATATATGGATTTCTTAAATAAAAATCAATTTCAAAGTTTTAAAAAAGCTTTCCTAGCTGGAAAATGGTATTTACCAAATATTGATGCAATATGCTTATATGAGGGAAGAGGAAACCCTTGGACATTTTGTCTATGAATATATTTCCTTACATGCATGTTGACAGCTTGTAGTGGCTATTACACAAAACAAATCATTGACATTAATAGTCCTTACTGAAGGTAATCAAAGAAAACTGTTTACTAATATAAGATTGATCATGTTTATCACATTTACCCTTTGTTTCCTGAAATATTTAACCCAACATCTCCGAAACTTAATTCCTTTTTATCACTAAAGTTATTAAAAATTAAAAACAGAGATCAGGCCCTCCCTCTTATTTATATTGTAATTACCATTTGGAGTCTGATCTCTCTTCTAGTATCACTATGATATATGTTGATGGCACCTAAAACTAATTGGAATTTTGTAATAAAAAATTGTATATTTTTAGGTATTACAAACTGAATCTTTCAAAGTAGAGTCTATTTAATGCAATGAACAATCTAAATGTGTTTTTTGCATTTCAAAGTAGTCTGGAAAAAACTTGCAAAGTGGTGCATTTAAATTCCTCTGCCAGTTTTTTTCACTACTTCTAAGTTTACAAAAAAAAAAGCATTCTTCTTTCAAGAGTTTAAAAAGAAATCACATGGAGCAAGATTGAAAGAATGTGTTAGATAATAAGCTGTATCATGCAGAATTTAATTAAAAATTATTTCACACTCGAGCTTTATGCAATAGTGCTGTCGTGATGAAACATGCATTTCACTTTGCCACAAATGTGTTTTACCACATCATGCAAAAGTTTCAGAACCTGTAGATTTTAAATGCCTGATTGTTATAAACACAAAATCAGCATTGTTTTTACTTGTCATGCATTTTTGAAATATGTTGAATTTAACACTTCCATTAATGCACTTACAAACTTGTGTTTTTCCAGAGCAACTTTACATTAAAGCTACTTCAAGCAGCACAACTATTTTTCCTGCCACTTTCCCTAAAAGAAAACAGAACTTCATGTTGTTCCAATTTTTCAGGCATTATAAAAATCAACAAATACATGAAATGCAGCTTACAAAAAAACTGTTATGTGGGACCATGATTTCACACAATGATGTCATTTGGCAGATTGATGCAGAAGGGTCTTGGCAAGAGTTATCTAAAAACAGAAGCATATACTACACCAGATGTAACTACTAGAGAATGGTTCTGGTTATTTTGGGCATCCCCTCATAATTTAGATTTTTTTGGGGGGTTCCTTTTTAAAATACAGTTAACAACATTAGTTATATACATATTTAATCTTATTTATGTTAATCTTTGTAAAAAGAAATTTCAATTCATTTCTATCATCTTGTTGTCTTTTTTATCTTAATAATGATATAATGGAACTCATTTAATTATTCCTTTTATTTGTTTACTTAAAAAATATACACTTGCATTCAATAAAAAAAAGAAAAACTGGCATATTCATTACTTTTAATGTTTGTAATTGATATTAACAAATGCAAATGGAGGATTTATTTATGATGTGTTAGCAATGATTGATAATGATAATACAGCCATGTTTAGAGGTAGTATATATGAAATGATGAAAAATTTTCCCATAGGATTATCAATGAATCAGTATTTTCTAGCACTGAGAGATGAAGGAAAAAATATTAACATATTCATGTGCAAACTGCAGAATATTATTGACAATATGTTTGAAAAATTAAACAAAGATTCAGAATTGAATGATCTAGATAGTTAGTTAAAAAAAACTAATAAAATTTGTTGTTTATACTTAAAAATAAAATAATATTTAAATTTTTTTTTTAAAAAAATAATGCTTTTAGTAAATAGCCCATTAAAAAATAACAAAATAATAATCTATTTCATAAAAACATTTGAGGCTTTTTTTGATTTTTATAATTTATTTGAGCCTCAAATGCTTTTATGAAATGGATTATTATTTTAATTTTTTACTTTTTAGTGGGCTATTTAAATAAAAGCATTTTTTTTTTTAAAAAAAAAATTTAATATTTTAGTTTTTAGTTCTAAATAAAACATATAATTTTAATTTAAATAAAATAATTATTTACGAGTATTTTTTTTACATTGTGTGGTTGTTTTTTTTACAAGAGAGTGCCTGTTATCAATGACTTTGACAATTGCTATATTTTTGCACATTTATTACTTTTTCTACAATATATATCCCAAATCAACATCTCAAGTGGTATATCAAATACAATGCCCTCAGGCTGGGTGTAGAGTCTCATATTATGGGGAAACGAAGACAACCATCACAAACAGAGCATCCCATCACATATATATGTATAAAAGGGCACTGAATAACAAAGAGACTACATCAGCCTTCTTGGAGCATGAAAAGACCACTGGTCATAGATTCAAACCCACCAACCCCAGAATGGTGTGCAGAAAGAGAAATGATCATAGGCATAAAATAAAGGAAGCATACTTCATAAATAATGACATGAAGCATACTTTATAAATAAATGACACTCAGTCTATCAATAGAAAAGACACCTGTTTCACCATTTCAAAAAGATGGACAAACTAATCCAAACAAAATTTAAACAAAATAAAATACTAAAACACAGCACCTAACCAATTAGCATAAATTAGAATACTCCCCCTCATTACTATCAATTGCACACAGCTATGAATATGAAGCCATGGAGTTTTGAAAAAGTTAAGCGTAAATAAATATTAATAAATATAGCTTCTCTAACAAGCGTACAAGTGCATAATTTTGGGGGAATATATATATATACATGACATATTCATTATTTCAGAAGAATAATTCAGATTTTAATAGGAAAC
Source organism: Epiperipatus broadwayi (assembly GCA_028023455.1). Classification (NCBI taxonomy): domain Eukaryota; kingdom Metazoa; phylum Onychophora; class Udeonychophora; order Euonychophora; family Peripatidae; genus Epiperipatus; species Epiperipatus broadwayi. The sequence continues at coordinate 1,290,328 of JAQFVV010012455.1, read as the reverse complement.
ATTTACTTTTAATTAAGTAAATTAACATTAATCAAATTTTTTACTTTACAAATGTAATATTACTGTTGGCTTAGTTATTCAGGACCTTTTCTGGGAATGATAAGAATGTGAATTCAATTTTTAATCATGACTATGTTTTTTTGTTAAATGGCTAGAGAGTGGAGAAGATTAAAGTCTGTTTATTATGATTTGCAAATCTTAATATAAACTGAATACATATGTGTGAAATGTTGATTCAGATCAACTGATGAGTTCTGGTTCAGCACAAAATATGTATAATGGAGATCTTTTGTCTTTTATCAGTCAAATAGGATGGAGTGAAAGGAGTTTAAAAGTCTGGGTTCAAATCCCTTCTAATTATATATAATTTGAAATGCTCCGTAGTTATATTATTACATCTATTATTCCAACCACATTCCCCACATTTCATCAGATACAACAAAACTACTTCTTTTAAAAATTACAATAAATTCAATACAGATAAAATCCATTTATAGTAACAGAAAAAAATTGTTTAGAAAAGGAATGCTTGAATTTATTTCCATAGAAAAGAATCCTCTGATATTCTGTACAAATAGACATTTAAAACAGGCAAAACTATCCATACAATCTTGCCACTCAGTGCAAGACAGAGTAATCAATGGATTCCAGAAGGCTTGTGCATAAAATTTCCATCTAGTGTCTTTCTGGCTTGTGGCTTTCCCCAGACTAGTTTCTGGTTTGTTGCCTTTATCAGTGAGGAGCCTTGGATCTGACAGCACTGCACCTACATCTTAGGATCTAATACAGCCCTCCAACAGCCATAACCATGTGATGTTTATTGGCTTAAAACTAATCCTGCCTAATAGGATAGTGGTGGCTATGGTTATTAAAGAATCAAAAACAAAAAATGTATGGGTACTGAACTGAGTTCAGACCTATATGACTATATAAGCTAATGAGCTTGGATTGAAAATATTATTGTGTTTTCAATTTAAGTCTCATAGTTTTGTAGTTAAGTAGAGATAAAAGGTGGCTGTTGGAGGGTTGCATTAGATCTTAAGATCTAGGTGCAGTACTCTCAAATCCAAGGCTCCTCACTGATGAAGGCCACAAGTGAGAAATCTGGGGATATTGGATGAGTAGGCATTAGATGGGGATTTTATGCACAAGCCTTCTGGCATCCATTGATTACTCTGGCTTGCACTGAGTGGCAATACTGTATGGATAGTTTTGCCTGTTTTAATAACAGTTATAAGCAAGCATAAGAAATGGTGATCATGTGATGTTTATTGACTTCAAATAGTCATTTGTTAATTATAAAAAGTTGGAGAGTGCAGAAGATTGAAGCTTGTCTATTAAAGTTTGAAGATTTACTATTTTAATATAAACGGACACTAATTGTGTATATGTATTGAAACAGTAAGGTCTGCTTTGCAGATCTTCGTTTCATCTATTCTCACCTATTTCCTACCCTCATACCTTAGTTTGAACCCCAATCTATCATAGTGTATCTGCAATGTGCTTATATATCTAAAATCCCACCCAATTTTAAACCACGAGTACAACGCTCATGTTATATATAAGTATAACTCATTCCCAAATAAATAAAATATTATGGATTATGTATATGTTTACATAATTTAGATTTATTTAAAAAGTAGGTTATATAAGTTGTAATTGCGCACACACTATGATATGCATTTTAAAACTCATATCAAAATTATAAATTGTTAATTAAAGTTATTTTGTTTGAATCTATTTACAAAAATATATTACAGTCGTAATATATTTTTGATTTAAAATAAAGTTCATATTCATTTAGTAGATAGATTCAAATATTGCAATTTAAAAAGTAAAATCATTTTCTTTTAATTTAATAAAAGTCATTCCAAATATTTCTGTTAAAATAAATGAGGGACAATAGTTTAATTATTTCATGTTGTAGAAGCTTATCTAAAAATACAACAGATGTCCACTTAAGGTTTTCTTTAATTAGTAAAAGTAATTTTTAATTAAATCTAGTTTGTAATTTGAATGTCGACAAGGAAATTAACAATAGAAATTAATTAAAATTTTGTTAAATTCCTTTAGACATTCGGATAGATTTAATTACAGCTGATAAGTCCGATATATTTTTGTAACGCTCCAGGGCAGTTCTATTGTTTCAATTCCACTATAAAAGGAAGGTTTTTCTTTTGTTCTCCATTCTGGTCATTTGCTAATGAAATGTTTCTGGTCATTTGCTGATGAAATATTTCCAACCAAAATTATTCTGGTCATTTGCTGATGAAATGTTCTAGTAAAATATTCTTCAAAATATATTTTCCTGAGATTTTAGCTACGTGCCTGCGAACTTATATTTGAAGCCGAGTTTTCATCTCCAGATTAATTTACCATGTTTACCACACAAATTGCTAACTTTGACATGTTGGAGTAGAGCCGGCGCAGAGGCTATTTCCCTTTAGGAATGGCCAGCTGCTGCTCTAGACCATCGAAAGCTATCACATGAGGAACTTCAGAACTGCTGCTGCTACCAAAAATATGAACAATTCCAGATATTGCTGCTGAGTTATATAAAATCTGCCAACCATCAATCTACCTGCAAATGCGTCTCCAGAGGTAACCTAAATTAAGCCAAGAGCTCTTGTGATTCCTAACTAACATGCTATAGCTATTCTAAATTGTCTTTCTTTTATTTCACATAACTTTATTATGTACTTCTTTAACATGTTCAAATATAATCAACAATTTTGCTCTCTATCCTTGGGTTAATATTTCCTATTTATAAAGCTTTCTTTTATTTTATTATGATAATGTGTCAGAATCGTCTTTGACCGAGTGAATTATTCCCTTCGTTGAAAGTAAGACGCCGCTATTAAGGCATATTTTAAATTTATAATAATTCCCAATTTTATTATCTTGCAAATCACTCGTTCGAGGGCGATTCTAATCTTCTTTAATATATATAATAATCACATAGTTTAAAATCTACATGTTACTGATTTTAACATAATATGAGAGTATGTGTGAGGTCAATGATTAAATGTATCCCCAAATGCATGATTGCATAAATAAACCTATGCTTACTTTTCAAACCCGCAAGCATGCATTTTTCTATTTTAAATACTGTGTTCTACTTTAATTACAAAGTTCATCATTGACATCGAGAATGTGCGGACCCTTTTAAATGAATTTCTGGGAATTTGATTGGTAATTTTCCCCAATCTAAATGAGTCCATCTTTATATTTTATATACATTAGTCAAGTATTGCTGGTAAATGAATTGGTTGTTGAGACCGCTTTGTTTTTCTTTCCAAGGATTTTAAATGGCCAAGTCCATTCTCTTTTCGCTTCTTGCGATTCCCAGGCAGAGTGTGTATTCAAATGTCACACCTGGGAATTAAACACAGTTGTCACCCAGTCACTAAGTTTCGGCTGTACATGGCACCACCTTCCTACGGGTCAGTGGCGAGATGCCTGCCATAGTCATTTCCAATATTCACTATTGTTTTGTTTATATATTTATTTTACAAAGCATCCATAATTTAAATGTATCACAACCTCCATCCTTTAATAAATTCATTATTAGCAATACTGACCTCCCATCTGCTCTAATTATAATTATAAAATAAATGCCTTGATCACATTCCCACTTTATTGCTTAGTAAGCTTTTGTCTGTGCTATTCTTGAAATCAATAAATATTCTATAACTCTTAATTTTCAAATATTTTATTAAACTTTTATAATTACTCAAAGCACCTCGCACATGTTCCCATCTCTTCAGCACATTATCGTAATGCTGTTAGCCTGAGGGATAGAATATATAATTTTGCTTCAAAACCTTTTTGTAATTTATTGGAATGCCATGCCAACAATTATTTAATATGCGTCCCTGTCTCATATAAGCAGACAGTGGCATTATATATATATTTCTACATAAATAAATTTTGAAATCATTTAAAACTAATTTTGATTTTATTTTATTGATTCCTATCAGTGTCTCGGTCTATATATCTATTTTATACATTTCTTTTGTACATCCATAGACGTTAATTAGCCACCCAAACTTATTTTAGTATAGAGTCTTTTGTTTCTCCCTGACTACCAGTCACCGGTAAAAGGGTATACTAGTAGTAGCATCAGATGCGTTATCACGTAGGTGGCACTGTGAAATTTGGGCTTTAGATTCGAACTTAGTGTATCTAGAAGGCAATCCCTCCTAGAATGTTCAGTTTCATGTGTGGGGTTTGAATTCTGCAGTGTGTTAGTGAGATAGACGATTCTGACTGTTACAATATATGTGAGATGATTATCTGGACCAACTAATAGGTGCTGGATCAGCATGAAATATGCATATTGGAGATCATTTACCTTTTCACATGTATGTGGTCATGAGTATCAATTGTATAAGATGTATTGGATAGATGTGGGGAGCTTGAAAGTCTGAGTTCAAGTCCTTTATAATTATATTGTTTAGTATGGACAATGTACATATATTTAAATATTATATATTCAGCTTGCATTCTGCCCATCCCTTCTCTGTATAATTAAGTGGACATATTAAGGTCCAATGTGTGAGAGGAAAACATGGGTATGACAGTAATATTGGCATCAACAAACACTTTTGAGAATTCCATTCTCAGATTTTAAATGAAATGAATGGCTGAAGAGTTGGAGAGTAGAGAAGTTTAGTATATACAATGCACATATATTTAAATATATTATATATAATAGTTTAAAATTGTTGATTGTTATAGATATTGGAACTATCTAAGTATTGACTGATTTTAATGATATTATATATATAATATTAAATTAAAATGTCCGTTAATTAAAACAAAATTGTAATTACAATAAAAATAATAATAATAACGGTAACAAACTATTATAAACAATCCTTAAATTCGCAGTACTTTCGGTTAATTTCTTATATAAATAAAATATCCGTTAATTAAAAACAATATTGTAATTATAATTGAAATAATATTTTTAACGGTTTACAAACAATTATAAACAATCCTTAAATCTGCAGAAGTACTTTCGGTTACTTTCTAACCTGCCTCAACTGCCATTAAATTCAAAAACCAAAAGCGGAAGCAAACGTCATCAATTCAAATTCCACGAATCTCGTATTTTAATGTTAGAAGCTTGTCAATTTATTAAATGCGTTTTATTCCTGTGTATAAAAATTGCCTCATTAATTTTTCTTTTACTATGGTTTCTCTCTTCATGAAGAATTTTCACATTTTCAAAATTAAATTTAAATTAAAAAAAATAAAGTTTTAAATAATAATGTATACTATATGATATATCCTTCTTGTGCTATATGTCCTCGTATTTTTGCAAATATAAAATTACATAAAGAAGGTAATCCTTTGCGAGTTATGATAGATTTTTGGTGGTTCCTTCATATATTAGACTTCTAAATATAATGGTAAACTTTTACAAAACTTTTTAGGATTTGGGGAAAATACTATTGCTTCATCGTTTGACTTTGTAATAGTATTAAAAATTTAATGATTGATGAAAATGATGTTATTGCTTCATTGGATGTTACAGAAATGTATGGATCTATTGATAGAATGAATTCCATAAAAATAATTGAACATGCATTAAAAAGTAAAAATATTTGTAAATATATGATAAAATTTATCATTGATTCTTTAAAATTTTTTAATGATAACATTGTTGCATCTTTTGAAGGTCAATATTATAAAATGACTAAAGGTTGGCCTATGGGTTTGCCTGTAGTTGCACATGTTTGCAATTTCGTTTTATCTACATATGAGAGTAGTATTTTAAATATGTGTATTTTTGGAGATATTAAAATTTACAAAAGATATGTGGATGATGTTTTTGTTTGTGGAAATACTAATAGTATAAATTTGCTTATAGAGGAATTAAATAAGTTGAATGGCTTGAAATGGACTATTGAAAAAGAACAGGAAAATAAGATTAACTATTTAGATTTAATGATCACAAGAGATAACAGTATATTAAATTATAAACTAATAATTAAGCCACTGCAAAAAAGAGGATATATAAATTGTAAATCAGAAGTACCAATGATGCATAAGATGGCAAGTTTTAAATCTTTTTTGTTTCGGAATGAAAAATTATGTCGTTACCAAAGTGATAAACTGAAAAATATTGAGATATTTGCCAAGGAATTGCTTGATGTTGGTTATAAAATGGAACAAATAAACAATACTTTATGTCAATTTTAAAAAAAATATTATAATTTAAAAGAATTGAAGATTAATAGTAAAAAATGGATATCTATTCCATTTATTTCAAATCCACAAGTAAAATTTTTTAAGGATTTATATAAGAATGTGTTTAATGTTTCATTCTACGTTCCAAACAATATTAATAAATTAGTCAATAATTCTAAGGATGTCATACCTATCAAGCAAAAAAGTAATGTCATATATCAAATTTTTTGTGATTGTATGCTATCATATATAGGTGAATTTAGGTGCAGTATTGAGAAAAGATTGAAGGAACATGAATTGTTATATAAGCGTGTAAAAAATAAAAATAATGGTGATTTAATATCTCCTTCAGTTTTCTTTGATCATGAAAAAACATGTAAATATAAATTTAAATTTAATTTTGAAAATGTGAAAATTCTTCATGAAGAGAGAAACCATAGTAAAAGAAAAATTAAAGAGGCAATTTTTATAAACAGGAATAAAACACATTTAATACATCAACAAGCTTCTAACATTAAAATACGAGATTCATGGAATTTGAATTAATGACGTTTGCTTCCGCTTTTGGTTTTTGAATTTAATGGCAGTTGAGGCAGATTAGAAAGTAACCGAAAATACTTCTGCGGATTTAAGGATTGTTTATAATTGTTTGTAAACCGTTAAAAATATTATTTCAATTATATATATATGACAATTTAATGATTAGCTAATTCAGAAAAAAATACTGAATATATTCAATGAGTTACAATGAATAATATCATTTTTATAAACTACTAAACATCACATGATCACCATCTTTTACGCTAGCACATAACTGTTATTAAACAGGCAAAACTCTCCATACAGTAGTACCACCCTGTGCCAACCAGAGTAAACAATGAATGCTAGAAGGCTTGTGCATAAAATCCCCATCTAGTGCCTACTCATCCAATATCCCCAGACTAGTTTCTGGCTCGTGGTCTTTGTCAGTGAGGAGCCTTGGATTTGAGAGACTGCACCTAAATCTTAGGATCTAATGCCACCCTCCAGCAGCCACCTTTTATCTCTACTTAACTACAAAACCATGAGAATGAAATTGAAAAACACAATAATATTTTCAATCTAAGCTCAATAGCTTATGGGTCTGAATTCAATTCAGCACCCATACATTTTGGTGACTTCGGCTCTTTAACAACCATAGCCACCACTATCCTATTAGGTAGAATTGGTGTTAAGCCACTAACATCACATGATCACTATCTCTTATGTTAACACATAACTGTTATTAAACAGGCAAAACTCTCCATGCCTGTTTATCATTTTTATAACTAAAAAAAAAAATACAAAGACTTAATTTTACAAAGAGTGGCATTTAAATTTTTTTAAATGACCGCAAGGGTCAGTAATTTTAATCTCCCTGAAAAAAAAAAAATCACTGATAAAAATATGAAATGTCCATTTTATGGCAAAGAATTGAATTAAAGATTGTACAATGAATTACTAAAAAATATATAGTAATGTAATATAATTGAAAGATTAGTTTCTTGGAAAATCACATAATTTTTGGGACCCAGAAGTGACAACCACTTTCAGTTTTTTGAAATTATCTTTCTACCATGTCATTTATTCAAGTTTTACATTTAATTATATATATAACATATTATATTTCTTTAAAATTATTAAATTATATATATACTGGTATTATGAATATTCAAAAAATCGTAATATTTTTTGTATTATTAATTGTTAATATTTTAAATATGAATATTTAGAATAAATATATACATAATCTATGTTAAATACAGATAAAACACATGATTCTAAAACTTGCAAATTTGAACTTTTTTAGAATAGCCTTTTAAATATGCATGTAAGTATATAGAAGCAATGTATATAAGTATACATCATTTTCAGAATTTGTAGCAGTTTTAGTATTCCATCTCCTTGATAATTTGCTTCTGAGGCAAACTCATTGCGTGTATTGTTTATGAAAAGAGTCATATAGGATAGTAATTGTCACTTCCAATTACTATCTCAAATTAATTAGTCAAATGATTTGTTGCCAAGAATTCGTAAGAAGTTTAAAACTAGAAATGATGAAGTGAGAATCGTGATTCATTGATCTTAAGGTCCAGAGCTCCAGAATAGACCACATTACTACTGAATTAAACTATGCAATATGCTATTTCCATGATATAGTTGAATTTAGTTTAAAAAATTGGAAACTTTATAAATTAAGGATTTTTAAACAAGTTTAAATTTTTTTCAGATCAAGTAGCTTATTTACCCATCCGTTTATTGATTAGTAAATGGATATCTAGCTATTTTTATCTAGAAGACAAAACAAAAGATAGAAGTACTAAAAATCTTCAACAACAGAGTCTGGTAGTCTTATTGATTTCTTCTTTATAGTCTCTGTGTGAGAGACATTGGAGAAGTCTTTGCTTTGCCTTTCTTTTACAATGAATTGTTTGAAATTGATTCTCTCTATCGTTTTTTTTTAAACTTATACAGTATTGCATGCATGTTTTGTCTGATAAATATAGGGGTTTTGAACTCAGACTTTCAAGCACATTTCAACTATCCACACTATCTCAAACCACTGTTACACATGACCACACACATGTAGAAAAGATAAATAATCACCAATATACGTATTTCGTGCTGAACCAGCACTCATCAGTTGATCCAGATTATCAACTCTTACACACATATACAATCAGTGCTCAGTTTATATTAAGATAGCAAATCTTCATATTTTAATGACACTTGATTAACGCAAACTAAACTTTACCATTTTTTTTTTAATACATTTAATCAGCATCTTGTCCTGACTTGAAATTAAGTCATAATCAGTTCTAATGATTGGAACTTCATTATAAAATAATCAAGTTTTGAACGTTTTTTATACTGACTGGATCATAATTAACTCCTAGGAATTTAAAAGTTGAGTGACTCAGCAAAATCAACATAATATATTCTCGCCATTAGCCTTTTAATCTCAAAATTATATTACGTACCATCTACCACCTTTCTGATATTCATATTCTATAATTAAATGCATGCGAGTATAAAAATTCACACATGCACTCACCTTTATAAAAATTCACACATACGCTTATTGTTTTAAAATGTGATTTTTAACTTATATTTGACAATTCAAGTTTCTTAACATTTAATTATGATTTATTTATTTTTTTAGCCGGCTATTAATAATTTTGATTACGAAGAAAGATAAAATCTTTGCCTTAAAACTTGAAAATATTTTGCTCTAGGATGAAACAAATCATGTGATCTTAAATGCCGAAAACTAACTTCTTATACAAAATAAACAAAATAAATGAATTAATAAATAGAGATTTTTAACTATTATTTATTATTTTTAAATTTATTACAAGTTTTTCTTAATTTTTTTTAACTGCTGGAAAGATTATGTGTATCGTATTAAATGTTTTATTATGCGAAAAAAAACGCTTGTCGTATGAATACTAATGTTCGTTTTAAATTATACAGAGCACTCCCTTTGCAGAAATACTTCGGTTTCTTTCCTAGTCATAAACCTTAATTCTGTTAAATGATATTTTATTTGTTTCAGATAAATGTTTTACTTCTGAAAACATTAATTTATCGCCAAATGTGTAATAACATGGAGAATTTAAGATATAAACTGGAACCACTTAATAACCTTCAGCCCTTATATTAAGAACACTTAACTGCAGGCTAAGCTTCAACAAACAAAAAGTAAGTTGGAAAACTACTCCATTCAAAACTCTAAACTAACAATTTTCTTTAATTCATTTCTTTAAAAATATTCTCTTATGAAAGAATAAATAAAGCATTAAATATGTATATTCTTTTGTAAGAACAAGTGTTTGGCAAAAGAACAATGGATTGTAAATGTCATATTAAAAATTTAATATATTCATTTGTGAACATTAATTGTACTTCTTTGATTATTATTTCTACTATATACAACACAGTTTTTTCCCACCCTTACAAATCTAGTTTTTATTATTATTATTTTAAATATATAAATTAAAATTTCGAAGGTTAAAATGTATGTGTTATATTTTTGATCTTTTTTTTCCCCATATGTCATAGCATCGGCCAGGAGGCGAACCCGCACCAACCGCCTGCAACCAACTGCTTGCTTGCAAGGCGGCTGCGCTGACCTCTCGGCTAACAACGCTGGACTATTCTTGATCTTTATCATTAATTTTTTTTAAATTGTCTGAAATATCTAAAATAATCGTAAATTGAAAACACGATCAATAAAAATTAGCAATAATTTTATTAATGCAAATACATATAATACCACAAATTACACTTTTCCAAACTTCTTGTCAACTAAACTATTAAAAATTCAAAAGTGAAACGCACAGCACTGCAATATTTTTGAAGATTCATTCCTTATTATAATAAGTATTCAAGATATATTTATAAAAAAAACTTAGAATTATTTTTTGGAGAATGTTTTTAGAACTTCTTATTCGTTTTTAATTACAAATATGTCTGTACTCCTGTTCAGGCACTATTAGTTATATATATATATATAATGATGTATAACTCTCTTCACAACAAGCACATAATCAAATTTTATACTTAAGTCTATACATGAGAGAAAACCATAACATTTATATTTGCACTATATCAATATGTACCTTTTAAATAATATTAATTTAGATAATTGCTAAACAATTAAACAAAGTGAACCATGCTGCACTAATTAATTATGTTATCATAGCAGTATTGACTTTTATTATTAATGTTTAGATTTTGCTAAACAGTAATTTATTATTGACTTTAATATATAATTATATCTACAAGGTAATATTAGTTTATCGGGTTTTGTTTTTAAAACAGGCGAAACTCTATACAGTAGTGCCACTCGGTGCAAGCTATAGTAATGAATGGATGCCAGAAGGCTTGTGCATAAAATCCCTATCTAGTGCCTACTCATCCAATATCCCCAGACTAGTTTCTATCATCCACTGATTACTCTGGCTTGCACTGAGTGGCACTACTGTATGGAGAGTTTTGCTTGTTTTAATAACCAGTTATGAGCAAGCATAAGAAATGGTGATTATGTGATGTTTTGTTTTTAAGTAATATTATAGAAAACTGCATAATAAATTATTAATATCATCTATATCCTTTATTACTTTATACCAGTGTTTTTCAAAGTGGTTTATATTGACCCCCAGAGGTCGATTTCCACTTTCAGCAGAGTCCATGTTGGTGACAAAAAAATTTGGAAGTCCACAATATGTAAATGGGGGTCCACTCACCAAAATGATTATTTCAGGCATTTCGTAAACTTAGTAGATATTTTAAATTTGAAATAATTAATTATATGAATAGGTACGATAAGTTTTGATTTTTCTCGGTAAAAAGGAATGCCCCATGAATAAGTTTTGGATTTTGTTATTATAATTCTTGCAAATCACAAAAATTACAATATAGCTTCTAAAAATAAAGATGATAGTTTTTACAATTTTTTTAAACTAATTTTTTGAATTATCACGGTATTTCTAGTTGATATTTAAACCTAATTTTTCCAGCGTATTATTAAAATATGATAAAAAAACAAATAATTATTGGTTCATAAGATTATTTAAGTATCTGCTTCATAGTGTTTTATGATTACATACAAGTTTCTACAAGTTTCCGTGCCAGCATCGCATCGAGAAACCGCACGTAGTGAATAAAGTTTGTTCAGACTTGTTCAGACCAAAACTTTTGCATGGACATGTTAAATTAGGCAATTATAAATAGGAGTGTTAGAATCAAACATTGATTATTTCTATTCTGAATTTTGAGAAGAAAAGTGGTTGGAAAATATTAACTTTATTTAGTGCGAAATACAGATTCAAATCAAAGTGAAACAAAAACATCTTCTTTAGGAGTATCTAAGCAAAATAAGTACAAACTTTTAGTTAGTTAGTCATCCAGATTGTGATCTCAGCCACATTTTTTAGTTAAATATTTCAAATAAAGATAATACTTGCTAAAACATATGACCAAAAACTCTAATTGCATGCTCAAACAAAAAATTAAATATCCAAACAAAGAAATAGTCAATGCTTCAGATATAGTAAAAAATAATTATTTCCTATTTTTTAAGGTTTGTTTTTGTTTGTGTACGTGTTTTTTTAAAGATTTTGTGTTAAAGGAGTAGGAATTGTTTGGATACTTTTTCAATTTTCATTATACTTAGTTTTAATGTAAGTGCCTCAATAGAGTCTTACTCCAGTCAATTAATTTTAAATTTTTTATCTTATGAGATTTAAATAGCTTGTTTTTTGTTGACAGATATCTTCTACTCAACATGACAGAGGCTAAAAAATATATAGGAAGTATAGCATTGGTTATTTGAAGTTCTGTTTTATTCCATCACTGTCAGACAAGCATTTTCCCATGTGTCTTTTGTGCAACAAAGTTTTAAGCAATGATCATCTGAGAAGGTTGCATCCTGATGAAACAGGTAAAGATTTGATATACTTTAAAACATTGAAAGAAAAACTTCAGAAGAGAATCACACTAGACAGCATGTTTGCTTCAACATCAAAAACAGATGATGATGGTTTGCTGGCATCTTACAATATTTCATTACTCATAGAAAATCAGGAAAGCCTCATACTATTAGAGAACAGTTGATTTTGCCAGCCATTGGGGAGGTTTTAAACACTGATCTACATAAACCTGCATATGATATACTCAAAAAAATTCCTTTAAGAGACAACATAGTTCAAAGATGTATTGACAAAATGAGTCATGATGTGGAAAACTTCTTGTGTAATTATCTAAAAACAAACCATTTTCCCCTTCAAGTCAATGAGTCAACTTTAACTGGTAATGAAGCACTATTAATGGCATATGTTCATTTTGTTATGGACCAAGAAATCCATCAAGAATTGCTTTTTGTGAAAACTTTGACAACAGATACTAAAGGTGAATCAATATTTAATGTTTTAAAAGACTATTTCATGGAAAAAGTGATCCCCTTAACAAATATAATATCGGTAGCAGCAGATGAAGCACCAGCCATATTTGGTCACTATCGCAGTTTTGTAAGCTATTTAAAACAAAAAGTACCTGGTATATTTGCAATTCACTGCATCATTTCACTGACAACATTTAGTAGCTAAAAATCTAAGTGCCAGATTGCATCAATTTCTCTAATTCATCATAACAGCAGTAAACAAGATTCATAGCAACATGTTAAATTCTAGGTTGTTTGAGCAGTTGTGTGAAGAAAATGATAAGGACTTTCATCGATTACTTCTTCACACTGAAGTATGCTGGCTCTCAAAAGGCTTATGTTTGAAAAGATTTTTTTCACTTTTTGAACCCATTTTAGAGTTTTTGGATGATAAAGATCCCATTTTGAAAGAAAATTTAATAAAATGGATACAAGATATTGCTTATTTAACAGATTTATTTGCTAAATTTAATGAGGTTAACTTGCAGTTACAAGGAGACAGTCTGAATTTAATAAAAACAAAGTCCATAATTTCAGCTTTTCTTGCAGAATTAACCTATTCAAACAAAACATTAGAAGGCAAATTTTTGCAGATCCACAACTTATCATTGACAAATGTTCAGATGATGACATTTTGGCATATGTTCAACATTTAAATGCCCTCCACTGAGAATTTAAAACCAGATTTGATGATGTTTTAACTATGGAAATACTGCACTGGGTTATCAATCCGTATGGTGCAATTGAAGAATAGGCTACCACACTACAAGAAGAACTCATTGAAATAAGCACTAATGAAGAACTTAAAGTGCAGTTTTAAATGGGTACCAGCAGTTCTGGCTTCAAAAAAATGTAGCTGTTACTTATCCTGCATTATGGAGTATTACAAGAAAAATTTTGATAGCTTTTCCATCTTCATACTTTGTGGAAAGGGGTTTTAGCACAGTAACTAATCTGCTGACACACAAAAAAGAAATTGTATGCAAATAACTGAACAAGGAGATTTAAGGCTATACCTCAGTCATTTGACTCCAAATATTAAGCAGTTGCTATTGCAGCATCAAGTTCATTCCTCCCATTAACACTCTTAAATATTGTATTTTTAGTTTTGAACCTTAGCTTTATTTTATGGTTTTGTTATTAAATTCTGATTTTTGTCCAAAATCCAAATATTTACAGAGTTTTGTGCTAAATTTTAAAGAGAATTTTAATTTAGCCTTTTTTTATTTTGAGCTATTAACGTTTAATTTTGTTTTATTTCACATAAAAATAAGATTTTTACTTTGTTTCAATAAAGGTCTGAATAAAAAATTTAAGTTCGTTTTCTTTTTTTACAAAGCCCTATCAAAGTGAACAGCAATATATCAGCTGTGAAAAACATATTTGACGATATAAACTTTAGGAAAATTTAATATTAGGCAGGCAGGGGGTCTACGGCAAGAAAAATAATTCAGAAAGTGGTCCACAGGAGTTTGGGAACTCTACTTTATACAATGCTTTTTTACAATCCACTATTGACAGTTTTGTCCCAGATTGATCGAAACTGTCAATAGTGGATTGTAAAAAAGCATTGTATAAAGTAATAAAGAATATAGGTGATATTAATATTATATGGATTTAATGCAATACGAAAGATAAAATTATAATACTGTACTTTATAACGAATTAACTGTTTATAATAAACACTTTGTTTCAGCCAGAAAAACTACTATAAAAGAATGTAAACAAAAACATTTAATAGACAACATTATAGTTCAAATTCAGAATTCACTAGAAGTTCATATTACTGGATAGATCAAAAATTTGCATATCCCAAATTGAAATGATAGTTGCATTAAAAATGGACTAATTCCAACTATATTCATAAAAAAATTGATGTTTATTTTCTAAAATCATCTACTTTTCTTGCAAATTTTTAGCAGCTTTAAATATTTAAATTGTGAAATAGGATTTTCAGGATTATCATATTCCTGAGGCATAGAATTCCTTTAAGGAGTAGGTTGTATACATCAAATAAATTGATTTTTAATTTCATTAAACTGTTCTCTTACAATATTTGAAGTATTAATAATTTTGATTAAAATAATGCATGTGGTATCTTTTATTTGTGAGAATAATAAATTGAATGTGAACTTTAGAACTTCAGCATGAGAAAGCCTAAAATAATTGGTGAATTAAAAGTGTAAATGAAATATAAACATTTACTGATTATAGTGACGTTAGATTTTTTTGAATATCTTGAAAGTTATGTGTGAAATTGAAAAAAAAAATATTAGCATTATTTTATATAATAATGATGATATTTCAGACAGATAGAGGATATATTTATCAATAATAAGAGAGTATATTGTTTACAATAATTTCTCTCATATACACTTTAATGCAAAAAAATTTAAATATATTTCTTTATTTTCCTGACAGTTTCAACTGTCCTGCAGTCTTCGTCAGAGCGTTCTTAACTTTTTCTGCCTTTATATTGTCCTTTCACCTTCCTAATTCTTCATGTAATTTTCTTCTTCTTAGAAGTAGATTTTTATTCTTCTCCTTTACTTTCTTTGCATTTCTTTATATATTTATATATATTGTTTATAATAACTTCCCTCATATACACTTTAATACTAAAAATTTTAAATATATTTCTTTATTTTCCTGATGAAGACTGCAGGACAGTCAAAACTGTCAAGAAAATAAAGAAATATATATTTTTTAAAAATTGCATTAAAGTGTATATGAGGGAAGTTATTATAAACAATATATATAAATATATGAAGAAATGCAAAGAAAGTAAAGGAGAAGAATAAGTCGAGAGGTCAGTGCAGCTTCCTTGTAAGCAATTAGTTGGTTGCAGATGGTTGTTGCGGGTTCGCCTCCTGGCCGATGCTATGATATATGGGGGAAAAAAGATGGATTTAATAATATTTATTGTACATATTCATTTAGATTTGGAGATATTTATTTTACTTAGTAAAGTTAACCAATTCTTTTTTTAACTTAAAAATGAAAAAGCTACTGGTTCTCTTGATATATCTACAGAATTTTTAAAATGTAGTGGGGATATACTAGTTTCAAAACTATTGCAGTAATTTGGGACGGGGGAAGATGGACTATAAAGTCCCATGAATTTGTGTCATCTGACCTTAAGGATGTTTCTCTTGTTGCCTTTCATAATCATAAGGAGGATAGAAAAGATTGCAAGAATTATTATAGAATATTATTGCTATACGTTATCAGTGGTGGTGAACCTTTTTATGTGTGTGGGCCATTTCCAAAAAATATTTATTGAATGAGTGGCACCATACAGTTATTAAGTCAAAATATAAACAACTTAATTATTGCAGTTTTTTAAAAGTTTATAAAACAAAATAATAATAATAATAATTAAACAAAATTTCTAAATAAGCTAAATACAAGTAAACTATATTTATTTAGAAGAGCACAAGTTGAATAAAATATAATAGTAAAAAATTAATAGTAATTAAAACAAAATTTTGGAAATGTATAAAATCAACATGAATATATATTATTTAATGAGATTTTTGCTGTTGTACATTGGATGCCAAATGTTTTATATCTGGTTCACATTTTGTCATTTTTAATAATGTACATGCTAAACTAGATTCACCTGTCATTCTATTTCTTGAACTGTTTTTAATTAAATTCATTTCTGAAAACAATGATTCACATGCACATGTAGAGGAGAAAATTGATAGTATAGGGGTCGCTAATATTTTTAAACAATTAAATGCTTCCTGAATAGCATTCCAGGCAGTCAGTTGTTTCTTTTCAGCATTCTTTTTACATGTGCCTGATAATCGATCATTTTCCATTGTTTCTAACTCACTCCTCAAATCAACAAATTTCTGTTTCCATATAGAACTGAATTTCCATATCTTTCCAATCTTAAGCCACTCAAAAATTTCTAACTTGAAACTGTCCATTGATATTATGTCTGGGTATAAAATAAATTTTGATGTTTCTGAAAATTGTCTGAACTATGTAAATCTTAAAGAAAATTCATCAATTATCGATTGAATAATAGCACAAAACTCTTGCCTCAATTTTACTTGATCTGGGTTTTCATGAGATTCTAAATCAGTCAAAAACTTTTTTACATTTGGAAAATATTTGACGGTGTAAGAAATAACATCACAGTTGAAAATATGTAATTTAATTTCAAATGCTTTGATCAAATCAAACATGACAACAGTTGTCTTATTATAACCTTGCAGTTTCACATTTAATTCATTTAGATGTGAACACATATCAGTAAAATACATTAATTTCAAAAGCCATTCAACATCTATTAATTCATTATATTTTTCAATGATTTTGTCATTATGTAAAAACAATCTAATTTCATCTAAACACTCAATGAATCTTTAATGAACTTTTTCTTGGCTTAAACATCGGATATTGTTGTACATAAGTAAACTATCAATAAATTTAAATCATTAAAAAATTCATTTTTTATCAATCAATGATGGAGAACAAATCTTCAGCAACTTTCAATTTGAATGATTAACAGTTTAAGAAATTGAGTCAATTTAAATATTTTTACACTTTTTCAATTAGAAAAGCAAACTTGAATGTTGAGATTCAGTATATACTCTAATATGTCTCTACTGCATTTATCAAGTTTAAAATGCAGACTTTCATTCTAGTGATGTAACTACTGTAATTAAATTCGTTACATACAGAAAAGTTATTTTGTCCAATTTATTGTATGGAAATAAGATCTGGTCTTCTAATGCTTTGTAAAATTCTAAAAGTATGATAGCAAAAATATAAGACCACTTCATATGTTCTTCAACCTGCTGGATGGATTTTTCTATTGATAAATCACATATTCACTGAATTGGGCATTTAAAGCTAATGATCAATCAGATTTCCTTAAAAAAAAGCATTTTATGATATACTGGAGATGTTTTTTTATGGGAAAGCTAGACCCATTTTTGTATGCTCTAGATAAATGCATTATTTATTTTTATTATAATTGAGTGTAGAATATAATGGAGGGCAAGATACTGAAGCATTTCAAAATATAAAGTTTATTGCAAAAGAAATTAAAATACATCATCACATTTATATTAAATAAACACTAAAAGACGAGCAGGTGGAATATGTGGATCTATTTGGGTTTTTTTATAGCGATTGTTTTGTATAGTTATTGTAAAATTTGTCTCTAATGCAATGTTGCTTTTTTGTCTATTTATGGTCGCTGCTAATGGTGAATAAAGTATGGATAAATGTTGAAATTCAATGTATTGCACATTATTAAACACAGGAATAATGCAACTGCTTCTATTATTTCTTAGACTCAAAATCAATAATTTTCTATGTTCTTAACTCTTTATATTACGCTATCTTTAAATTTAATATGTAAATCTTATCACATCTTGACCAATTTTTTAAAGATTTTTTTTTTATACTTTTTCACATATTATGTTTTTGTATTTTTTCTTATGTTGCAGGTTATTAAGTTAATGAATTAAAATATTATTAATTCACTTTTTAAAAAAAATATTCAAAAAATTATTAAAAGAAAAATCATTGATTGTTAGTTCACTTCATTTAATAAAGCAGTCCCCATTGTTACATATACATTCCTGAAGTAATCTAATTAATAAGATGATCATTTCTAAGAAATGAGAGTTATAGTTTTTAAAATTCATAATGTTAACTTACTTGCATATAATTATCCAAGACCTCTAGTCATAAAGCATATTTTTAGTACTTATTTTTAAATGCCTTAAATTATTTTGATGATTATTCGACAGCATTTATAGGTATCTTATTAATTATTGAATGGTTTTAAAGTGTATAAAACTCTCTCTCTCTTTTTATAAATTTTGAACATATCAGAATTCGACTTGGTAGATAAGTTGTGTTTTTAAAAGCATAGTTTTTCATTTTCAGTAACTATCTGCATAGAAATGAACTGATGGAATATCCTGTTGTTTACTCTTTTTTTGTTTTCTTTCTCTCTCTCTTTTAATCTTTCAGCATATTTATATTCCTTATCTTTAAATTTATTAGATTTATATTTGATTTCATTTTAGAAAAAAATAAGTTTGATTGATTGTATTGATTAGAATACAATTTCAAGAATTTCTGAAAGTAATTTTCTTTTAGTATGTGAGTGTCTGGGATATTAAAGTTCTTCAAATAAAAAAAACTGTCAGAATGTTGATTTTCTTCGTCATTTGCTTTTCTTAAAAAGACACCAACATATTTTTATTATTTAGAAATAAAACTTAGTGGCCTAGCAGTTAGCATAGCTGCCTTCCAAGCAGCTGGCCCGGGTTCGCTTCCCGGTCAACGCATTTAACATATATATAAAAAAAAATCTTAATATGAATGTCTACTTTTCATATGCTGTGGGTATTCAAACCTATAATCTCCTTTAAGCAGAACAGTTGTGGTTTCACGTGCATCGGAAGCCGAAAAAATGTCATAAATGAGCTGTATGGAAAATAATAAAAACAACTGTATGAATATATACAAAACATCCGTTAAGTTAAATAATAAGTGGTTAATGGATAAAGAATGGATAGTTAATTAATTAATATATGTGGATATATATCCATTCAATATATATAACAGAGTAATTTTGTAGTAGAATTGAGGGGGAAAAAATCACATAATAGATCATGTCAAATATCCATTTGTTTATCTATCTTCTCTCATGTATTGATATAGATGTCGCTGTATGTGCTTTAAATCGTGGAGACATATTGAAAAGGGCAAAAAAACATAATTTGCCGAAAAAGGCTTTTATATAATAATTTTATAATTTGTAATCTTTGTTGCTTGTATATATGTATTTTTAAACATATTTGACTATGGAAAATAATATATATTTATCATAATTGTTTCCATTATTTAATAAATTGAATTAAATACTATTTAAAAAAATGATGTTGTTATCAAAGTTAAATCTTTGGTTATCATATTTATTTCAAAATTAGTAATATTTAAATATAACATGAATTATATGTCTTTTCAAAACAGGTTGAACAGAAAATTAATAAGATTGGGGATAACATACGCAGATTTTTTGCAACAAGAAATTTGCATATAAATGTGTCAAAAAACTGTCAACAAATTATTTCATTAAAAATGGTAGTAAATCCACTTTTAAACAATGACAAAGTTACTATAAGAAATACTTTTGAATTTGGACTTTCTGTGCGTGTATATATTTGAAATATAAATATAGTTTATTAAATTGTTGTAATTATGTGCAGACAGTATATGAATAATTTTCACTCGTCAATTATTATATTGAGGGGTCAGATTGACTTTAGGTCAACATGGGTGTGACAAGAATCTCAGCCTCAGGGTGGCCCTTGAGCGTTCCAGCATCAGATTTTCAATTGGATGGACGGTTAAAGAGTTGGAGTGTGGAGTGGATTGAAGCATGTCTATTAAAGTATGAAGATTGGCTATCTTAATATATATCTGAGCACTTATAGCATATATGTGTAGAGATGATAATCTGGACCAACTGATGATTGCTGGTTTAGCATGAAATACGTATATTGGTGATTATTTAACTTTTCAACATATATGTGTTCAAGTGTATCAGTGATATGAGATAGAGTGGTGGATCATGTGAAAGTCTGTGATTATATACCCTATATATTACATATATTAATACAGGTATATAATAAGCCTATATTTCAGTCATTATTATTATTATAGAAAATTTGCATATGTCACGAATATCTATGAATGCTACTAAAAGGTAATATATGCTAATGAGATTGGATTATGCAGAATTGGACTAATATATAAAACATTTTCTCTGCAAGAGTCTACTCAAGTTGTTTGTGGGCATATTAATATGTAGATAGTCATCAACAGTTTGCTAGAGTAAATAATTGCCATTATAAAACTCCCACTTATACAATCTATATATAATATTTGTGTATATAAGAAACCTTAACTAATAATACAACACATATACAAGAACTATATTAAATTACAGTGTGTGTGAAGAAATAATTTCAATATAACATGAAGATTATCATAGTCTTTAGAGATTACAAAATGTTTTTTAATTATAATTAATTTTTTTATTTATATATATTAATTTGGCAAGTAAATAAACTTGGTTTGTTGAGCTTAATTTGTGTCTACTTTATTTACAAAATTTATTGATGCTACCTGGCTGTTATTGTAATAATATACCAGGATACCGCAGAATTATAAAGCAATATTGGATTGAAGTGAACATTTTAAAAAGCCTTATCAAATTTTTTTGATTTCAAAATGCCATTTTTCTTCTTTATAGACAATTGTTCAAATATCATTAAATCTTATTTCCAGCATTGTAATTTGATTTTCAATGTTACTTTTTTTTTTATGGACTCTTGAAAATTTTTAAATAGGGAGATTTATTCCTGCTATTTATGATTATCTTGGGAGTTAACAGGCTAATAACTCACACCATTAAGACCATTCATTAAATATAAATTTTAATTATATTAATTGTTAATTTTAGAATTATATCTTTATTTACTCTATAGCAAAATTAATAAATATGCAATAAATTATTTTTGTCCATAACCACTTGCTGATATTTAATTTGTTTTATAACCAGTGCAAAGAAGTATTTGAAATAATTCAAAGGAAAGACACTTAAAATTTCTTAACGAAATTAAGAAGGCAGTAATCAAAAAAAGTTTTCATATTTGGTTACAAATTTAATTACATTAAATAATCTGTAGTTGTTTGATTAGTCTTCTGTACATTTCTAGGTTAAACAAAACTTTCTCTTACAACTTTTAATTTGGTACATTTAATAAAATCTAGTGTGTGTACACACTTTATTACAAACAATATGGCAGACCACCCAAGCTAATAACAGTTATCTAAGACATCAAAGTGCTAATAATTATTTCTTATATTCTGTAATAATAAAACTTTCTGAATACAAATGGCAAAAGTAGGAAATTGAATAAATTAAAAATAAAACAACCATTGAGGTATTTTCCTATAAATTAATGTCTGACTTTATAAACTATTTATAAATAATGTAAAATTATATTCAAAAGAGCATCGAAGAATAAATTACCTGAAGTGTCAAAATCTTAGAACATTGTTTTTGGTATGTCTTTTTTGATTATGCATAACTAGGTAGCAAACACATACATCTTAAGCATAGATAATCAACAACTATTAATAATAAAGATGATTGATAGTATTTATGCACATTTTAAAATAAATAGCCAACTGTAATTTATCCTTGCTTTCTAAAATCATTATAAAACATTTTACATCCATATCAACTTAATATCTAAAATAAACATATATCTAAAATAAACATTATATGATATTAAACAGGTAAAACTCCATACGGTAGTGCCACCCTGTGCCAAACAGAGTAATCAATGGATGCCAGAAGGTGCACAAGCCTTCTGGCATTCATTGATTACTCTGGTTTGGCACAGGGTGGCATTACTGTATGGAGAGTTTTGCCTGTTTAATAACAGTTATGTGTTAGCAAAGAGATGGTTTTCATGTGATGTTTAATGGTTTAACACCAATCCTGCCTAATAGAATAGTGATGGCTATGGTTGTTAAAGAGCCAAAGACACCAAAATATATGGGTGCTGAACTGAATTCAGACCCATATGACTATGTAAGCTATTGAGCTTAGATTGAAAATATTAGTGTTTTCAATTTCATTCTCATAATTTTGTAGTTAAGTAGAGATAAAAGATGGCTGCTAGAGGATTGCATTAGATCTTAAGATATAAGTGCAGTGCTCTCAGATCCAAGGCTTCTTACTGATGAAGGCCACAAGCCAGAAATTAGTCTGGGGATATTGGATGAGTAGACACTAGATGGGGGTTTTAAGCACAAGCCTTTTGGCATCCATTGATTATTCTGGTTGGCACAGGTTGGCACTACTGTATGGAGAGTTTTGCCTGTTTAATAACAATTATGTGCTAGCATAAGAGATGGTGATCATGTGATTATATGATATCTTCATTTTTATTAATGCAAATTTATAAAATATCAAATTAGTCATTATTTATTCTCTTTTTTTCCCAAAATAATAATTTTATTATATACAATAGAAAGCATGAAATATTAGTGTACATATATTGAAATTATTTGTTGTAAAATAAACTGAAAACTAAGAAGCATGATTATGTAGATGAGTAGTATGACAATTATTAGTCTGTGAAATTGTGAGGATGGCATAATGGGTGTTGTAATAATTTAACATTTATCAATAAACACCACTCCGATTGACAACAAAAGGTACCAACATCTTCCTGATGGTGACTGTTTATGTTAAGATTAATTCATTTTTTTAAACTGACATATAACAGGAATCAGAACATACTATTTATATTTTTTTGATTAATTCACGTGTTAATCAAAATTATATTTTACCAGTTTCCAACATATAATGTTGTTATATAGTCAAAATAAGTTTGTATTGAAACAGTAAGGTCTGCTTTGCATATCTTCGTTTCACCTTTTCTCACCTACTTCCTACCCTCATACCTTAGTTTGAACCCCAATCTATCGTAGTGTGTCTGCAATACGCTTATATACCGAAAATCCCGCGTAATTTTAAACCACGAGTACAATGCTCGTATTATATATATAACTCATTCCCAAATAAAATAAAAGATTATAGATGATGTATATGTTCACATAATCTTGATTTATTAAAAAGTAGGTTATATAAGTCGTAATTGCGCACACACTATGATATGCATTTTAAAACATATCAAAATTATAAATTGTTAAAGTTATTAAGTTTGAATCTATTTACAAATATATTACTGTCATAACATATTTTGATTTAAAATAAAATTCATTTAGTAAATATTGGTTTAGTAAATAGATTCAAATATTGTAATTTAAAAGTAAAATAATTTTCGTTTAATTTAATAAAAGTCATCCCAAATATTTCTCTTAAAATAAATGAGGGACAATAGTTTAATTAGTTAATGTTATATAAGTTTATCTAAAAACAGCAGCTGTCCACTTAAGGTTTTCTTTAATTAGTAAAAGTAATTTTAATTAGATCTAGTTTGTAATTCGAATGTCGACAGGGAAATTAACAAAAGAAATTAATTAATGTTGAATTCCTTTAGACATTCGGATAGATCTAATTACAGCTGATAAGTCCGATATATTTTGTAATGCTCCAGGGCAGTTCTATTGTTAATTTCTATTATAAAAAGGAGGGTTTTCTTTCGTTCTACATTCTAATGTTTCTAAGAGAAATCATTCTGAGTTCTATTCTAATAATTTGCTAACCTTGACATGACAGAGTAGAGGTATCAAGATGGCTATGTCCCCTCAGAATAGCCGGCCGCTGCTCCAGACCATCGGAAGCTATCGCATAAGGAACCCCGGAACTGCTGCTGCTGCAAAAATATGAACATTTCAGATTTTGCTGCTGAATTATAAAACCTGCCAAACATCTACCTGCAAATGCGTCTCCAGAGGTAACCTAAATTAACCCAAGAGCTCTTGTGATAACTAACATGCTATAGCTATTTTAAATTGTTTTCTTATATTTCACATAATGTCATTATGTATTTCTTTTAAATATAATCAACATTTTGCTCTCTATCCTTGGGTTAATATTTTCTATTGATTAAGCTTTCTGTTATTTTATTATGATAATGTGTCAGAATTGTCTTTGACCGAGTGAATTATTCCCTTTGATGAAAATAAGACGCCACTATGAAGGCATATTTTAAATTTCTAAATAATTTTCCAATTTTATTATCTTGCAAATCACTCATTCGAGGGTGATTCTATTCTTTAATATATAATATAATCACATAGTTTAAAATCTACATGTTACTGATTTTAATCTAATATGAGAGTATGTGCGAGGTCAATGATTAAATGTGTCCCCTAATGCATGATTGCATATATAAATCTATACTTTTCAAACCCGCAAGCATGCATTTTCCTATTTTAATTACCATGTTCTACTTTAATTACAAAGTTCATCATTGATGTCGAGAATGTGTGGACCCTTTTAAATGAATTTCTGGGAATTTAATTGGGCATTTCTCTTAGTTCAAGTAAAACCCATTCAGTATGTTTTATATACACTAGTCTCGTATTGCTGGTAAATGAATTGGTTGTTGAGACCGCTTTTTAATTTTCCAAGGATACTTTACATGGCCAAGGCCGTTTCTCTTCGCTTATTGCAGTTTCCAGGCAGAGTGTATCCCAAATGACACACCTGGGAATTAAATGCAATTGTCACACAGTTGCTAAGTTTCGGCTGTTCATAACAATACTTTCCTACGGGTTAGCAGCGAAATGCTCTCCGTAATCATTCCGGATCTTCAATATTGTTTTATTTTATATTTATTTTACAAAGCATCCATGACTTAAACATGTCACACCCTCCAACTTTAATAAATTCATTATCAGCAATACTGACCTCCCAATGCAACTCTATTATTATTATTCTCAAATAAATGCTTTGATCACATTCCCACTTTGTTGCTTAGTAAGCTTTAGTCTGTGCTATTCTCGAAATCAATAAATATTTTAGAACACTTAATTTTCAAATATTTTCTTAAACTTGTATAATTACTCAAAGCACCTCATACATGTTTCTATCTCATCAAGCACATTATCGTAATGCTATTAGCCCGAGGAATAGAATACATCACTTTGTTTTAAAGTCTTTTTGTTAGTTGTGAGAATATAATGCCAACAATTATTTAATACGCGTCCCTGTCTCATATAAGCAGACAGTGGCATTATATATATAATTTATATGAATAAATTTTGTGAAATTATTTAAAACTAAATTTGATCTCTTATTTTCTTTGATTCCTATCACTGTCTCAGTCTATATATATATTTTCTGCATTTCTTTTATAAATCCATAGACGTTAATTAGCCACCCAAACTTCTTTTAGTATAGAGTCTTTTGTTTCTCCCTGACCACCAGGCACCGGTCAAAGGTCATACTAGTAGTGGCATCAGATGTGTTGTCACGTAGATGGCGCTGTGAAATTTGGGCTTTAGATTCGAACTTAGTATATCTAGAAGGCAACCCCTCCTAGAATGTTCAGTTTCATGTCTGGCGTTTGAATTCTGCAGTGTGTTAGCGAGATAGACGATTCTGACTGTTACAGTATTATAATATATAAAAAATTTCTCATATTAATAAGCTTCAAGAGCATAATTTAATGCTTTATATGCCAATAAAACAATTAATTTAAAGTTAAAAATTGCCTTTGTTATCATTTCAATATATATATATATGTAATAGTTAGGCTTATTTGCTTGTGTACAGTAAAATAAAACAACTTTTAAATAGCTTATTTCAATGTCTTTTCACTGCATCTCATGCCAATTACTGTACAATAAAAGTTTGAATATAAAACATTTAAATCATCACATTATTGTTTTACTCTATAGCTAAAAATAACTAGATACTTATTTTAATAATCAAAAACAACAAAGAAATTTTACTAGCACAATGTCAATCTGTAATTCTAAGGAGAAGCAATCAAACCTCCACATATGCACCATAATATTATATTCAATTATCAATGTTAAATATGAGTAAACTCTCAATTCAAGTCACAAGATAAAGACTTTGAAAAGATAAGAATGGACATCTTGTCTTCATACTTAAATGAAAGTATATAGACCAATCTTAAGCATCTTGGAAAAAGAACGTGAATATATTAAATTATTCACTTTACTTATATTTCTTTTTTATATCCTATTAACACTTGCAAAATATTGAAATTTGCTACATTTCAATATTAGTCATTGTACTTAATGTAGAAATTTTATTTGCACAGACAAGCTATAATTCTAGTGAAAAGATAGGATTGGCCTATGTAATTGCATTTAGGTACAAAGTTAAGATGGCTGTTCATATCTTTTTAAAGTCTTTATTTTGTGATGTGAATCAAGAGTTTACTCATATTTAACATTGGTAATTGAATATTATAATGTGGTGCATGTGTCGATGTTTGATTACCTTTCCCTTAGAATTATAGCTTGACACTATGCTAATAAAATTTCTTGATTATTTAAATTAAATATCAAATATTGACACATAGTAAATTTCAAAATTTCACAAGGTATTAATAGGATATAAAAAAGAAATGTAAATAAAGTGAATAATTTAATATATTCAAGCTCTTATTTTCCAAGAAGTTTAAGATTGGCCTATATAATTGCATTTAGGTATGAAAATAAGATGGCCATTCTTATCTTTTCAAAGTCTTTATCTTGTGACTTGGATTGAGAGTTTATTTCTATATAACATTGCTAATTGAATATTATAGTATGGCACTTGTGTGGAAGTTTGATTATCTTCTCTTCAGAATTAGATACTAATTTATTAACAATAATTAAATGATTAATCTGAATTAATTATGGCTGGTTACTTGAAAAAAATCTGAAGCTTGATTAAAACCTGAAAAAAAAAAATTAATTTTATTTGCCCAGATTTCAATTTCAAGTCATAAATGTAGCAAGCAGTTGTGTTTCCAAATATACTATGAAACTTTTAATCTTTTTCAACTAAAAGTGTTTCCAGTTTATTATCACATCCATAAAATTTAATAGATAAAATTCCATTTTATAAAATATGGCTATTGATGAACAGTAACTGAAATCTGGGCAAGCTGATCCATATCAGATTGTAGGAATAAAGTTCACAAATTTTAAGCATTTGATTCTTTGAAATACTATCCAAACTTTACTACAAAATAACATATACTGTATTGAAATTTTCAAGCTTTTAGGCAGACTCATAGAGATAATAACAAACTCTTCTTTCTTTGATAAGACTTAAGATGATTCATTAGTTAGTCTTTTGGGGCTCTCCCTCCCTTTTTTTTTTAAATAAAAAAAAGGTTTGTGCAGACTCTTTTAAAACTCTACCCCACTGCTTTACAATTTCACTTAATTATTCTTTAAATTTCTTATTTTTTAACTGTCTGACAATATTAATATGATACTAGTTCTGTAGACAATGTAACTTTTATCAGACTATATATCAAAAACTCAGCCACGTCTTGCATTGGTGGTCGAGAGGTCAGCGCAACTGCTTTGCACTTGCAGGCAGTTGCCCAGGTTGCGGGTTCGCGTCCCGGCCGATGCTATGACACTTAAAAAAAAAACTCAGCCACGTGGCTTTTTTTTGTTTGTTTTCTTTCTATGTCCTGAAAAAATGGCGGCCTTTATCTTCTCAGCTCTTTGTTTATAGTTAAAATAATAAGCAATACAATTAGTACCATAATATTAATATGACTTCCTATCTAAATATACTCAAATAATAAAAAAAATTGTTTGTCCAAAAAATGTGATAAAATATTCCGGCTTTAAATATCAGCAATCTGGTAACTTTATTTGAAAATTTATTTAAACTATTATTTAACAGATTGTACACCATTTATTAATAATGGTTTATGAATATTTTTAAAGTTTAAAAATATTTTTTAAAAAAGAAGTTATATATGAATCATTAATTATTCTAAAAATTCTACTATTCCAGTTTTATTGAAAAAATATATGATATCAATAATATATCCCAGTTCAAAATTCTTTTTTATTGTGAAGAATAATAAAACTCTAAGTTGTGGTTCTAAATAGTGAACATTCTAGAATAGTTTGATACAAAGCTAAGATAAGTTACTTTCAATAACATCAAGTGTTGTTTCATTACAATATTCTTCAAACTAGTTGCCTCAACCTGCCTTCATGAACAAAACTTAATATATATATATATATATATCATTAAAAGTCAGTCAACAGTTAGACAATCCCAATATTAATAACAATCAACAATTTCAAACCATTGTCAAGACAACCTCCTTTTAACAATATTTAGAACCACAACTTAGTTTTATATATAATATTTAAATATATGTATATTGTCTAAATTAAACTTAATGTAATTATACGGGACTTGAAATCAGACTTTCAAACTCCCCACAGCTATCCAATCCATCTTATATAACTGATACACATGACCACATATATGTGAAAAAGATAAATGATCTCCAATATACATATTCAGCTTGTATTCTGCCCATCCCTCTTCTGTACAATTAAATGGATACATTAATGTCCTATGAGCGAGGGGTCAGATTGACTTAAGGTCAACATGGGTATGACAATAATGGCATCATCAAGGGCTTTGAGAATTTCATCCTCGGATTTTCAATGATATGGATGGCTGAAGAGTTGGAGAGAGGAGAAGATTGAAGCTTGTCCATTAAAGTTTGAAGATTTGCTATCTTAATATAAACTGAGCACTGATTGTATATATGTGTTGGAGATGGTGATCTGGACCAACTGGTGAGTACTAGATCAGCATAAAATATCTATATTGGAGATCATTTATCGTTTTCAACTGCATGTGGTCATGCACATCAATTGTAAAAGATGGATTGAATAGTTGTGAGGAGTTTGAAAGTCTGAGTTCAAATCGAGATGTGAAGTTAAATGCATAATAAAATACTTATAAAACCATTACATCATCATCTTTTGAAATCACTCATAAAAATATAGCCATTCCAAAACTTATGAAAATAAACACTGATAGGAACAAATAAAAAGATACAAAACAGAAAAAAAAAACTATTTAAAAGTGCCAATAGCTTAATAAAAAATAATTAGGTATTAAGAGATATTGTAAAAATAACTGACAAGTATGAATTACCATTTTGATTTGTGTATTATAAAAAAGCGTTTGTTTTCATAATGATTTCCATTGTGATTAAAATTCTGAAATTCTATGATGTAATCCCACATTATCAAATTCAGAATATTTGTCAAATTGTAACAACAATAATTTACACTCTACAAAAACAGTAATAAGATTAACATGGTAAGAAAATACGGCATGATGTTACATCTTTCTAAAATTGCTTACAGCAGGTTTAACAGAAATGTTTTGTAATTTAAAATAGAAAAAGTAAAAATAAATGGAGTTTTCCCAAGTCATCTAGAGTTAGCAATTATTATAATAATTGTTAATATATGAATTTTTTCTGCAGTATAGGCTTTTTCATACCTGCACTCCAATATGTAATATATAGGGGGTTTGAACTCAGACTTGCAGTATGAGATAGCATGGATAGTTGAGAGTCATGTGAAAGTCTGAATTCAAACCCTACATATGTAATAATTTTTGTAAATAATGTTTCAAAGTTGTAAAAAATTTGTATGAGCTATTATATAAAAGTAAAAAAAAATTAAATAAGGTTGAACATTTAAAATACAAAGGTGTTGCATAAATTTTTAAAAAAGATAGAAAATAGATGAAATAGAAAGTAAAAATTATAAAATCTTGGACAAATTATGATGTTAATTAATAATATTAAAAGAAATATCAATATTAAAATGTGTCTATATGCTAGAAAGGAAATAATTTTAATATATTTTAGAAATGCTTACTTATATATTTGAGCTTTGTAAACTTAATAGAAATAATATTACAGATGATACAAAAACATATGAAGTGATATAAGTTATGATTAATAAAGAAGGATTGACAACAAAATACACAGCAGGAGAGAAAAAATAGGTGCTGATTTTATTAAAAAAATGAAAATGCCAAAATGAAGCTGGTCTAGAAATGTTTCTAAAAAGATGATAACAGATACACAAATGAAATCGTAAAGTGAATGTCTATTGATTTTCAAAGATGAGATGTGGGATGAAGTATTTTCTTTAATCATTATTATATATAGAGCTCACAAAACAAGCTCTTAACAAGTTTTGTAAAATACCCCCAACCTCAGACTGGTTTCTGCTACTGGCATCCTCAGTGAGGTGCTAGGATATTCAATTATTAAATTAAAAATACCAGGACAAGCCCAGCACTTCATCTAATGTATAATTAAGTAGAAAATCTGAAATTTTCAGATATCCATATGTCTTCCAATCCAGCTATCTAACTTAAATAGCAATATGGGATTGAACTAAGTTCAGATATGCCATATATTAATAGCTTTAGCAATATAAAATCACCAAAGCCACCATAGCAAAAAATAAAAAATCCAAGTCAGATGTCACATGACCTATTTTAATAAGCTTGTATTTACAAATAGTATATATAGAGCTCACAAAACAAGCTCTTAACAAGCTTTGTGGAATACTCCCAACCTCAGACCAGTTTCTGCTTGTAATTTCTTTAAACATGTAGTGAAGAGAAGCAATAAATTGAAAATTCTTAAATAAACTTGGTCATTATGATAATATTTTAAAATGATAATGATTAATAATTATATAATATTTAAATGATTTTGTTAAAAATAAACTTTTTTTTTCTTTTTATAGTGTCAGATGCCAGATCAAATGCCGAAAATGTTCATTATGACAAAATTCCTGATAATGTGAATAGAAACGATGAAGTTATTAATGCTGAATTTCAAAAGGCTCTGGGAAGAATATTGCAAGAGGAACAGGAAGTTCCCAAACAGAAGCTTGCAGTATGGAAGAATTTCATCATATTATGTATTTCAATGATGCTTATTTTTACCGCATTTTCTCCGTTACAAAATTTACAAAGCACTCTTCATTTTGAAAGAAATATTGGAACTATATCTCTCAGTATTATATACTTTATATTTATTTTATCTTATTTTTTTCTATCTTTATTTTTAATTAATCATTTGGGTTGTAAATATACATTATGTGCAACTGTTTTAGCATACTGTGTTTTTATAAGTGCAAATTTTAAAATTGATTGGACATACATCATTCTTCCAATCAGTAGTATCATAACAGGATTGGGTTCTGCACCTCTATGGACTGCCCAAGGGATTTATATCAATATTTTGGCTAAAGAATTTAAACTTCTCTCAAGTGGGCAACATAGCACAGTCATTCCAAGATTTTTTGGTATTTTTGGACAAATTTGGGGAAATTTGATTTCATCTTATATTTTAGGATTAGACAAAAGTAATAAAAATATGACAATAATTAATCCACATTTATGTGGTAAGAACTTTTGCCCATATATTATCAAACATTCTGTCCTTCATAATGTTTATATGCCTTCAAACTATGGAATGAATCTCTTGTGTGGGATTTATCTTGGATGTGGCTTACTTTCTGTTTTACTCATATTGACAACTTTAGAAAATGTTAAAGAATCAAGGATAGCAGCAAAGATATCTTTGGACATGCTCATCAAAACAGTTATGCATGTTCAGGATCCACGCCAACTTCTGCTGATCCCAATGTCATGTTATGTAGGATTACAAATGGCATTTCTTGCTTCTGATTTCACTGCAGTAAGTCTTTAACTTATTCCTTTTCTTTTAATGACACTAATATTGTTTGAAATATTTGAAAGATGAGTGTGGGTGTTTATTCAAATATTTTGATAAATAAATGATGATTGTATATGATTTTTTAATGATATACTTTATCTTTTAAAATATATAAACATATTATATATATACCCACACACAATATTTAAAAATAGAAGATTTAAATTAAAATGATTCTTAAAAATATTAGTAAATAAGTTATAAATTACTGCAACACAGAAATACGTTATTGATTGGTTTAGTGCTACAAATTAATAGTATGTTTAAGTGACATGTATTTTAAATTATTAAAAATCTTAACTATAGTATATAATGAAAGTGCTGAATGTAGTTACATATTTTTATAGAAGAGCTGTTGCATAAAGTATTAGTATATTGAAAAAAATGTTTACACTCTGAAAGTAATAATACAAAGTTGAGTAAAAGTTATTGATGAGACAAGTAAAGATAAACCAAAAATATATGACACTATCAACTTATCCTTCTTAATGCATTGATAAAATTATAAAAAAAAAAATTAAACAAATCCATCTTTCATATTACTGTTACGATACTTATTTTAACCTCGAGAAAATGCGTGTAAAATGCGATAGTAGGGACCTCTACAGGTGTTTAACCATAAACTTACTATCGCATTTTACACGTGTAGTCTCGAGGTTATAGCCTCAGTAAATATTACTTACGTAATCAATGTGCGGTTAATAAATTTATAATACTTATTTTAATAACAGCATTAAGCTATTGCACATGCGCTTTATAGATTTTTAACAATAAATGAATATTTATTTTAATAACTGTAGCTTTCTCCACTGCACATGCACTTTACAGATCAAACGCTATTTATAATGAATACTCTCCTTTCCAAACACAGATAAAGTCTTTTAAAAAATAAAATGTATCACTCTATTTTTTTCACCCAAACTATATGCATAGACAAATCTGAAGCTTTTGAAACTGAGAGTGTGGAGATTTAATTAATCACTTTAAATTACTTATAATGTGATTTTTTGCTAATGATACTTGCGAAATTTTTATTATTTACGATACATCATTATTAAATGAAAACTTTAAACATATGTAACTATTTCATTTATATAGCGTGATGTTTTTATAAACTATAATAATAACATTCTATCTTTTAAGAGATTTTATCTTATGTTTGGAAAAGAGAATATTCATTATAATTAGCATTCGTGTAAAGCGCATGTGCAGTGGAGTAAACTACAGTTATTATTATAATTTATAAAAACATTGTGCTATATAAATTAAATATTTACATATGTTTAAATACTTATTTTATTAAAATTAATCAACCTTACAGTTTCAATTGACTATCAATCTTCTTCAGATCTAAATAAATACATGAATACACAGCTCTGAAGAAGACTGCTGGTCAATCGAAACTATAAGATTGATTAATTTTAATAAAATAAGCATTGTAACAGTATGAAAAATGGATTTGTTTAGGATATGACATTCATAGGTATATCACACTCATAGATATATAAGTTTTTTTACAAGTAGGAAAGATTGCATCATTATCACTTCACCTTTCTTCCTCTTCTTTTTAACTAACTTTTTCCAATTTTCTTTCACAAAATATCAATTTTACCATTACCACAACTTCTGTTAGGCTTTTTAATTTCTCAAAAATATAACAGTTCAACAAAATTATCTTGCATTTGTTTAAAACAATGTCTATCCTGTTGTTTAAACAGTTCATCATTCTGACAGTATTATTGTGATATTTTTTACTTTTAAAATTCTCACAGCTATGCCCTTAATTTATACAATAATATCTAATGTTAAACCATTAAGCATCACATGATCACTATCTCTTATACTAGCACATAATTGTTTATAAACAAGGCAAAACTTTCTATACAGTAGTGCCACCCTGTGCCAACCAGAGTAATCAATGAATGCCAAAAGTCTTGTGCATAAAATCCTTATCTAACGCCTACTCATCCAATATCCCCAGACTAGCTTCTGGCTTGTGGCCTTCGTCAGTGAGGAGCTTTGGATCTGAGAGCATTGCACCTAGATCTTAGGATCTAATGCAAACCTCCAGCAACCACCTTTTATCTCTACTTAATTATAAAACTATGAGGCACAGTGTGGCACTACTGTATAGAGAGTTTTGCCTTGTTTATAATATCTAATGTTTAGGTTATAACAATAAGCATTCTAGTACCTATATTTTATGTATTTATTCTTAAGATAATACTCAATTTTATTTTATTATATGTTTTGAAATGAATGTATAATATTTTCCATTAACATATTATCATACTAAATAAAAAAAAAAGGCATATGGTTTTATTGCTAAAGAGTTCGTAAGAAGTTTGAGTGCAAGAACAGCATCATCAAAATCGATTTTGGGATCGCCCGATCTTAACTTTTATTTTTTTATTTCTATTTGTTCTATTGAATTATAAATTTTCGTTTTTAAGTTCACTATATCATCTTATCAATTGCATATTACTAATATTGATAGTAGTAATCCACTGTATATCATTCTATTTTAGAGACATATTTTTAAGCATGAGTAATCAATGAACACCATTAGTAATGCTAACTAGATCTCCGAATTAGTCTTTAACATTTGGCCTTCCTCAGAGACCAATTCTGTCTTGACCTTACCATTGCAGCAACCACTTTACTGTTTTTACATTGTTCAAACTAAAGACTTTTAAGTTTTCACATGTAAACATGAGTCAACTTGTATGTCTATTTATATAGGTCTAACATTTAAGTTAGCAACTATATAATTTAATGTCCTCCATTGTATGCTGTGAGCAATGTTGACTATTTACAAAAATGACATTAAACTATGTAAGTCATATGATGTTTATTTTGGTATATTAATAGTATATAGTTGAATTTCTATTAGTTCTGTTTGTTCAATGAATTTAAAAACAAGCTCAGATTCTGTCTTATAATAGGATTATTAATATTATATTATTTATATCAAGTTATTTCCACAAATGTCGTTTTTTGCCATAAAACTTTATAAGAGCACTTTCTTAAAGTTCTGAGTAAGAGTGTGGTTATATTTTATGACTGCTTGTTAATTCTTTTCAGCTAAGCTTCATATCATATAGTCTTTCTATTGTCCATTTTATTAGAAATTGAGCAAAATTGTCTAACTGTATACTTAATAAATGAATTATAAAGACTAACATTAAAACATATGTTATCATCTATGTTTTTCTAAACAAAAAGTAGACTGTTTTACTTTTTTTTTATTTTAGTGATAGATTTCCATACCTCAAGTATAGGCCCTTAAATAAATACAATACTTTATTTCTGGGTTTTAACTTATCTAATGACAGAGATTAACTTTGGTTCAATAACTCCAAAAAATGTAAATGCTAACCATGTTGTAAGACAATTATAGTCAATAGGTATAATTATTTATTCAAAAACAAATATAGTACATACAAATGTAGAAATAATATTGAAATACACTATTTTCAAGACAAAAGCTGTTTGTTTTTTTTAAAAATATGTTAAAGAATAAAGTATTAGCTTATTATTTGAAATGTACAAATAATTAAATATATTTATAGGGGATTTGAACTCAGACTTTCAAGTTCCCTTTTGTCATCCACTCCATCTTTTTACAACTGATATTCATGACCACATACATGTGAAAAAGATAAATGATTTCCAATATATCTATTTCATGCTGAACCAGTGCTCATCAGTTGGTCCATATCATCATCTCACACCCACACACACAGATATATATATATATAAATAGTAAATCTCCAAACTTTAATAAACAGACTTCAATCCTCTCCAACTCTTTTGCCATCAATAACATTGAAAATCTGAAAATGGCAAATTCAAAGCCCTTATTTTCCAGTTTTGTTGTCATATCTATATTGACCATAAGTCATTTCTGATCTCTTATATGCAGGACCTTAAGCCCATTTAAATACCCAGAAGAGGAATGGGCATAATACAGATTGAATATGTAATTTTGAATACAAGTATATTGGACATCATTTATCTTTTTTGCATTATATCTGTCATGTATATTGGTTGTACAAAGAGAATGGATGACAAAAGAAAGCTTGAAAGTTTTGATTCAAATCTCCTATAATTACATCTAGCTTAAAAAGTATATATAATATATTCAAATATTACATATTCATCCTGTATTTTGCCCATTCCTCTTCTGTATATTTAAATGATCTTAAGGTCCTGCATAAGAATAGTCAGAATGATTTACATTCAACATGGATTTGAACATGCCATCTTCAGATTTTTAACATTATGGATGGATGAACAATTGGAGAGGATTGAAGTCTGTCTATTAAAGTTTGAAGATGTACTGTTTTAATATAAACTGAGCACTGAATATAATATTGTGAATGCCGAACTTGAATCTCGTTTCTCATCTCGCACACAGTCACGTTATTTTTTAAGATCTAATGGTTTTTCTTTCAAAAGTTAACCTTGATAATGGTGGTTGCTAGTCCGTTGAAATATTGGTATTTAATGGCAAATAATTTAAATTGATAAAAAATCAAGTCAGATGTCATATGACCTAATTTTAATAAAGCTCGTATTTACAAACGTTATATATAGAGTTTGCACAAACAAACTCTTAACAAGCTTTAAGAATACTCTCAACCCCAGACCGCGGTTTCTGCATCTAGCGTTGTCAGTGAGGTGTTAGGGATTAAAAATACTAGAACTAGCCTAGCACTTTATTTAATGCCTAACTACTGAGTCCCATACGGCTATTTGAGTTAGATAGCTGGCTTTTTAGACAGTTGAATGTCTGAAAGTTTCAGATTTTCTTTTCAATAGTTAGGCATTGATAAAATGCTAGACTAGTTCTAGTATTTTTAATCCCTAACACCTCACTGACGACGCTAGATGCAGAAACCGCGGTCTGGGGTTGAGGGTATTCTTAAAGCTTGTTAAGAGTTTATTTTTGCAAACTCTATACATAATGGAAAATAATACACGGTAGAGCCCAAAAAGTTATAATTTATATATATGGAGAGGTGATCTGGATAAACTGATAAGTGCTGGTTCAGCACAAAATATGTCTATTGGAGATCATTTATCTTTTTCGCATG
This sequence comes from Epiperipatus broadwayi, assembly GCA_028023455.1. Taxonomy (NCBI): domain Eukaryota; kingdom Metazoa; phylum Onychophora; class Udeonychophora; order Euonychophora; family Peripatidae; genus Epiperipatus; species Epiperipatus broadwayi. The sequence continues at coordinate 1,252,751 of JAQFVV010012455.1, read as the reverse complement.
TATGTGGTCATGTGTATCAGTTGTACAAAGGTAGCTTGAAAGTCTGAGTTCATATCCCCTATAATTATATCTAGCTTATTAAATAATAGTTTACAATCTTCTTTTATAAATGATAAAAATTTGAAAATATTTTAAAAGTAATCTTTGTAAAACGCAATTGATCAATGATCCTTTTTCGTTCTCAAGCAGATTAAAGAGTATTTTAAGAAATAGCAGTAGACGGAGTTCTTTAAATAATTCACCAATAATATTAATTGAAAATGAGATTAACTATGAAAATATCGCTGATCAATTAGCTGGTCAAAAAATAACAAAGCTACTAATTTTCTAAAGATAACTGTTTTTACTATATATTTTTCATGTTTTTAATCTCAGTTATTGAAAGTTTATAAATCACTAATTATATGTAGAGAGCTTTGCTAATTGCCCAACAAGCTTTGAGATAAATGCTTCGCAAGAGAAAGCATTTAAAATATCTATCTCTTATCTGAATCCTCCCCCTATCCCCTGACCAATGGTTTCATTCTTTTGGCACTCCTCAGAGAGGCGCTAATATAGCTTCAGATACTAGATCTAAAAACACCAGCCCAAAGCCAGCATTTATCTAAGAATTGACTATTGAGTAGAAAATCTGAAGTTTTCAGACACCTAAATGTCTTCAACCCTAACTATCTAACTCAAATAGCTATATGGGGCTGAGAGATCTTCAGCCAAACCATTTAACATTGTTTAAGACTAAGAGCAAAGACTATAAATAGTCAATAAAAAAATAAAAAATAGAGTCATATATCACATGACTCCACTTCTTTTTTAAGCTTGCACCCCCATATAGCTATTTGAGTTAGATATCTGGATTTGAAGCCATTTAGTTGTCTGAAAACTTCAGATTTTCTACTCAATAGTCAACTCTTAGATAAATGCTGGCTTTGGGTTGGTGTTTTTAGATCTAGTATCTGAAGCTATCCTAGCACCTCTCTGAGGAGTGCCAAAAGGATGAAACCATTGGTCAGGGGATGGGGGGGTCATATAGAGATATTTTAAATGCTTTCTCTTGCTAAGCATATATCCCAAAGCTTGTTGAGCAATTAGCAAAGCTCTTTGTTTATTTCCGGCAAGCTTAAATAAGAAGTGGGATCATGTGATATATAACTATTTTTTTATTGACTAATTATATGTATTTGTAATTGGAATATATTCTTTTTGTTATACAAGTAAAAAGTTACTTTAAAATGTTAGGTTGGTCTTTTAAATCTCATACTTGTCTCTGATTTTTCTAATTCATAATCTAAATAAAATGCTTAGCAATATAAAATTCTATTCTTAAACAAACAAAACATCTCTTTTTTCCAGTGCCTCACGTGTAGAATAACTTTTTATATAGCTTTTATTTTTTTCCTCAGCATTTAGCACTTAAATAAACTTTCTAAATTCTTTGCTATCAATTATTGTATATAATCTTTTATATCAGATTTATTTTCATTTAAACGTTGTTCTACATATGATACTAAAATTATTTACTTCTTTCTTGTTTGTTCGAGTTGCGTTTGTTATTCGTTTTTAATTACAATGGTCAAGCGTTGTTAGTCGAGAGGTCATCGCAGCCGCCTTGCAAGCAAATAGTTGGTTGCAGGCGGTTGTAGGTTCGCGTCCCGGCCGATGCTATGACACATGGAAAAAAAATGAAATTATTAATTTTTCATAACACTTTACATTATTAATATGTAATATTCATTTCAATCATTTTATATTTATTACAAAACTGGTAGAAAAGTAAATGTGATATATTGCTTCTAAGGTATATTTTGTTTTATTTAGTTACTAAGGTAATCTGCCGATAAATTGATGGTTTGTGCATTAATTTTTTTAACATGTTTTTTTTTTATTGTCAATAATATAGAATTCTAAGATAGAAATTTGAATTGAAAAAAAAAGAAGGTAGGGACAGAGTAATAAATAATAAACATTGTTATGTATTTACACTTATTATTGTTATATAATATTCTTTTATTATATGTATTTTTTGATTACTATATTATTTTTTTATTATTATTATTATTTATATTCATTGTCATTTTTTATTTTTATATAATTTTAATATTTTGATTTCTATATGTATAAATCATCTTCGTGAGGTTTATTATAAAATACATATGCACTATAAAGAATTGTGGCAATACATATAATATATTAATATTTTTAAAACCCATATTGTACCGGTCAAAATATGTTGATCCATCTAACATGAGCTGGAGCTCAATGAAACATATTTTAAATCCAGTCAAGCCCGAGATTTAGATCAGGGACCAACCTAGATTCGAACCCATTCCACAAGCCCCAGATCGAACACCTAATGAAGAACATAATAGTGATGGCACACGAGAATTAATTCTTAAGTCCGGCCCACTAGAAGAGCGAAAGAGACATATTTAACGAGCACACACATATATGTTGGAATGTATGGAAATGGAGAGAAGATAATTCGAACTACATAAGTGGTTTGAATAATAATAAAATATTTAATAAGACATTTAATTACTTATATATTTGTTTGAATGTTTCTTATGAATAAATTACACATGATACGTCAATAAATTGGTGCTGTAATGGTATACAATATGCCGTTACATTAATTTAAAATTAAAATAAAAACTTAAGTTCGTAAATAAAAACTAAAGGCTAAAATTAAAGATTTGTTAAATGTATATATATATATATTCGCACAGATGCAAAACTTTAAAAGTATTCTTTTTTTAAATAACAAAAAAGTATTTGAACGTACTTTTTTTATAAAAAAAGTTAAAAATCTAAATATAAAATATTTTTATTAAAAAGTAACAAATGAAAAAGATTCCTATGTAATCTCAGTAAATGGAAATGATTGTGTTATTAATTAATGAAAAACCAAACTAGCCCTTGGGGCTCGTATATAAAAAAAGTCAGATTAAAGATATAGATAAGAGAACAAAAAACAAATTAGATGTCCAATAGAAGCAGCAACCAATGCTCGGACCTTAACGAAAATTTGGAACAGGAAACCATGTTCAGTGAATCCGGACGATTTGTATTAAAAAAAATTCAAATTAGACAGTTCCAGCTTGATTTTTTTTGAGAAGGGTGATAAGACACATTTGTCACCCTCTCTCACTTATTTCAAATGAAATGACTTGAATTATGAATGGTACTGTTGCAGACCCCGAATCATATGGATACTGAAATAAAATAGTACCAGGATTGAACCAGCTAAGATCATCTCCAGGACAACAGACTGACCTTCTATGAAAGACTTCACTGGAATTGGCACCAAGAACCGGGAGCTCTTCTACTGTAAGAAAATAACTGTAAAAGTTTAAAAGTAATTAAGAACTTTCGTCAAGATTTGACAAGCATTTCATAATCAACTAATCCTAATTTTTAAAATGAACTTTCATCTGACTTTTAAGATTTCAAAATCAATTATTAATGTTAATTTTATATATTTGAGAATGCTAATTTAATCATTTCCATTTTATTTTATTAATATTTATTGACTAAATTATTTAAATGTTATAAATTTAAATTGGGTGTAGATAGCTGCATAGATTCATTAACGTTTAGTTTTTGTTGTTTTTTTTATTAAAATATATGGATATTGGTAAATATGATACCTTATGCTGAGTGTCCAAACATATTTATTTGTATATCTTTGAAGTTATTGGTGTCAATGCAGCATCTTATGATGATTTCCATTGGATTTATTGTAAATTTCCCTCTGCAATTCCATCAATAACTTTATATTTTAATCGTTTGTTTATTTTGAATGGGTTTTAATTTCAGGCTATTTGTCTTGTAGTTAGGTCGATGCTGGTGGAGGGATATATGGGTGTTTATATCAATGTAATGTGAAGTGTGTTTAGCATACAGGGCTAAGAAAGCCCAATTGAATGCATGACCCAAAGATGTAGTCATTGTGTGCAATGGACACAGATGGTATTTCCTGCACCATTGACCCCTTCTAGCTCTATGGATAGGGACAATAAGTCGGCAGCAAGACCACTCTCCCCCCATACATAGCACTTCTCTTTAATTCTTCTAAATACATGATTCCTTCACCAGACAGATGCACATTCCTGTACTGGTCGAAGATCATGTTCTTCAAATAATATCATGCAGCAAATGCACATTCCTGACTGCATGGTTTTATGCTAGCACCTTCTTATTGCACTGGTTGCATTTCGTATAGCAGGAAGCAAGCATTGGTCTGGTTACGAACTTTTAGTCTGAGATTGAATGATTGTTTTGAAAAGATTTTTTTTACTGAGTAATCTATGTAGCCTATCTATACTCAACATTATAAAACCAAATTTTATACAATGTTCATCTGTGCGGACTGTTTAAAATAATAAATTAAATTTAAAACTAATAACTAATCTAAAATAATAAACTTCATTCCTTAATTTTAAATATTTATATATATGCGTTAATAAATGTTTTTTGTGTTATTATTGTTAGTGGCTTTTTTTTTATATTGAAAATATTTATAAATAGGAATTTATATATAATAAATCTCTGAGACTCCATGAGCTAGTGGCATGGGCTGATGGTCGGAATAAAACATATATGTAAAATTTGGATCTTTGGCTTATGTATTTGCCTACTATATAAATTTTCCAGGTTCCAATAGCCTGGTGATGCCCTTGTATGGAAGATATGGTAAGACTTTAACTTCCAATACATCCTGACCGTTATAGTGCCAATCATTTGATCGCAAAACAAACTTACACATTTTTAAATTAACTTTTTAGCGTTAGCTCTGAAAGGTAATGATGAGCGTACAAATTCAAAAAATGTTCTAGGAATCATTATATACATTATACAACCTATTTGCATACCGTTTCAGTTGTGAAAATCAAAATATATATTTTAAAAATGGTTTAATTATGGAATACAACCAAAAAAACTGAAATCTGCTGAAAGGATTTTCAAGTTTATATGGCCTGCAATACCACTTCTTGCCAAGAGCCTTATATATTTACAATAGAAATTTCTTATTATTTTAAGATATGAAAGATTTAATCATACAGCAATTTGCAAAATGTTCAATGGTCACTACATGTACACAATAACATTCATATTTGCCAAATAAAAATTATAATTCTATATACATAAATTTGTTTATGCTAATTATTTAATGAATAATGAGATTTGAGCCTGGCACAGGGTAAAATGTGAAGCCCTGAAACTAAAATCCTGTCTCATTTTTAACTTTTTAATTATTAATTAGAATAGATGCTTGAAAATTGTACTTTGTAATATCATTTCTTATAGTTCTATAAATAGCAATTTACGATATTTGTAATGTTGTTTTACTATAAATGTATATTGCAGAGTTTTGTGTTTTGCATTTGGGGTATTGATAAGATTGGTTATGTGATGATGAGTTATGGTCTTGTGAATTGCATTTCTTCAATCATCTTTGGAGTTCTTGGAAAAGTGATTGGCAGAATTCCATTTTTTTTTCTTGGCATAATTGCTCATATCAGTTTATTATCTCTTACTCTAACTTGGTCACCAATGTCTGGGATTACAATCATGTTCTTTATTATTTCAAGCATTTGGGGAATGAGTGATGCAATTTGGCAAACACAGTGCTCAGGTAAATTATATCCTTTTTATATATTAAATTTTGTTATCTACATTTGTTTTTGTTGATGTTATTGTTTCTGAAAAATGAAATATTTTTTTAATCGAAATAAATATCAAAACAATTATTATTCATTTATGAGGCATATAATTTGTTCTTAGAACTGATGATGTTTTTTACATAAAATAATAAAAATTATTAATATCAATATCATGTTTATAGTACCCTGGGGCTGACTTATTTTAAGATTTGAAATGCTAGGCACTCTTAAACCTGGAGTCTAATTGTAAATATAGGGGATTTGAACTCAGACTTTCAAGCCCCTACACTATCTCATACTACCAATACACATGACCACACACATGTAGAAAAGATAATTAGGGGCATGACAACAATATTGGCATCAGCATAGGATTTGGGAATTCCATCATCAGATTTTCAATGGTATGGATGGCTGAAGAGTTGGAGTAGGTTGAAGCCTGTCCATTAAAGTGTAAGGATTTGCTATCTTAATATAAACTGAGCACTGATTATATATATATGTACGGGAGCTGGTAATCTGGACCAATTGATAAGTGCTGGTTTAGCACAAAATACATATATTGGTGATTATTTATCTTTTCTACATGTGTGTGGTCATGTGAAATTGGTAGTATGAGATAGTGTGGCTAGTGTAGGGGCTTAAAAGTCTAAGTTTGAACTTATTTTAAATAATTTTTTAGTTATTTTTATGATAACAATAATTATTATTACTATTTTATTATTTATTTAATGACATTTATAATATTATTATCTTTACCAGGATGTCTATTAATATTATTTTAGCATATATATATAATTAATACAACATTATTATATGTATACACTGAAGTGCCTGTTTGTCCAAATGTTGTTATTAATACTGATACAACAGCCTCTTTTATAAAGTTGTCAAAGCAATGTAAAATGATCATTTACATATATCAGTTCTGATTTTTATAGAAAGGACAAGTCTGAACTCCAAAGTGAGACACAGATATAACCATATTCTCTTTAAATGTTTTCAAGAATTAAACTTCACATAGTGAGATAATATCTAATTAATTTTTAAATCATTGTGGAATAACAATCTATGGCTGAATATGGAATAATTAAGTCAAACTGCATTATTATATGTAAACATTGGGATGTTCATATTCCCAGTACTGTTAGTAATATTAATATATCAATCTCATTTACCAAACTATCAAATCAACATAAAATAATCACTTATGTATGCTAGCTCTGAATTTTATACAGAAAATAAGTCTGATAAATGCAACATCTAGAGTTTAAATCAGTGACAGATTTGGGGGTTAGTTAAATGTTATTTACCATACTTGTTTTCTCAAAAAAAAAATCGTCATTTTACGTTGATTTGACAGTTTAGTAACAAAAAAAGCTAGTTGTATTTTAATATTGGACTATAAAAATACAACTAAAACACCATTATCACAAACCTTCAAGAAAAGCTAGTGTATTGATATTACTAACAACATTTTGGAAAAATTATTGTTTCAATTTTTGCATATAGTAATATTATATTATTTCATATATGACTATAGATTGTTTTTTCACAATAATTTCTAAATGAGTAAAAATAATCTCTGTCATGTGAAATTAAATACTTGAAAGCATTGAAAATGACTTTGTTTATATTTTTGCCTGATTTGGACTTCAGCCTAAATAATGCTATTTATCAGATTCGTCCTCTCTATAAAAAGCAAAGCTACCATATATAAATGATCATTATATATTGTTTTGTTAGTTTAGTAAAAGAATCTGGTATATTGATATCATAACACTATTTGGAAAGGTGGTCATTCCAATGTTTACATATATTTATATACAATTAATCTATTCATTCATATATTGGCATTTATCTTTTTCTTATGTGTGTGGTCATGTGTATCAGTTGTTTGAGATAGTGTGGAGAATGAATATAGATTGAAAATCCTAAATTCAAACCTTTCTATTTAATATAATGACTTTATTGAACTCCTAATTTATAATCTATTGAAAATTGAATAAGTGAAAAGCAAACTTTATTAATAATTTGAAGATAAGTTTATTCTTTGTTGGATAAATCAGATTTATCAATATCTCACATCTGTAGTGGATAAGACTAGGTTTAAAATGTAAAATTTCAATATTTAAATTTCTCTGCAGAATTCAATGAATTACGAAATAATAGAGGTTCAGTTCAGTCGATATTTAAAATATATTGCCTTTATATAACTCTATAAGACAGTGTCTTATCAAAAAATTTTGAGCATATATAATATAAACAGTGAACTCATCAATAACGTTTATTTATACAATGCCACAAATACGATTATTTAAAATTTAGCAACTTTTAACATCTGGATAAAGTCCTTTAATTTTTTATATTTAGCAGTATTTTATTGATTAAAATGAATTATAATTTGTTTGAAATAATAATTTTAAATTAGGATTAAATGCATGTACAATTAAAAAAATAATGAACATGATACAGTAAATAAATTAATAAATTGTACATACAGAATCTAAAATTTTTTTTTTTTCATGTGTCATAGCATCGGCCAGGAAGCGAACCCGCTAACTCGGGACAACTGCTTGTAAAGCAACTGTCGCTGACCTCTCGACCAACAATGCTTGACTAAAGAATCTAAAATTAAATACTGACTAACACTATACTAGCAATTAAAAATAAAATAGAAATTCATATAACAAGCCAAAACAACAAAATTTTAGTCAAGCGTTGGTGGTCGAATGATCAACACAGCTGCCTTACAAGCAGTTGTCCCAGGTTCGCTTCCTGGCCGATGCTTTGACACATGAAAAAAAAAAAATTTCTTCCACAACCATGGGTTCATCTATTAACAAACAGACTTTCTTAAGTGAAATTCACTGAATATATAATATATGTATATCATTAAAAACCAGACAACACTTAGACAATCCCAATATCAATAACAATCAACAATTTCTAACTGTTGTCAAGGCAACCTCCTTTTAACAATAAGGGTGGACTTCCTTTAATATCAAAAGGTCTCATGAAGACATTATATTTTGATACTAATGTTATCATGGTCTAAAAATTATGAATTGTCAAAAAAATTTCTTGATTATATATTTCACAATGGATAGGAAGATCAAGCGATAGGTGTAGAACCAAAGGTAAACTTCCATAAAGGCAATGTGCAACGGGATAATCATTTTTTTAATTTTATTTTTGGACTTCAAATATTAATTTTGAATATTCTCAAATATTAAATATTGCCTTTCTTTATAACAAATTAAGAAACAATTAGTGAATTGTTTTAGTGACTAATTGTTTTAGCATGATTATAAATCCGGGTACTCTAGAGTAGTGTTTGTGAATAAACAACGAACTCATAATAAACTTTGCTAAATTGAAATATTTACAATAAATTCAAAATGAATAAATTGTTGATTAAATCAGCAGAAATGCTAGTAATTAGAAATATATAAAAATTTTGTTACATTTACATATAAATGTGCAGATGTGTGCAAATAATATTCACAAAATTAGAAAAATATGTTAGAAAGACGAACAAAACAATTACTGAAATATTAAATAATTAAATGTTTAGATTTAATAACTATTTCTAAAATAAGAGAATATAAAGCCTAATGAAACTATTGATGTTAAAATATTAATAAAATTTTATAGACAAATATTTATTGCTCTAATAAGGTTTGTTAATAAATGGATGAATGCAATTTCATTTATTTGTTTATAAGAAATTGATGTTAAACATTCTTTTGATTATTATTTTATTGTTTTATATTCCAAAACGAATACACTTTGCCACCTATTGAAAAAAAAAACTATAGAATCTCATCTGATTATTTATGGTACTATGGAAACACCCCCGGAAATCAACTCCCAGGAGAGATGCATTGTGGAAAATTTTGATGTCGTAGGAGAAAACCTAAAAATATCAGTAAATCGAAATGAGAAGTCAATCTATAAAATTTTCAGTGGAATACAAGATCATCACATTTTTATCTAAAATTGCCATTTTACCACCTATATATCCAAGAATGATGGGATAAGAAGAACATTATCTAGGAGTCTAGCCTAAATGCAGGTCTATTCCATTTCAATAGCAGTGGTGGATATGTGTTAAAATATAAAAGGAAAAATAATGAAAATTTGAAATTTGTGATATTGAAATTTTAGAATATCTGACTAAAATTTTGTTTAAAGGATTTAAATTGCATATTTCCAACTTCAAAGGAATATACTTTTAATATGTTCCAATAAAATTTAGAGTGATTATCCCAGAGTCTTATCCAGTAAAGGAAGCTTTTGGATAAGATATTGGAAGTGCCTCATATATAAAGGAATAAATAATACATGGTTATTGAATAGAAACGATGGAAATAATTTTCTTTAAAACATCATAAGCTTGAAAGTGGCATAGTGACCGAAGTACTTGTTTAGACAAAGAGTTACTTAACAATTTTGTGTGTTTATACATGTGACCATCAAAAGAATTAAGGAGATTAAGTTGACACATTTTTATAAAAATGTAAATAAGATTATAATTAGAAATATGCAGATGTATATCTACCTTTTTAATTTTATTGCTTAAATAAATCCTGCAATTTCAATTATATTTATAAATCACCATTTACGCTATTTATGAGTTTCATTAGTAAAGTGATTTCAATGATTTGCAATTGTAATTCTAAACAAGGATGTAATTTATTACAATCAGTGTCTAATAAGTTCTCCAAATATGTTTCTCTGGAAAATTAAGTTGTTATTCATCTTTCTTCCAGAAGGAAATATAAAAATCTGAAATATCTTTACAAAATCATTAATCATATATATTGCTTATACACATTAATGCAACCAATTTTCTTAAAAACTTCTTTATTTTCTTACAGTTTCAACTGTCCAGCAGTCTTCATCAGAGCTACAAGATTTGAATAATATAAATATACAATCATTTCATATATATATAAATAAATAAATACATGTATATAACCATCATTTTACACATATATAAAATACTCATATATTTACATAAATATACACATATATCTTCTTCATACACATACATGTAAATTTACAAGACATATATATAATAATACCTACATCTATATATACATATGTATATCCAATATATATACATAGCTCTTTTAACTATACATATATACACACAGATCAACAAGTTATTCTATCTGATATAATTTCAACTATTATAAATCAGTCTTATGAGCATGATACTCGATCTGCATTTGTCTGTTGTATTCAAATTTGTCATTCCAATGTCCTTAAATTTTCTCCTTTATTCAGGCTACCCTCTTTATATAATCAGAAATCATTTTAATTTAGATTATAAACAATTTTGTAATATTCTTAAATTTAAATGTCATTGCTGATAAATTTATTTTATTTTATTTATATATTTTACTTCTTTGTTCGTTACCTTCTTTTATTATTATGGTATATGCAATATGTTTATTCCCTTTACTATTTTAATGTGCAAACTGTAATTGACTATAGACTACTGTTTAGCACTTAAATAAATGAATTGAATTAAATCAAATTATTATTCTTATCATCAACATCATTATTATTTAGCTTCTTCCTACATTTCTATAGTATAGAAATCTTCACGATATAAAAGAAAATATATTACTTTTACGTTTTTATGGAATATAACTTTATACTGTCAGTTTTTTCAATTAAGGAAATATAATTTTGTAGTAGTATTTTTAGCTAAAGAAAACTACTAGAATATTGAAATATAAGAAAAAGATAAATAAAAAGTATTGTTAAAAAAAAACAAGATTTAAAATTGTTTATATAATTCACTTTAATAACTCATATTAAATCTGACTGTAAAATAAAAATATAAAGCTATGATAAATATTTGAGAAAAATAATATTACAATTTATATACATAAAAAAAAGTTTATGACAAAGCTTATAACATACTGAAATAAGATAGATATTAATACATCTGAAAATGGATAGCGCAATAAATAAATTATGTAGAGTCTAGTGAAAATTTTTGACTCCATGAACAATTACTAAATAGGAATTCTAAAAATAAAATTTCTTATGTTAAAATGGGCAAACTCTCCATACAATAGTGCCACTTAATGCAAGCCAGAGTAATCAATGGATGCCAAAAGGCTTGTGCATAAAATCCATATATAGTGCCTACTCGTACAATATCCCCAGACTAGTTTCTGGCTTGTGACCTTAGTCAGTGAGAAGGCTTGGATCTGAGAGCACTGTACATAGATCTTAGGATCTAATGCAACCCTCCCGCAGTCACTTTTTAACTCTACTTAACTACAAAACTATGAGAATAAAATTGAAAACACAATAATATTTTCAATCCAAGCTCATTAGCTTATATAGTCATATAGGTCTGAACTCAGTTCAGTACCCATATATTTTGGTGTCCTTGGTTCTTTAATAACCATAGCTACCACTATCCTATTATGCAGGATTGGTATTAATCCACTGAACATCACATGATCACCATTTCTTATGCTTGCTCATAACTTATTAAAACAGGCAAAACTCTTCATACAGTAGTGTCAGTCAGTGCAAGCCAGAGTAATCAATGGATGCCAGAAGAGATTTGCCTGTTTTTAATAACAGTTATGAGTAAGTATAATATGGTGATCATGTGATGTTTAGTGGTTTAAAATTTCTTATGAGGTTATAAAAAAAAAGTTGACTAATATGTACATTAATGTTATTATAACTAACTATAATTTAAATTTATAAAATCATATATGAATAATCAAAATCATGTTTTACAATACATACATACTAAACGTAATATATTCTTTTAATATGAAAAAGTGACAAATTGTGTGATAAAAATACATTTATTTATCGTCAAGCGTTGTTAGCTGAGAGGTTAGCGCAGCGGCAGTTGGTTGCAGACGGTTGTTGCAGGTTCGTCTCCCGGCCGATGCTATGACATATGGGAAAAAAAATACATTTATTGTAAATAGCATATTTTCTTTGTAGTTAAACAAAAAAAAGTATGTGAAAAAGAAAATTATATATGATTTAATCTTAATGTATATGTAATAAGCAAATCATGGATTTGAAATCTATAAGTGGAAAACGTATCTCTAATGAAGTTTATATCATGTTGTATTTTTATAGCGAGTACATTGACTGGTATATAAAAAATCTAGATTGTTTTGAGATTTTTAATATTTTTTATAAATAGATACCCCTTTACTGACCATTATTGAATGACCAATTTCTATGGCTAAAAAAGCGCCTATCTACAAAAATTCTGAGTTTGCTTGAATTTTTTTTTTTTCATATGTCAAATGCGCTGACCGGGAAGCGAACCCAGGCCAGCTGCTTGGAAGAAAGGCAGCTAAGCTAACCACTAGGCCACCAACGCATTGTGCAGGCTTACATATTATGCAGTTCTCAATACTTTTGCTGCATATGTTATAGATGATTATAAAACAGCAAAAAAGAAAATCCATTTGTATGCTAAAAGAGGAATGTTTGTAAAAATGTGTTCATGTGTCAATGTGTACATGTAAATATATTTATATATAATAAATATTATTTGAAAACAATATATGATTTTTCTTTTATTTCAGCATTGTATCGTACCTTCTTCTGGGAAAATCAAGATGTTGGTTTCAATAACAAATTTTTATGGGAAAGTATCGGAGTAGTTATTGGATTTGGTTACAGTTCTTTTCTTTGCACTACTGTAAAGATTTATATTCTTTTGGTTCTTTTAAATGTAGCCACTATTTGCTTTTGTTTTGCAGAATATTTGAATTGGCGAAAAAGAAGCAGAGAATTAACATAAACAATTATCATATATACAATTTTTATTTTCTTATTTGTAAATATATTTTTTTATATTAAATACTAACTGAATAAAATTGTTTTACATTCAAGTTGATATACTATCATTGCCTTATAATTAATTTTGGAGATAAGATCCTCTAATAATTTCATAATGTCTCTTGTCGAACTTATTAGAAGTACAAAACCTGCTTCCCATAAGATCATTTACCAATCTACATTATGAAAATATATAATATAATTTTTTTACAAAAGTAAAATGCCATCAAAAGATACATTCATCTTCAGAATCCCTCTATAGAGAAACAATAAAGGAAATAATAGTATTTACCAAACTAATCAATATAAAAAAGTGAGAATATATGCTTTTTTCTTTCTGTTTTATCCTTTAGTTAAGAATAGCTAATATTAACAAACATTTATCAATAATTGGAGTGTTAGATAAATTGATTAGAAACTTTCTTAGAATTGGAAAAAATATTCAACTTTTATATTGTCAAGATGTATTTCACCATTTTGTTATATAAATACATATTCACACACAAAAATATATATGTAGTCTTGCATTGGTGGTCGAGAGGTCAGCGCGACTGCCTTGCACTTGCAGGCAGTTGCCCGGGTTTGCGTACCGGCCGATGCTATGACACTTAAAAAAAAAAAAAACATATATATGTAATGGAGAACTGATATAAGACTTGATAGTAAATTGATAAAAAATCAAGTCAGATGTCATATGACCTAATTTTAATAAAGATCGTATTTACAAACGTATTTACGACGCTAGATGCAGAAACCGCCGTCTGGGTTTGAGGGTATTCTTAAAGCTTGTTAAGAGTTTGTTTTTGCGAATTCTATATATAAGACTTGATAGTATAAGAAAACAGAATTTCCCAGGTATGTAATCAAAATTAACATTAAATAACGCAGTACACTGTATATATATTTCTAATGAAATAATATTTTAAGCCATAATTTTATAAAATATATTGATATATCCGGAAAAAATACTAGTCAAAAATTATTTATGAACTATTTTTTCTTATTCATAATTTAATAGATACCTTAGTTGCAAATACCTATCATAAACATTAATAATAAATTAATTTTACAATTCTAAAGATCACAGACAGTCATCTTGCTATAATCTGACTTTCCTATTTTTAATTCTGTCAGTTTTATATACCTGAAACTTATAAAATTTATTAAAGTGCTTATAAAATTAATAATACTTTCTGGTGCAATTTATATTCAATAGGATATTTAAGCACTTGCATAGAACCCTCTTACCCCTTCATTGTCCTGAATATACACTAAATGTTGGAAGGCTGAAACCATTATTAGTGGTCATAATCAGTAATTGAACTTCAAATTTGAGGCCTGAAAAGCAAAATTCCAAATAGCCTCTTATATATATAAATGGAAATAAAACAATAGATAATCAAACTTATATTTATCAATATAGTCAAAAAATACAAATGTCTAATAAACTAATAATTAAAATTGCATATTAACAGTCACAATCTATAAAGAAAACAACTGTTTTTATATATATATTGTGCAAATATATACTATGGGATAAGAGGTATATAGTTATCTCAGTCAAAGATCTTCAGCCCATAGAAAATCCCAATAACCTTGGTCTTAATTCAGCAACATGTCCAAGACTGAAAATATCATTCACATGTTATCAAGATTACATCACATGATCACCATCTCATACTAGCACATAATTGTTGTAAACAAAGGCAAAACTCTCCATACAGTAGTGCCACCTTGTGCTAACAAGAGTAATCAATGGATGCCAGAAGGCTTGTGCATAAAATCCCTATCTAGTCTGGGGATATTGGATGAGTAGGCACTAGATAGGGATTTTATGCACAAGCCTTCTGGCATCCATTGATTACTCTTGTTAGCACAAGGTGGCACTACTGTATGGAGAGTTTTGCCTTTGTTATCAAGATTAGTTCTAATACATCAAGATATTGAGGAAAAACTTAAAATAATTTTTATAGATAGATCCCACTCTTAAATAAATGTTGGAAGATTTAGTGATCTCCATTTAACATATTAATAAAATCATTCTTGCACCCTCACAATCAAAATGTAGACACTGGAAAATTTATGAACAGCGATTTTCCATGTTTCCAAGTGCAACAGAATAATCAACTCTATAAATATGTAGTAAACAATTTCTGTGCAAATTCTGAAATTGATCCCTTGAACTAAAGTGTTTTTATTTCCTTCTAAAAGTTAATATAAATACATTGAGGGCATAATCATGTCCTAAAATATAAATGAGGTTATTCCATTTGACTCATGATATGCATTATGTCACAGAAAGAAGGAAATAGTGGCATATTTCTTCCTTTTTTGTGAAAATCTATACAACTGTTGGCAATTGTTTCACAACATATGTCAGCTGACCCTATAGTTATCTCCCTCATCACAAATTTTGAGTCTTTTGTTCACATATCAAAATGGCAGCTATTGCATTTTAATAATTATTTATGCATAGGATGTTCTTTTGTTTATGAAAATAAGATCTGGAAACAACCAATACTTACCTTATCAAACGAACTGATAAAACTCAGACACACAAAAAATTATATTCACAGACATCCATACAACAACAACATAGTCATTCATTATTAACACAGAAAATTAACATCTAGATAGATTAATAGACATTTCTGTCATGATATGACACAGATGATCAAGAAAAGGTATGTCAAATCAAGCAAGAAATTTTAATTTTTTATGAACTATAATTTTCAACATAATAATATACTTAATTAGTAATCACATGACACTTGTTAATTTTGATTATTCTATTATTTTATTTTCCATGTGATAATGAGACGACAACAGTAAGTTATTGTGTTTGAAACATTATTCTGTGTGGTGGATTAAATGATGATATATTAAAAATGAATTATGACTGACTTATAATTATGTTGAATTAATTCTGCAACAGAAAATTAATTTTTAACAAACTATTCAAAATTCAAGATCTTTAATATATCATTGTATTAAAACATAGAATTAGATAATAAGAGAAATATAAAACACAGTTAAAACTTAAATTGTCACAGTTTCTTGTTACATTGCAAAAGAACAAAAACAACAGAAATAATATTTAACAGATAATTGTATTTCCGGTAAGAAAATTTATAAACTATGGGGTATTCGAACTCAGACTTTCACATGACCCACCTGATCACACACATGTTAAAAAGGTAAATAATCACCACTATATGTATTTCATGCTAAACCAGCAATCATCAGTTGGTCTAGATTACTATCCTCACACATATATATAATCAGTATGTATATTGGTGATTATTTATCTTTTTAACATGTGTGTGATCAGGTGGGTCAGCAATATGTGATGGCACTGAGAGTGGTGGGTCATGTGAAAGTCTGAGTTCAAACCCCGCATATATTACATATATAAATGCAGGTTTAAGCCTGTACAATGTATTAAACTATGTGGTATGTGATTTTTCCATTCTTAGATGTAAAATCTTTTTGTAATAAAATAACCAATAGAATTATTGACTTGAAACTCAACAAATATATATTTTTCATTATTCTAACTTTTAGTCTTGTTAGTGTCCATGTCAAAATCAATAGCCTTTTTTGGTTTTAAGCCTGAAAGTAGTTAATCTCCTTGAATCATGGTAGTTATACATTGTTCGTTTCTTAGCTAATGGCCAATTAACAAAACTTTTTAAAAAGTTTAGCCTGAAGATCAGTGTACTTTTAAAATCTTCTAAATAAATAAACTACATCAGTCTTAGTAAACCCCAAGCTATACATAGGGCCCCCTAAAATATATAAAATAAAAAAGTAATATATTTTAATGAAATTAATCCAAAAGCTAAAATTAATTTTGTAAACTTGATACTAAATTATCCACACTAAATGCTGATTGGGCTGAATCTCATGCATAGAAACATCTAGAAAACTTTTTTTGATCATACATCCTGATTGGTTCTTATTCAAATGCAACTTAAAATTATGATATTTTTTTTTACATTATTTTAAACTGATTCGTATGTGCCTGCATGTTCAAAACTTCTGGATAAAGCCAAATAAAAAATGAGTCTCCTCAAATACGGTTTGTTTACACATACAAAATATATTTATATGTAATTAAAAGATAGACCAATTCAAATTACTAGAGCTCTACTTTCAAAGTACTCAAATGTTTAGATATTAATATAACTATATTATTATTATTCATATGCAATAAATAATTGCTCTTTAAATAAAAAAATATCAAACTTCTCAAAATTGGATATATATTTTGAGTTAAAGACCAAATATAATTTTATCTACAAATGCATATTTTTCTAATTCCTTTTTACTCGTGGCTTCTCTAAACAAATGTGTTTTTAAATTTTTATTTTCATAAACAATTAGAAAAAAACTTTAGAAAAATGAGAAGCAACTCCTTAATATAGATTTTAATTAAACCATTTTTATTCAGATAATCTTGGTGGTACTAGTCCATTAGACAGGCACGCCGCTTTATTATGTGCAAAACACATAAAAATGCCATTTACACGGTCAGACTTATGGCTAATACTACAGTTGTTGTATTAGCCATTGCACGCTGCTTGATGGGATTGCACAGAAATATTACGGCCTTTTTTGTGCTTCATGACACTTTTGGAAAATTTGCACAATTCACTGTTGGCTACCGTATCATCTGATGGTGGCTTGATTTCAAGTGGCTACTACTTCTTGAAATCTCCATAGCAGAGTAATTCCATTTCTACTTAAATCACACAGTCTGACTCACTAAGAATTGTCACACCATCTCCACCCTTCCCTACACAACTTGGAATATGCAAAACATTGGCAAAGGGTAAAGATGTGTTTGTGTAAAAAAAAAAAATTAATGATGTAGTAGAAAAAAACTAAAAGGAAAAAAATATTTAAAGACGTAGGGTAGAAAGAAGAAAAAATCATTGATGGGAGACCTATAGCATTACATTTGATTGCTTTTGCATAGCAACAATGCCATCAAGCGGCATGGGACTAGTACCATCTTGGTTTTTAAATCATCCAATGTTCTAATGATATTATTTTTTATATATTTAAATAAATTAATACCAATTCCAATTACTGGCTTTACTTTTAAAATATTCAAATATTTAAACATTTGATTAATTTAATTTAAAGATTGAATATTTTTATAATCACAATTTTATCTATTTAATAAATAATATTTCTGTAGCATAATTTTTACTATACCACTTTCATGCAAAATAGGGACCAGTTTCTATCCACTTTTAACACCATGTGGAGGAGTGTAATCATAACCATATGATCAAAGACAGGTGAGAAAGATGCATAATCCCCAAGATGCACATTACATGCTAACCCAGCACTCATCAATTGGTCCAGATCACAATCTCATATCCAAAATTTTAGCATTGTTCAGTATATATAGATAGCCAATTATTACAGTTTAATTGATAAGTGTCAAATTTACTGCCTTCACAACTTTGTTACAAACCATTTAATGGAAGTATATTAATAATTTTTATTAATCATTCATTAGATTAGAGAATATTCACTAATGAAATATTATTAGAACATTGGGTGATGTAAAGATCCATGACTATTTAATTAAAACTGTGTGGTGTCACGGACAAGTTGGTTTAAGATTGTTGAAATTTATTATGTAAATAATATTGTAAAATTAAAAGGATTCATAAATAATATTAGAAGTGTATAAATAATATTGGAATTATTTACTGTAAGATATCATGTAAAAAATAACCATATATGGTATGAAAGTTAAGTAAAATTTACTTCCAAAATACCTTGCCTTATAAGGTGAAATTGGGGATGAATCAAAACCCATGGGAACTAGTGAAGGGCTCAGTTAGCAGACGATATAAGGAGAAGTATTTATGGATGAGAGATGTTTTGTCTGAACTCCAGAAGTCGGGTATATAAATGGGATATAGAGGGATAATAGGAGTAGTAAAAAATTAGAGACTACAGTGGCCCTAACGGGCAGACCAATGATATCCAACTATAAAGGAGTGCTTTACCGGACATATGTAACAGTTATGTATGTGCTATATATGTAATATATGTTGGTTTGCACTTACCTCATAATGTAAATTCTTCTCCACACAAAAATATAGAGAGCATTGCCGTAACTTATGATTTCCAGAATATATGCCCGATAAAGGGATATAGTATAAAACTGGTGGCAGAGATTTATTGCCCTCAGCCTTCAGGATATTTAAAATCCATAGTAAAGAAAACAGTAGGTAAAATGGCTTCTGTAGCAATGCATAAAATAAGGACTGGTAAAATAGAACAATATTATATTTAATGTAAATAAACTGAGTGAAATCTTGTGTGTATATTTATTATTATAATTGTATGTCCGTGTTGTAGAAACTAGTAATTAAAATATATAGAAATTTAAATTATGAGTTATTTTAATTTATTGCTATCTTACTGGTTTAACTTAATTGAACCCTAAGATATAGCAGAGTGGTGCAGTCAACAGGATTAGAAGCCCAAGTTAAAGTGAGGCACTTGTAAAAAAACATTACGTAAAAACAACATGGTGGCCATAAACGCTATAATGCGCGAGTTCGATGTAAATGATGTTGACTCGTGGAAGAGTTATATTGAACAAGCAGAATATTACATGTTCACAAATAAAATTGAGGACGATAGATATAAGATTTCCACACTATTGTATTTAGCAGGAAAAGACACAATCCAATTAGCAAACAGGATTACCGACCCAAAGCGTCCTGAAGATTTCACGTATCAGGAATTTATACTAAAGTTGAATGAATACTTTCTACCGAAACAGTCTAAATGGATAGCATGCCTTCAGCTGAGAAATAGAATGCAGTCACCGCAAGAGAAATATGTGGATTATGATCTTGCACTGCGAAAACTGGCCAAGGAATGTGAATACGGTCCAGAAATAAATGACACATTGTTGGAACAGTTCTTGTACAGAATGACGGACACAATCTTCAGGAAGGTCTTATTGAGTGATTCAGAATTAACATACAAAACAGCGATTCATAAATGTGTCGCGCAAGAGGCCATGCTTAACATCGCATCAGAATATACCAGATCAAAATCACCGGAAAAGTTCGCTTTCAGTAGAGAAAAGAAAAAATTTGATTCTATGTCTTTTGGCAGACACACCAAACAAAATTGTACTTGCTGTGGAAAATCCGGTCATATAAAAAGTAGCTGTAGACACAAGGATAAAATATGTAGACAATGTAACAAGAAAGGACATTTAGTGGCCGTGTGTTATTATAAAGGCGATGAGACACAGAGAAAAAATGTAGACCCCAAACCCCAGGTAAGAATGGAATATAAAAAAATCAACCATTAAGACTGTATCAAAAGGCGACAATAAAACAGATCACATTCTTCTAGATTTGCAAGTCTGTGGAAAAGCAATCACAATGGAAGTAGATAGTGGAGCTGGATTGTCATTGATATCACTTAAGGATTGGACAGAGATCACTCGAGGTAGTAAATATAAATTAAAGCTACGTAAGGCTGATACAATCGTAACAGATATAAACGGAAACAAAGTTGATATCCAAGGAAAATTAACTGCGCCTGTGACACTTAATTCCAGACATAAATCTTTGACATTGTATATAGTAAATAAAGACATTAGTTCATTATTGGGTAGAAACTGGTTTGCTCCACTGGGAATACACATAAATATACTAAAGACTGTCTGTATAGAAAAAGAAATAAAAAAAAATATCCAGAACTGTTTACATCAGGCCCAGCAGAATTTAGAACAAGACCAGTAGACATAGAATTAGTACCAGAAGCCAAAGCCATTGTTTGTAAGCCCAGAAAAGTACCATTTGTAATGAGGAAAAGGGTGGAAAAGGCAATAATGGATTTAGTGTCAAAGGGAGTATTAACACCCACTGAAGAATCATCGTGGGCAACTCCTATTGTAACCGTAGTAAAACCAGATGGGAGTATAAGATTATGCAGTGATTATAGAGTTACAGTCAACAAATATATAAACAAAGGTGCATACCCAGTCCCAAGTGTAAAGGAAATACTGGCATCATTACAGAAGGCCAAGTATTTTGCAAAAATTGATCTAAGAGCAGCTTTCCACCAGATCCCAGTAACAAAAAGTACATCCAAATTACTTACACTGACTACGCATAAGGGATTATACGCATGTAATAAATTGCCATATGGAATAACCATTGTGCCGAATGTGTTTCAGGCTAAAATGGACATGCTATTCAGATCTATGGAAGGAGTGATACCTTATTTAGATGACATTTTAATTATTGGTGCAACTGAGGCAGAACTTGAGAAACGGGTAGATCAGGTTTGCTCAGGATTGTCTCAGGCCAAAGCAAAGCTTAATGTTAATAAATGCATTTGGTCAGCTTGAGAAATCAAGTTCCTGGGACATATTATAAATGAAAATGGTCGAAAACCTGACCCCGAAAAAGTAAAGGCTATAAAAAATGCTAAGAAACCCCAAAACATCAAAGAATTTCAGACATTTTTAGGACTTTTAAACTTTTATGAGTTTTTTAGAAGGAAAGTCACACTTGCTATCACCACTATACCTGTTGTTAAAAAAGAAACAGCGATATATCTGGACTGATGCATGGGAGAACGCTTTTAGAACTGCAAAAGACTTACTGTCAGAAGCACTACTGGTACATTACCGAAGTGACTGTGCACCCGAGTATGGTGTGGGAGCAGTCATATTGCACCCATGCTATGAAAGGGAGCGTCCAATAGCATTTGCATCAAGAGTATTGACAGCTGCAGAGAAAAATTATAGCCAGATTGAAGGAAGCGTTGGCAGTGATTTTTGCGGTAAAAAATCCCACCAATGTGTATGGCCGAAACTTCACCATCTATACAGATCATCGCCCCTTAACAGGGATTTTTGGTGGTGAAAAGGGACCTATAGAACTCCCAAGTGAACGTATGGTGCGATGGACAAACTTGATGTCACAATATGACTATAAGCTAATCTACAAACCTGGAAAAACTATTGCACATGCAGACGCTTTATCTAGGCTGCCAGACACCACAGAAAGGGTATTCAAAATTAAAGAAATAAACTATATTGACACATTACAGTCAAAGGAGATAAATAGCAGTATAAAGGAATGGACCAGAAAAAATGATGGTTATGTACAGCTCATAAAGTGGATCAAAAATGGGTGACCAAAGAAATGCCCTAGTGAATTGAGCAATGCTATCTGGATAGCTAGGGATAAACTTTCTGTGTGCGATGGATGCATCTTAAATAATGACAGTGTTAGTACCTATTGAAGGTAGGCCTCAAGTCCTAAACCTACTTCATTAAGGACATCCAGGAGTGTACGAATGAAAGCCCTCACACGGTCATATGTATGGTGGCCAAACTTAACAAATGAAATAGAGACCTGGGTAAAAAATTGCAGGAACTGCCAACAAGTGGCCAGATTACCACCAAAGCATTATGAAACATGGGAACCAACCACCTAAGTCTCCATGGATACACGTTCATCTGGATTACATTGGCCCATTGGATGGACACTTGATACTATTAGTGATCGATGCTTTTTCTCGATGGACTGAGTATTGAATAGTTAAGGATACTAGTGTGGACTGTACCATCCGAGTGTTAAATGAACTATTTGCCACACATGGTTATCCAGAAACTATTGTGACAGACAATGTTTCGCTTCAAGAAAAAATTTACGGATTTTCTAAACAAGGGAGCACTTCAAGAAAATTTACGGATTTTCTAAACAAGGGAGCACTTCAAGAAAATTTATGGATTTTCTAAACAAGGGAGGAATTAAACACCTGCTTACAACCCCTTGCCATCCTGAAGGTAATGGGATAGTGGAACAAGGAGTACAGCACTTAAAAAACACTTTAAAAAAACTTCAGAACAAAAACATATCAGAAGCCTTGATACAGGCTATGTATGCTCAGCACTTTACTCCAAAAACAGCAACGGGTAAAACTCCAGCGGAGCTATTGATGTGTCAGACGTTCAGGACCCATTTGACAAAGCTACTACCTGGAAACACTAGAAAAATAAAGTGGTAAAGTTTTTCACAGGCGATTGTGTATGGATGTTGGATGTTTTAAAACATAAATGGAGCCCTGGAGTGGTAAACTAGTCATTGCATAAACAGATTTGTCTAATTGAGATGGAAAGTGGAAAAGTGTTGAGAAAACACATAAACCACCTTTGTCATCGTGAAACAAAGGAAGATGAAGCTATATGGCCGGAAATAAACCATATCATGAAGGTTCCGACTAAAGAAGAGTATAAAAAGAAAGATGACCGAAGATGAAGTGACAGAGCAAGAACTGGACTCACCAGGAGTACAAAGGGAAAATATGAATGATAGTCCTAAAATTTCCTGAATATGGAAACCACCGGTTAAATTTAAGGACTATATAGTAAACTAGAGTAATAATGTATTACTAGAGTGGGGGAAGGTCTGCTATATATGTAATATATATTGGTTTGCACTTACCTCATAACGTAAATTCTTCTCCACACAAAAATATAGAGCGCTGCCATAACTTATGATTTCCAGAATATATGCCCGATAAAGGGATATAGTATAAAACTGGTGGCAGAGATTTATCACCCTCAGTTCCCGGGATGTTACCAGTACACAGCCTTCAGGATATATGAAATCCGTAGTAAAGAAAACAGTAGGTAAAATGGCTACTGTAGCAACGCATAAAATAAGGACTGGTAAAATAGAACAATATTATATTTAATGTAAATAAACTGAGTGAAATCTTGTGTGTATATTTATTATTATAATTGTATGTCCGTGTTGTAGAAACTAGTAATTAAAATATGTAGAAATTTAAATGATGAGTTATTTTAATTTATTGCTATCTTACTGGTTTAACTTAATTGAACCCTGCGACATAGCAGTATGTAATTGAATTTTGCTGGAAATAAACTAATATTTTAACTCACATCAAACTGATTTAGCCAAAATGTGATTTGCATTTTTCTAATGTTTTTCATTAATTAGTTATGAAAGTAAAAGTGAGTTTGTAAGATAGTAATTTAAAAATATATCTATAAAATTAAAATACTATAATAACAAATTTATTGTTATTGAAACTAGTTCAATAACTATAGTTGATCAAAGTTCCACTATTTTAAATCAGTTTTTATATGCATTACAAAATATTTTTTCCAATTATAAGAACATATTTAGCAATTAACATATCACGACTCAATATCTCATTATACGTACATACACACGCATTGTTTTACAAAGCATATATATAATAGTTTTTGGATCAAATCGTAATTTTTGTTTATTTCACAACATTTTGCTGAAATAGTATCCGCCATTGTCAAAGCTAACTTTTCAAAAATAAAATAAAAAAGCTTTTAAACGATAAAACATTTTCTCCCCATAGAGATTAATAATAATATATTTAATGTTTTCATGATTATATGCTTCAAATAAAATAATTTTTAGTTCAAACCGCGTTATTTTTGCTTACTTCTCAACATTCCAACGAAACCTTGACAATAAACGTTCACACGATTTGACCCAAAAACTATTTTATTTATATCATATTACCGTGAAAACATTAAATATAACATATATGTAATGTAAATGAATAAAATAGATGATAGAAATATTTAAACAGTTAAGTTAATTATTCTATTTAGTATTTGTGAATAAATATTAAATATTCAGGATGAATTTATTTGATTTTGATCTTACAATAGAAATTTAACTTTCATTCACTTTTTAAAATTAAGTTATAAAATGATTTTTATTTTTTAAGTGTCATAGCATCGGCCGGGACGCGAACCCGCAACCCGGGCAACTGCCTGCAAGTGCAAGGCATCGCGCTGACCTCTCGACCACCAATGCAAGTTATAAAATGATTCAAGTCTTATTTAATTGTTTTAAAGAGTTTTTCTATATTTAGAATTAAACAATGAAAACCCATTAAAAATATATTTCTTAACGGCAATGGTATTTTAATGAAGAGAAACAACTTGATTAATTAAAGAACATTTTTAATTTGTTAATTAAAAGGAAAAATAAATTCTGGCTATAAAACGATAATTAAATATTTTGAGCTTAGATTTTTTTATTGAAAAAGAGAAAGAAATGTCTAAAACCATCTCCATTTAGTATTAGTCAGTAGTTGCAGAGTTGTAATTATTTAAAAACTGTTCCGTTTAACCTGTCTGAGATGACATCCAAATAGCTGCCTATGTACTACAATGCTAAAACTGATCATATTTTTTATAAAATTCCATTTTAAGCAATAAACTTCACATGACCACCAATTCTTATGCTTGCTTTCAACTGTTATTAAAACAGGCAAAAACTCACTATACGTATTGCCACACTGCAATCTAGGGTAATCAATGGATGCCAGAAGGCTTGTGCATAAAATCCTCATCTAGTGCCTATTCATCCAATATGTCCAGACTAGTTTCTTTGGCTTGTGGCCTTCATTGTCAGTGAGGAGCCTTGGATCTGAGAGCACTGCACATAGATCTTAGGATAAAAGGTCGCTGCTGGAGGGTTGCATTAGATCCCAAGATCTAGGTGCAATGCTTTCAGATCCAAGGCTCCTCACTGATGAAGGCCACAAGCCAGAAATTAGTCTGGGGATATTGAATGAATAGGCACTAGATGGGGTTTATGCACAAGCCTTCTGGCATCCATTGATTACCCTAGCTTGCAGTGTGGCAATACGTACAGTGAGTTTTGCCTGTTTTAAAATTCCATTTTAAAATGAGTCTTGCTAAGAAAAACCATCCCGAGTTAACAATAAGCTAATTCTTTAAAAATCATCCATTTGTCTTTATGATAGTTGTAGCAACAAAATTTATTTTATGAAAAATATTTAATTCATTAGAATGAAAATCTTAAATCTGTATTTTGTGTTCCTGAATACAAGATATGATTCTTTGTTAAGAAAAAAATTGAAGCATTGTTGTTTTAATAATTTTTAAACCAATAAACATCACATGATCACCATTTCTTATGCTTACTTATAACTATTATTAAAACAGGCAAAACTCTCCATACAGTAGTGCCATTCAGTGCAAGACAGAGTAATCAATGGATGTGAGAAGACTTGAGCATAAAATGCCCATCTACTGCCTACTCATCCAATATCCCTAGAGTAGTTTCAGATCCAAAGCTCCTTACTGGCGAAGGCCACAAGCCAGAAACTAGTCTGGGGATATTGGATGAGTAGGCATTAGATGGGGATTTTATGCCCAAGCCTTCTGGCATCCATTGATTACTCTCTCTTGCACTGAGTGGCAATATTGTATTGAGAGTTTTTCCTGTTTTAATAATTTTTATTAGTTATTTATTTGACTAGAGATTATTCACTTAATGAATATTTCTATAGTGTACTTCCATGCAGGGTAGGAACTGATTTCTGTTCACTTTTAACACCTTACATTGGTGCTTCAGCATGAAATGTGCATTTTGGGGATCTTTCACATCTTTGGTCATGTTTATAATTACACCCATTCACAAGGTATTAAAAGTGGTTGGAAATCAATTTTTCCCTTGTCTGTGAGAGTGGTGTAGTGAAAATTATACTTCAGAAATATTATTCAATTGAAAAAAAATTAACTGTGCATTTAATTTAATTCATTAGATAAAATCAAATTTGTTTTAATTAATTTAAACAAATCTATAATTTCAATTTTTTTGTTATATACATGTTAAGTCTATACTCAGTCAATTTTTAATATCTAACATTAATTTTTAAAAATACTTTTGCAAATATGTTTAAAAAGGAATTTGTTCAGGAAAACAAATTATAGATGAACATACTTAGTTAGACAAGATAAATAAATGAGATTACATTGTATATAGGTAAAAAAAAAAATTACAATAATTAGTAAAAGCAGCAAAATGATTTGGTGACAATGATGAAAATAAGAGATAAGCATATCACAATACAGATCGGAAATTTGCCATACGAGACCAAAATGCTGCTTATATATCTGATTTTTTTTTTTTTGTCGTTTTAATTATTGCAAGATTATTTTGGGAGTTACTTGAGTGTCTTCTACTGTTACTATTACAGAGAACTATGTATTTTATACATCATAGTGCATTGAGTATAAAAGTAGTAGTGCAGATTTCTGCAAAGTTTGCATTTGGGAATGATTGTATGAGTGAATGGTGCTGTTATTTTCCCTATGCATTGTATTTATATAAGTTCTAGACATCTGCATTGAAATAGGAAGTGATTTTGATTCTTCTATTCTGTGGTATAAACCACATATGGCATCAATGTTGTTATATTTGAAGAAATGTAAGATGAGTAGTGATCTCATGTTTGTCTTGATAAGAAAATTTAAGTATTCGGGTTTATATGTCAGTACTTAAACCTTCACAGGTGTTGTTTATTATTATTCCCCAGCACTAGTGAGATGCTTGTTTCAACTATAATTGGGTATAAGGTGTATAGTTTTTCCAATAGATGCATTTTTCCTGATGGAATAAATTTTTAAGATATGTTGATGTAATAAACTCAGGATTGGTGCCCAATGCTTTGAATATGGGAGTGACTTGTCTAAAAATTTATTCATGATTGATAGGAGATGGAACTGTTTTCTGAATATGTGTATTCAATGTAAACCTAATCTATTGTGGCCAGGGTATGATTGTAACTTTCTGATGGAGATAGCAACTCCACATAAGTTTTGTACACGAGTAAAGTGAATGATTTTGAGAAAATAATTATTAGAGTACGATATGTAATTTTTGCAATGATTAACATATTGATGTGATACCATGGTATATAGTGAAAGTTATGCTTTTGGTAAAGATGTTATTGTTTTTTTTTATTGAATTTGGTAGTTTGTCTTGTATCTGTTTTCGCTTTGCCACATAAAACTTAGATGGAATGGAAATCTTAAGTATGTTTCCCTTTAAATATTTCTGTATGGTTTTTACATGTATGTGCTAAACACATTTTTCTAAATTGAACTCTAGTTTATATGTATTTATATATTCATCTGGTATCATTAACAATGGAATTGTTTTTTGTTGACAGGAAAACTGTAATATCATTCATGTATGTTACGCCAATGTATTACATTTTAGTATGGGTATGTGAATTCCTGGGAGTTCTTTTTCTATTGTATTGAGCAATGAATTTATATATACAGTGAACAAGAGAAAACTGAATGGTGAGCCTTAGGGAATTTATTGATAAATTGCATAATGATGAAATTTTTCCATTTAATGTTATGTGGATTTATTTGTTTATTGATAGGTTTGTAATTAAGTATACAATAGGTTTCAGTATTATTAATTGCATTTATGAGTTTGTAATTGAATCAAATGCTGTTTTTATGTCCAGCTGTATTACTGTTGGACTATATTTCTTAGCATTATATACACTATCAATGACTGTTTTGAACAATAGAACTGCATGTCCTTTCGATGAACCTTTTTTTGCAAATTGTGCAGGTGATATTGATGGTACCATATATGGTTTAATTTTTTTCTTTGATGACAATGGACCCATAGATCTTGACCTAATATTTTGTAATTTGGTGAAATTAATTTTTTACAGCAGGCACCACCAATGATATTAAATTTAGGTCACATTTTATATAACTCCCTTAATAAAAAGTTTGGCATGTTAGAAAGAAGTTTTGATAAAAATTGACTAGGAAGTGAGAACACAAATTTTGGTGTTCCAATCAGTCCTGGGTGGCACGAGTCAGACATTATATTTAACATTGTAAAAAGTCTTGAGGTTTGAATGTAGCTTGCACATCTACGTCCCCAAATTCTTTAGAATACTCAAGAACTTTTTGGGGTGGGGGTTTCCTTAAAATGTGTATAGAATGTATCTATCATATTGTCACCAGTTACCATCATCCTCACATAAGGTTCAATGCTACTCCAACAGTAGGTGATTGACCCAAAGCCTACTGAATGTAATTTTTTGATCACATATGGTACAGTGACATAAAAACTTTTCTTTCTTTTATAGCCAGATATTCAGCCAACACTTTATAGGAGAATTGTGCTAACATCACTTTACTATGATATTGGTGTGCTTTGGGTGAATCATTTATGTAATATATCTACTAGAACTAAGAACTTCGTGAAGAATGTGGACACTGGCAACATGATTTATTGTTAGTGATATATTTGTGAAGGCTTTCCATGCTTGTTCTGGATCTAGATCCATATCTTTCAGTTCAAACAATAAAGCATAATTTCATGAATATATCCTCTGTGGTTTTTGTTTATAGCAGAATTCTTATTGTTTTTGTGCATATGTTGATTTGAATAATTTACTAAGTTTAGGTTAAGTGTGACCATTATTGCAGAATGGTCTAAGCTCGGAAATTGAACATAGCTAGCAGTGATTATATGTTGTAACATTGGAGAATAGAAAGCAAGGTCAATGAGAGATGAGTGATTGTCATTATAAACCGATTTATTTGTTCAGAAAACTTTTCCCATCATAAGGGGGATGTTGATGAGATGTGGTCATTTTGAGACAAAAATGTCATAGCACGTGTTGAGGTGACAAAAAAGGAATTTAAAATATTCTGATTATTTTTTGATCTGGGGGTAAATAAACAAAAGTTGTATTTAGTTTTATTGTTTGATAGTAAACAGTGATAAAATGCTCATCTATAAATAGAATTTTGAAATTGAAATTATGGAACCTAGCTATCAGTTCCCGTGTCCGCAGGTGTAGATGATACTCTTGAAAAAGCTGGATAACTTGATCAGTTGAAATAGCTAGAGGTATCAATTCAGGATCCTGCACAAATTTACTCTTGAAAAAGCTGGATAACTTGATCAGTTGAAATAGCTAGAGGTATCAATTCAGGATCCTGCACAAATTTTTATCTTGACCAAGCCAGATATACGTGGGTTTACAATATCCAATTACTTTGTGAATTGAGTTTTATATTAACTAAATTTAGACCTCCATTGTTGAGTGACCATTAAATTTCTTGTCTAATATTTTTCCTACTTTACCCCAAATCTAATTAATAATTTATAAAAATAAATAAATTGTAAATTAAACTGAAAATTTTTATGATTGTAAGTCTAGAATTAATTATGTGTGAGAAAAATATTGACATTGTTATAAAGTTGTACTGTGAAAATAATAGACGATTCCATAAATTGGTATTGGAAGGTCTTTGAGATTGTTGAAAGTTTAAAACATTGCTAAATAGTTCCGAGCTTTTTAAAATCATTTATACAGTAATTAAGATAAGCATTTTTTAAAACTCCACTTATTGTATTTTGTCCATTTTTATTCACTGTTATTAGAGTGTAATCCCAAAGTATTGTGACTTTCTTTTTGAAATGTTTTTTTGTTCTGCATCAAGCACAGTATATGTTGTTTGGATGCTTCCCCATAGATTATTTATATTTAGTCTTGTAGAACAATTTTGGGGGGAAACTTGGAGAAATTAAGATCGATAATAGCCATTAAAAAAATAGCCAGTAAGGGAGTTGAATAGTAATTTAGGAATCATTAAATTAAATTTCTCATTTATATTTTACAAGGCCTCTTCAGTCTATATTATAAGAGCCTCCATATTTTTTTTACTAGTGGTCATAAAAAGAACAAGATTTGAAATGTTTTTAATTGTTGTTTTGTGCAATCTTAAACGTAAAATGTTTTTAGTTTCTGATTTCAGTTGCAATTTGTAAACTTGAAACCTTGTTTAAAATATCTTTGACTTTGTCAGACTAATTGCCTATTACCACATGTTTCATTCATGGATGCAGCCACTTCTGGATGACAAACGAAATATTTTTCCACAGGCTTTTTGATTTAGATGGGCCCAAGTATATTTGTAATTATGATGGCAGAATTATTTATTTCAAGTTATTTTGTTTTATTTAAGAGCCAACTTTTTAAAATATCTAAGTCTTCAATCATCCTTTTCAACTAAAATATCTAAGTCTTCAATCATCCTTTTCAACTAATGTTTATAATTTAAATCTATTATAATATTTAATCAATGTATTAATTTAAAATATTTACTTTATTCAAATTTATTTATTAAATTCATATTTTATTATTAGCCTTCGGTATTTCTTATTGTTTATACATTTGTATATTGAAACCATGAGCATGAGGATCTCCCAAACCTCCACAAGGACAATTGAGATGTGTCAATAATGTGAATAACTGTGACTATCCCTAATATAACTTGCTCTTTGCAAAATATACAAGTTTTTTTCAAATAAGCCAAAATTATTCTATACTTTAATTGATTCACATTTAATAAAATAATAAATTTCTCAAAGTTATTCAATAATGGTACGTGTACTCTTAATCTTACTACATTTTAATGAATAATCTTTTATAAATGTTTCTTACTATAAGTACAAATCAAGAGTAACTTAATCTATGTTTAAAACTAAAGCTAGTAATTTTAAATATAAAGTTGAATGATTTATCTCAGGATTCTATAACATAAAATAAATGCATAAATGTAAAGTGTGTTAATGCATTTTAGGATATGACAATGTAAAAGAAATTTTATGAACACCATCTCATTCAATACTTTTGTAGCTCAGATATCAATATAATATTGATGTATTTAATCAAATAGATTTATGAGTGATTTAATATCTCACATATGACCTTTTTCTCATAAATATGCAGTGATGATGTTTCTTTAATAATGACAAAAGAAGTATTTAAAAAATTAATTGCTTTATTACATAATACAAAATGACTGAAACACAGGCTTGTTATATACCTGTGGCTATATATATGTAATATAGGGTATATGAGCACAGACTTTCACACCACTAACCTCTATCCACTCTATCTTATAACACTGATACACCTAAACACATATATGCTGAAAAGATAAATAATCACCAATATTGGTATTTCATGCTAAACCAGCAATCATCAGTTGGTCCAGACTATCATCTTTACACACATATATAGTATAAGTGCTCAGATATATATTAAGATAGACTATCCTCATAGTTTAATGAACAGGCTTCAATCCACTCCACACTCCAACTCTTCAACCGTCCATCCAATTGAAAATCTGATGATCGAATGCTCGAAGGCCACCCTGAGGCCGAGATTATTGTCACACCCATGTTGACGTAAGGTCAATCTGAACACCACATGTACAGGACATAATCCATTTTAATACATATGCAAGGATGGGCAGACATCTCTATAATGTAATAACTGAAACACAGGCTCGTTATTACATTATAGAGATCTCTGCCCATCCTTGCATATGTATTAAAATGGAT